>CM052662.1:4118857-4187404 GCA_028533165.1 Leontopithecus rosalia
CCAGCACTTTGGGAGGCCGAGGCGGGTGGATCACAAGGTCAAGAGATCGAGACCATCCTGGTCAACATTGTGAAACCCCGTCTCTACTAAAAACACAAAAAAATTAGCTGGGCATGGTGGCGTGTGCCTGTACTCACAGCTACTAAGGAGGCTGAGGCAGGGGAATTGCCTGAACCCAAGAGGCAGAGGTTGCGGTGAGCCAAGATCATGCCATTGCACTCCAGCCTGGGTAACAAGAGTGAAACTCTGTACCCCCCAAAATATATATATACATACATATATACACGTATATACGTGTATATATGTATGTATATATGTATACGTATACATGTATATATGTATACGTATATATATATATATATATATATATAATTTTTGTGCTGTCATCTTATATATCAGATTCAAAGTTCTCTGAGGGCAAGGACTATTTCTTACTCATTTTTTTTCTCACAGCACCTTTATAAGCCCCTTTCACATAATGAGTGATTTTTAAATATTCGTTGAATAAATTAATAAATGAGAAATCATCAGAAATAACTAATTTTTTAAATAAAGATTTGGAAGCCACTCCCTTTGTTTCTTAGGTTTTTTTTTCTTCTTAGCTGCATGAATAGCTATATGCTGTAGCAGCTGTTTATTTTTAGACCCTTTAAAGGTTGTAGATTCTGTAAACTATGTACAGAATATTCCTTTCAACATAGGGTGTGAGATTGATCACAACATGACCCATAATTGTATAATTTCTAATCAAAAGTAAGTGTGACTTTGACATAAGCCAAATTTTAAGAGGAAGTAAGAGTGCAATGAAAGTTCTCAGTCTACTGGGCCTTTTTTACTCAAGTACCTCTGTGGTTACTTCCTCCCGAAATACACCATCCCAATCTATCTTAACGAAATGGTCTTCATTGTATTTTTATAAATAATCAGTGAAAATAAAAAATAAATATGGTACTTCTGGCTATCAGAAGTTGAATGTATTGAATAACCAGCTTGTTTTAGAAGCAAATCTATGCACTATTATGTATAAAACAAAAGAGAAAAGGTGTGGTGCAAAAGACAGAGCGGCCCAGGTGGCTGAGTAGATCTCCTTGCTACTTTCATCTGAAGAAAAGCTGAAACACGTTCATTCATTCAGTAATTCATAATCCTGTACTATGTGCCAAGCACCGTGTTAGGCACGAGGGATATCATAAGGCATAAATGTGTGATCCCTTCTTTAAAGAGAAGAAAGAACTACAAACAAACAATAGGAAAATAATTCAAATGTAAAGTTTGTGCCAGGCATAGGAGTAGCACAGGGGAGAAGAAAATTTGTGACAGTTTCATCTTTGAATGGCTTTGCTAATCTGGCTTTCTGTAGCTTACTGTAAAATATCACCTACTAGACAAAGCCAGGAAGAAAGAACATATTATAAGACTTAAGTATCTGAATAATTTATAATGGACTCATTGCTTGGAAAAGTTCAATTTATTTTGGCAACATGATGAGATCACTTGTGTCAGTGTGGAAGATAAGGCATAGAGCATTGCAGGGCCTGAAAAAAAAATTTTTTTCCATATTTTGTATTTACCTACCTTAGATTTCTTATCTCTGAGCTAAGCATACCATTTTAACTTTAAGCAAAGCCACAAAGCATTATTTCTCAAAATACATATTTAATTAACAGCTTATTTACTCTGCTTTCTTCTCACTTGACTATGAGCTTCATCTAGGACAGAAGGTATTTCTTATTGATCTTTTTTTGAGATGGAGTCTTGCTCTGTCACCCAGGCTGGAGTACAGTGGCACAATCTTGGCTCACTACAACCTCCACCTCCCAGGTTCAAGCAATTCTCCTGCCTCAGCCTCCCGAGTAGCTGGGATTACAGGCACATGCCACCACACCCAGCTAATTTTTGTATTTTTAGTGGAGACAGGGTTTCACCATGTTGGTCAGGCTGGTCTTGAACTCCTGACCTCGTGATCTGCCCGCCTTGCCCTCCCAAAGTGCTGGGATTAGAGGCCTAAGCCACTGCGCCTAGCCTTTCTTATTGATCTTTACAACCCATGCCTAAGCACAATTTTTGGTACACAGTAGACAATAAATACTTGTTAAAAGAAAAATGTAAATATAGACCTTTGGCTCTTTGCCAACTCTCAGTATTCAAGTTTTCTAGTGCCCATTATTTACAGCCTTTTCTTGTTTCCTTCTCTTGGTAAGATCAAACAAAGGAGACGGATTTCCAAATACTTACTTCCCTAGTAAGTCTTAAAGCCCCAAGACTTACTAGGGAACTTTAATTCTCATAAAAAGAAAAGAAACTGGGCCGGGCTTGGTGATCCACACCTGTAATCCCACCATTTTGGGAGGCCGAGGTGAGTGAATCACCTGAGATCGGGAGTAAGAGACCAGCCTGATCAACATGGTGAAACCCCATCTCTACTAAAAATACAAAATTAGCTGAGCATAGTGACACATGCCTGTAATCTCAGCTACTCTGGAAGCTGAGGCAAGAGAATTGCTTGAATCTGGGAGATGGAGGTTGCAGTGAGTCAAGATCATGCTACTGCACTCCAGCCTGGCAACAGAATGAGACACCATCTCAAAAAAATAGTCCCAGCTACTTGGGAGGCTGAGGCAGGAGAATTGCTTGAACCCAGGAGGGGGAGGTTGCAATGAGCCGAAATTGCGCCACTGCACTCCAGCCTGGCGCCTGGTGACAGAGCGAGTCTCTGTCTCGAAAGAAAGAAAGAAAGAAAAAGAAAGAAAGAAGGAAGGAAGGAAGGAGAAAGAAGGAAGGAAGGAAGGAAGAAAGAAGGAAGATAGAAGAAAGAAAGAAAGAAAGAAAGAAAGAAAAAGAAAGAAAGAAAAGAAACCTTATATTAACCTTTACATGTAAACCCCAAATTGTGTACTCCCTGAAAGTGTTCCTGTTGTTGGGTATCTATGAGATTCCTTTGCAAATAGAAAACTGCAAACATGGCCCCTAAACTTCATGTAAAGTGACTGTATTCATTATTTTTATTTTTATCCTCACTCTTGCAGTAGTTGCTGTAAATGGCTTGGAACATGCAAAATATGCTAAACAAGAAACCTAGCCCCTACCTGAAGAGTTAGCAGTTGAAAGGCACAAAGAAGTACAATGGATTTAAAAGCCTCTTGAACAGCCTTTTGCTGCATAGATGCCAGGCAAGACCGTGTGTGGCAGCAAAAGAGTTGGGGAAACTGCTTTAAAAACCTATTAACTAGGAATGTGCAAAGGCAAGGAACGATTGGGAAAGGAGGGAGGTGCTCACTGTTTAAAAGCCTTTTAAAGGTGACCATATTTTTGTTGGCTTTTTGCCTGCAACATAAAATGAGGAAGAAATACTGAATGGCTAGTGGGCTGGTGAAGGTGGAATGAATGGCCGGGGCCAGAAAGTCAAGGCTGAATTTTGAGATGCCAACTCTGGACCATGTGCAGCTGTTGAAACAATTCTCAGCAACGACCACTTAGACTTTGAAGTAAACACGAAATTCAGTCAGCCTGCTCAATCACCCTTTCATTTTACTGTTTTTCTTGGTCCCATAAATATTTGCCTGTGCTGTCTTTGCTGCAGATATTAAGGAGTTAATAAATTAGACAGCCAACAGGCAGGAATCGAGAAAAGCCACAGAACTTAGAATTGAACAGCTGACAGCAGATTCTGCAGGTGCAAGATGGGAATCAGCTCTGCATTTTCTATGTAGCACAGTTTTCTCTGCCTGGCCTGTGGCCTGATTTCCTGGCCTCTTTGGGATAAGCTGAATTATAAGACAGAGAATTCCAGAAGATCTTGTTCTGTGATCCTATGAACTCTAGCTCTTCAAAAGGAAGCAATCTCCTTCTATGTTTAGCCTCACAATATTACATATGGGTGGCAGCCTTGTAGGATTTGGGTTTCACGTTAGGAAAGAAAAATGCTCTAAATGCCATCCTACTTAAAGAAAAAATGGCGGATTAAACTGCACGGCATAACAAATCGGCCTCCTGCAACTGGGTGTCCAGGAGCGTGTAGAGTGTGGTGTGTGTGTCTGTGTGTTTGTGTGTCTGTGTGTGTTTGTGTGTGTGTGTGAAAGGGAATCACTACTTATAGACTATACAAGTATCACAGCGAATATTACGGTCATAACAGAGTATGGGAAAGGAGAGACATGGGCTGCATGTCTAATAAACTACTTTTTTTTTCATATTCTTCTAAGTACCCTATTTGATGATAATGGACATTCAAGGCTCAACTCTGCATTGTGGCAGTTCTTCCAAATCTTTTTGGGTCGATAGTGGTAAAAATATTAATTCCATAACTCTTGAAAATGTCCAATATGATCCCACGCTGGTGAATATGGCCTAGGCATCCAAACCCTTCCGACAAAACTCTATTATGAGGAACATATTTGTAAGAAGGACAGAAAAACTCGGTGATCTGGGGCTTTCTTTCCTAAATGGAGTCCAGGAAGGACAGATAAATACCACCAGCTAGCAATGGTTAAAATGGGAGCGGATCGCGACTATTACGTCCCAGTTTGGAGTTTCTCTTTCTCTCAGGACTACTTTAAGTCCCCAAAATTCCATGCTTCTAATTTTCCCTTCTACAACTGAAGATCCTGTGATTTCAATCATAAAAGATTAGCTGTTTTCGGACACTGGCCTTGTATTAGTTTGACAGAAAATTCTGAAAAGGTGCCCCCAGTCCAAAAATGTCTTTCCCAAACTTTTTGTGGGGACCTAAAATTCCACCATTAGAAATTTTAATATTTAGAGTCATGCTCTCTCTTTTACTGACAAATTCAATTTCAAAACACAGTAAATGTAAAAATAAATGTACTCTGCAAATATAATTTTTAAGTATTTGTGGGCCAAAGATCAAGAGGGAATATAGAAATGTTGTTATTTATGGCATTAAGGAGGTAATAGCACAGATTACATCCTCATCTTAAAATTTCCCTTTACTATGCTTACAATAAACATCATAGGGGAAAAACTTAATATCACTTTTAAAGACTAAAATGTAAGTCACCAAAATTTTAAAATAAATAAAAATACTCTCAGTGATTTATGACTAGATTTAGGGAGAAAAACACAAAACTCAACAAATACTCACTTACAAGTTAATGAGTGCTTGCTATGGAGAAGGCAGTCTGCTGAGTGATACAGAGGACACAAAGATGGCCAAGATCCGCAGCCCCCTCCTTCAAAGAGCTTATGGCATAAGGCTAGTAGTCACACTGGAGAAAAAGCACATTGTTAACAGTCATCAGTACATTTTGGTGAATCCATCTATTAGCCATTTGTTTCCAATTTTGAAAAGCTGAAGGATGGGGCAAGCCTAGGATACTACCTAGGAAAGATCAGCCTGGATTAAGACACTTAATGAAGGAAGATGAGGGCAGTGGGCACAGGCCGAGGGAGGCGATAGCACAAAAGAGGGGAGAACAGGCGAACAACACTGACGGCAAACTGTGTGTGTCAGAGGGTGGATTTGCTAGCTCTGACTTCTAGCAAGTAATTTTCAAAATGTAACGTGGACCACAGCAAAGTATTATTCTTATCCAAGAGTGCCGAGCATGTGCCTTCATTTTCACAATGTAAACTCTGAAGTAATATGTTTTTCTTATAAGCTTAACTGTCGTAAAGAATGATTAGTCTAATGATTTTTGAAGTTCACTCAAATATCTAATATTTGCAGATATCCTTATTTCATTACTTAGATCCAAATATTTAAAACCAGATGAAAACCAGTAATGTCCTTAAGGAGTCAAATTCATTATCAAAACAAGATATTTTCCAAGTTGTTTGGAAAATGGTTTACTTTCTCTTTTTTCCCCTTTTCTAGACCTCAAAATACATTGAGTTTTCCTTGCTGGTAAAGAAATATAACATTGAGGAGTATCAAGTGAACCCACTTTAACAGGCTTCAAAACCATACCACTAATGTATATTTTAAAATGTTTCTCTAAGATGCATTTCGTACAAGGGAACAGTCTTTAGGAAGTACTAACACTCACAGGCCCTAAATTTTAAATTGGTTTCTAATACTCCATTGGATAATTATTATCCTCTTTTGCTCCTCCCCATCTATCACATTTTCTTTTTCTTCTTTCTTTCTTTTTAGTCACCTTCTTCATTCTTAATCCTTCCTTTTGGGCCAACCTGTCTGCCCTTTATAGCTATATTTACTTCCTCCTTCTCTTTCCCCTTTAACCTTTCCTAGACCTTTAGATTATGAATGCTGAAATTTTTGACTTACTGTTTTGCCATAGTGACCTCCTATTAACAGAATTTGCCTCCTCCACCAGATTATTCTAAAAAACCATACTTTTAAGAATCCACAACTATTGCCAAATAGAGACAACAATTTGGCTCAACTTTATATATATTAAACCAAATGTGTTCAAAAATGATTTCCTACTCCTATTACTCAGTATTTCCTGTAACTCTCCTTTATTATACCTTTCTAGTGCAGTGGAAACTTTAGCTATCTGTAGTTTAGTCTGAACTGTACATGGGGCAGTGACAATGACCTTCTGACCCTACGGCTCTTCCTGGCTGTGGGTAGAATTGATAGCACATTTTCAATTTCTCCCTTGTCTTTGCTTGAACATACTGGAATTACAACCTCTGACAAAGGTAACATCCCTTTTGTAGTGGAAACAAAAGGGGTGTGTAATGAATTGGTTAAGATTACATTGCATGTTTAGATGATGAAATCCAACTGCAGCTCAATTCCTTTATTTCCTCTAGCTGGACCTGGTCTTTCAATAAGACATTATTGACTGGCATCGTCCCCAGAACAAGTGCTTTGGAATACAGTCTTGCTGCTCTGAGTTCTTTAGACTGGAAAGCAACGATGGTATAGGTCAAGAGAATCAGGTATGAGACAGTAACGCCCAGTACCTCAGGATAGACACTACAGATGATTCATAGGTGGGATTAATGGAATAAAGGATCCTTGGGCTTATATGGGGAGCTAACCGCTTTCAAATTAACTAAGGTGGCAGAATATGAATTACAGGTTTATTTGCCATTTACCCACAAAAATTCTAGGGCTAGGAGAATATAAAGGAGGAAGGCAATTTTTAAAATAATTCACCACTCTGGATTATGCTATAATTACATTATAAAATGAATTTTTAACGTTTATGAAGATGAAATCAATGCCACAATATGTGGTATTAACAAATGCTATCTTTTTACCACAAATCATATCACCTTTGGTTGCTCTGGATAGCAAATTATTGGCGCCTTTCTTCGTTTTTCTTTAAATTACTTTGTCTTTATTTTTCTTTTATTTTTCAAAAACAAGATCACTTACAATTTTTGCTTTTAAAAATGATATAATACCCATATTGGCTGCAGAAAATATTTAAAATGTATGCTTTTCAAAGACTGATCAGATCATTTATTCATCTTTAGATAAAGATGGTTATATTCATCTCAATTATTTTTGCCAAGAACTGTAACACTAATTTTACTCTTTCTAAAAATTAAAATAGCAAACAGTTTATATAAGGTGTTGATAATTACCTATATTATTGTACTGCTGTGACAGATGTTGGCAAAAAAAAGCCTAAAATGCCTACAGCTGTGCACTCCATGACATCTAGTTTATACTCAGACAGAAGGCTAACAGATGTTCTGAACTGTCACTTTGCCTAAATGTTTTTAAAGTCTAAGGATCTGCTTTATAATTCGCCAGAGTCTGGTTTGGTTTCACAGAGGTTCTCAGAATTCCCATCTGTGACAATTAATGTTGAAGACATTGATAAATCAACCCTTGTGTTTTCTCTCTTCTTTAAATAACAGACATGAGTTTATATATGGATGGTAGATAGTAAAATCTGTTTTTATATACATCCTATTTGTAAAATTATCTCCTCAAACACAGATAGAATTGGGCTGTAAGGATACATGGAGGTTTGTTTTGAGCCATGGAAAGGGCCAGGAAATCACCTGTTCTTTTCTTTCTGATAAATTTCATGCATCTTGGAAGTAAAATGTTAACCATTTTCAATGAAAATTTTCAAAAGTTACATTTGTTCTAGTGAATAAAGAAGTATTTTGTTATTTTTATTTGGCATTTTAACAGCTCTGCTCATAACAATAACTCTTAATGGTGCAGCTTGTTAGAATAATGAAAGAAGAAAATAAATGGCATTGAGAAAGGACGCAGCACATCTTCTCCAGCTTGACAACCTAATACCTCCTCTTCCCAAACATACCTTCAGATCCCTCATACAGAATTACTGCCCCGTGCAGAGGCCATCAATGCCTTATTTGCTGTTGCTCTTAATTTTAACAAGCTGGATTCCTGTAGTACACTTGCTTAATAGTTTAAACATTCTGTTAACAATCAGGTGTTTGGCCTATCCTGTTTCTCCCCTATTCTGTATAGAAATATAACTCCAAATAGTACATCTTTCTGGGTTTGTTTCTAAATTAGTCCCCACACTTAATTATGAGGATGAGAGGGATGCCTTATTCCTCTTTGTTATAGGCTAAGCTCTCAGTAATCCCAAACAAAAGAGCCAGTTCTGGAAGATATAGGATTTGCTAGCAGGATTATGGTCTCATAGATAATGATGTGCAGTCAGCAGAAGCGAAGCTTTATTTTAATTCAAATAAGCTAGTAAACAAACCACTGACAAGTCTGCTGGTGAGAGTAACTGGCTGCTGTTGCCACATTGGCAGCAAAATTATAGAAAACCTATTATACCCTGTTCACCATATGTTTAATTTAATACAAGATACAAATTAAACTATTCACAGTGTCCATTAAAATAACAATACTTTTTTATATTTGAATGTTTTAAAATAATTTCTCCTGACCTTTTAAAGGGCAGTTTTGAGACAGGTGACTATCAAGGGTGGGGGAAGGTAGTTAATAAAGGGCAAAAAATTATAATTGCCTTCCTGAAAAAATAAAAGTATAAATGTTCACTGGTTTGCAGATGTTAATAAGGTTAATTAGCAGTCACGTGTTCTGCTACTACTATTTTTCCCTCCCATCCTTTGGGTTTCTGACGCTAGGGTTTTAAGAGTGATACTTAGTTTGACCTATGTGAGTCTGTCCTCATGGAATCATTACCTGGATGAAGCCAGCCTATGGGTAGCCTTAGAACTAATGCCAATTGAAACCTATATTCTGAAAACTCAGTTTAAACTCTAGGCCCAACTTTGGTATGGAAAAACACACAGACTTTTATGTTACTGCTTTTATTCAATCTCTCTGTATTCAAAAGATCCTAAGGGGAGCCAGAATTAAGAGGCTGCCTTCCAGAGAAAGGAGAGAAGAAAAAGACAAGCCCACAACAAACTCGTTCATAATGACTTCTTCTCTCATACCCACAAGAGTCAGCAACCAATGTTGCTTGCTTGAGTCTGTGGGGACTCAGTCTACCAGATTCTAACGGCCAGACTGGGTTTTAATGTTACAGAGGTGGATTCGAGACCCAGATTTACTGTTTCCCAGCTGTGAAACCACAGATATTTAACCTAGCTGGATCTTCCTTTAGTCTGTAATGAAGGGATGTTGGGGTGAGGGGAAGTATAATAATTCCCATTTTATAGTATTATTATGAGAAGTAAATAAGAGAAAGTATCTGGTACATAATAGGTACTCATTAAAGATTAGTTCCTTTCCTCTTTCACTCGAAAATAGAAATGCTGCCCTTTCTTCAAGGGTGAAGGGAGAGTGTTAGGAGGAGGAGCTGGAGGGGAAGGTATGAAAAATTCCTGGAATCAGTTTCTTTGGATCATTAATTCCTTGCCACCGCCAAAACCCAAAATGCATTCTCTTTTTCTCTCCACATTCACCACAATACTTATTCTCTTTAAGGACGTATCAGTAAGCCACCCAAACCAGCTGCCTATTGTTGGGCATATGAATTAGAAAAATAAAAAGATGACCATTACACGTTGAGATGTCTTTTCCAACTTTTATGTACAGATACGGCACTGAGTCTACAGTTGCATGGGGTTGCCGCATGCGAATTTTGGTTTAGAGACTATAAACCCAGCAGATCCAACTACATACTGGTAATGACAGTATGCAGACGGTGTGCATTTGGAAAATGGCCTTAGTTTCCACGGTTCTTGAAGTCCAACAGATGACATTAATATTTTACCCCCCCCCCAAAAAAAAACGAGTTAATTTATCTCGAATTGATGCAAGAAGCTCTTTTCAAAGCACGGTCCTGGTAAGGATATGCCAGAGAAACACGAGACAGGTGAGAGACCAGAGATAGTTCCACGTGTTCAAACACTGGATGTATCGTTAAATTAAGAAATTGAAAAAAAAGGTCACAAAATCTGTGGCCTATTTTAAGTGTTCATTCAGCATTTTAAAATTAACACTTTAACACACGGAGACAAAGCGCGCTTGTACGTATCGCTTCATTTTGTATATAACAAAAGAATTAAACGGACTGGAAGGCTCTCCAAGGCCTTGCTTCTACCTCTAGGTGTGCACTTAGTGACACCCTAAGCGGGAAACAGAGGGAGCCTCGGGGTTCCAGAGGGGCGAGCGGGGTGAGATCAGGCCCTCGGAAGACAGGCGGCCGCGAGCCGCCCGTGCCCTCCCCACCCGGGTTTCCACCCGAGCCCCACGTGTCCAGCGCTCCGGAGAGGCTCTCCCGGGCTCGCCGATCCGCCCACGGGGTGCGGGGAGCGAACCAGGGATCGCCCTGTGCGCCCGGCGGAACAGACGGTTCCAGATTCATTTCCTTCCGCACTGGAGCCTCGAGCCAGGGAGCGCCCGCCGGTGCCTCGGAGCAGCCCAGGAGCCCGCGGAGGCGCGTGGGGAAGGGGCGCGGGGAGGGCCCGGGCTTCGGCTCCCTCGGCCAGCACAGCCCCGGGGAGGGCCGCGTAGGCCTGGGGGGCCGGACGCGCAGGGCTGGGGCTGGCGGCCGCGGCCGCGTGGGGGCGCAGTTCCGGGGGGCGCCGGGCAGCCCCTTCCGCCCACCGGCCGCGCCCCCGCTCCCCACGCCGCCAGACGCGATCCGGCCGCCCCGCCCCTCCGAGCCCGGAGCGCCCGGAAGCCGGGCCCGGCCAGCTAGGAAGCGCTTCGCGTCCGCCAGCGCTTCCTCTCAGGTCTCCACAGCCCGCGGGGAGGCCGCGGGAGCTGCTTCTAGAGCTTCGCAAAAGGAGGCTTCCAGTCTCCTCGCGCGCGTCCCCGGGCTGAGGATTCGCAGCTGGCGTGTGCCTTGAAGCCACGTCCCGCGGCAGGTCGCGTTCGGCGTGGGCGTCGCCCGCCGCGGCCCCCGGACACCCCGAAGTGCGGCCTAGTGGGGTGTCGCGTCGTTTTGTTTCCAAGTGAACGAGTGAATCGTGTTCGGTTACTCGCTCGTCATCTCCGGGTGTATTTAGAAACCCCGCGTGTCTAAACCTCCCGCCGAAAGTGGGACCTGGCGCCGCCGCGCCCGCTGGAGCCGCGCTTTCCCCGCAGTCGGCGTCCGTGGAGGGGGCGGGAACGTGCGCGTCGCGGGAGGCGGCCCCGGAGGCCGAGGCGGGGGGCTCCGGGCGCCTGGGTCCCGTTTCTGTCCGCGTGCGGACAGAGGCGGCCGGTGAGGGCGTGGGGGCCGCTTGGGGAGGGAAGCTACTGCTTCAAGGCGGTGGGCACCAAAGTGCGACACGCTGCCCTCTGTGCGGAACGCGTGCGTCTGGCCCTCGGGTCACCGGGACCGCCAGACCCCGATCGTGCGTATCGCGTTTCCTCACCAGCAGCACTCGCGACTCAAACGCCCGGGAGCCCCTCGGGCTGGGCCTCACTGCCCTCAGCCCTCCTGAGTCCCTTTCTGTGACCTCCCGCCTTACCTTTCCTCCCTCCCTCCCTCCCTCCCTTTCTGTCCGCCTCTCCTTTTCCCCTTCCTCTTTTCCTTGCTCCGTCCAGGTCGTCTGTGCGGAATGGCGAGTATTCACCGACGTCCCAGTCGGAGGATGAGGGGAAAACCCCACCCTCCACGTCTCCCCAGCTAGGCGCTTGCGAAATTGGGGGTGCAGCTTTGGCTCCAGAGCGCTTTTGAACAATAAAGTTTGCAATTCAGAGCCACCTGTAAATAAATGTCCATCAATTTCCCAACCCCGTGAGAAAGCCATCTCCACAACCAGCATCGTCTCGGTGATGTGTTTGCTCCAGCCAGAGAGGCACGGGCCAGTCACCTCAGCTTCTGCCCTCTGGATTCAGAAAGTGTTTTTGTTTACTGTTTGTTTTTAAAGGCAGTTTTCCAGTTGTAGACGACTGGTTCCTGACCACCTCAACTGTCAAGACAGTTGGTCAGTTTGGCGCCGCACCTTGCATCTTCACGTTCTACATTTTGTAGTTAAATGCTAAGTCTTTCCCTATGTCAGATGAGATGTCATTGCATTACAGTTTTTGAGACAACTTTTGCTGACTTGCCTTAAAAATTATGTCTCCCTGATCTCCCACCGGAGAGCGAGGTCAATTGAGGGATTTTTAACTTTCTTATGGCTGGGATTGAATAGATCCAAGTAATAAGACATACCAGGCTTCCTCACCTTGACTCACCTTGGGCTACTCGCTGATGCACTCCTATCTTACAGTCTTAGATTCTGCCCAAAACCCCTCAGTGGAAAGAAGACAGCAGTTCGGATTCTTCTTTCAGGTTGTTGTAAAAAAGGAAGTGACTTTTTTTTTTCCCACAGTTAGTGCATCCTTTGTAAGTTTTGATATCCGAAAAATATATATGACACAAGACATCGTCCAGCTATTCCAGTGGATTACTTTTTTATGAAAAGACTGCCTAAAACATTTTACATTCACCCTCCCCCATTCCACCTTTAGTTAGAAGAAGTTTCTAGTATTGATTGAATTTTGCATAATGTCCCTACCCTCTCCTGCAATACCGTAAGTGACAAATTCACACTCTTTAGCCTGTTCTGTTGAAAGTCATTCTTGATATACTCTCTTCATTTCCCTTCTACCCCCAGTGCACTCACACTTTTACAGACACATTTTTCTTCATCCAGAGAGTATTGGAAGCTGCATAACTTTTTTAGTATTGTCTTGAATTTCATTCTTTTCTGAGATTGGACTCTTTATCCTGAGATACAAAATGAATTTTTGAGAAACAACCATGTGAAAAATTACTTAATTTTCTGTTTTGCTGTCTTTGTTTTTCAAGCTTCATAGGAAAGGCTTTACTTGGTGTTGAAGTGATAGTCCATGAAAATTCCTTATGAGATGACTCCAGACCAATTACAAACCAATAACGTAATTGTTTCCAAAAGGGAAAGTAGAAGTTGAGATCAGTTCTGCTAAGGAATTCATTTGAGTGTTTATTTTTTAAAAGGTTTATGGGAAGAAAGGGAGAAATGAACTGGGTGAGGACAGAGGTAGAGAATCCAGTGAAAAGTGGTTTTCAGATTAAAGCCATTTTCCACACTGTTGTCTTGCCACA
The DNA here is from genome assembly GCA_028533165.1 of Leontopithecus rosalia. Classification (NCBI taxonomy): domain Eukaryota; kingdom Metazoa; phylum Chordata; class Mammalia; order Primates; family Cebidae; genus Leontopithecus; species Leontopithecus rosalia. Next base: position 4,132,273 of record CM052662.1, read on the forward strand.
AGTGACAACACACAGATCAGGAGTCACGAAAGAGGATTACTGCCGCCCTGGGCTACTGGAGGCCCAGAGAGCCCTGGCATCAATCCCTATGGACAGGTGGCCAGACCTGGTCAGTCACTGACGCCGTCCCCAGCAGCGCCCCCACTGCCGAGTGCTCAGGCTCTCTCAAAGTTGATACAGAGCTCGGGGGTCTAGGTGGCAGGGCTTCCCCAGTGAGAGGAAGCGGATGCTGTCCGTGCAGCTGAGAGGGAGGAAGCCAGTGGCTTGTAAGAGCAATGAGGGGTAGTGTGCTATAGCAGGAGGGCTGTTGCCACCAGTCCCTCGCGTGGCTGCAATCAGTGAGTCAAAGCTAGCTAATGATGAATCAAAGAGAGCCAAGAGTAGGACCTTCTGGGTGCTAGAGACTAACCTTTAGCCTGTTCCACTCCTCCCACTGGGCTCCCATCCTAGGTTTTCCAGGATTGGAGACCTTACTGGAGGAGAGGGCAAGTACGGTCAGAAAACATGACTAGCCCCATCTAGCATGCGAATACTGGCGGGGGCTTGCAGAGATGAGGAGAAACACCTCGGGATGAAAGAAGCCCTCAGCGATCTGTGTGTCTGGCTCCTACAGTTGTGCACGGTCAACCAGGCAGTGGGGGAGAGGAAAGCCTCATTTTTTTTTCAGTCACTCTATCTGGGGTTGCTTATCTCCTCTCCCCCAACCCTCCTCTTCACCCCATCAGGACCAAATAGAATTGAAACTTCATTGCCTTTGCCTGTACTGAGCCTAAAAACTCAGGGTTTGATAAGGTTACTGCACCAATGATACAATTGTAGATTTTTAAAAGCCTCCTCAAAGAGACAGATGTTTGGGCTGATTAAGAATTGAGGAGGGAACCTGCAGCTGCACCAAGGAATAATCTATTGGACAAATATTTTAATAAAAAAATATGAAGAGATCAGCCCGACCTTGCAAGGTCTTCTGCTTTAAAAAAATCTTTATCAACCCCCTATTCTATGCCTTCAATAAACAGAACCCATTACCTCACGGCATCTTTTGTTGGCCCCATACAAGAGAGAACAAAATGGTTATTCAGGGGAACGCTTTCGATTTTTATTGTGGGTAGCCTGCACAAAGAGCCGTGTTATTGTATTTAAAAGAACCATCTGTAGCAGAAACAATGGCATCAAATTATCTTTGAATACCCACTGAAAAAACATAAAGCTTTTTTTTTTTTATTCTTCTTCTGTACGGTGGGGGGACAGAGCAGTGTTAGGATAACTGACTTTTTTGTTGTTCTCTGGGTACATTCTTCTCGCTCCCCCTCTCTCTCCCCCTCACCCTCTCTCTCTTCTCTCTCTCCCTCTCCCTCTCTCTCCCTCTCTCTCTCTCTCTCTCTCTTTTAAAAAATCAGCCATTTGGGGTTTTAAGCCATAAACGATTTTTCTTGTTGCAGGGGATTGCAGTGGCAAAGCTAGGCTAGGTCTTGGAGGCTGGTGTAAGGCGATGCGGGTGAAGCCAGGAGGCTGATGGAAAGACTGGGGGGAAGAAAAGCCGAAATGGATTCACGGTGCTTTGGATGAAGGACGAGAGGGGAACTGCAAGCTCCTTCAACTCGTTCTGTCCGGTGAGAAGTGATCAAGCTTGGGCTGACAAGAGGCTCAGGGAGCCCTCACGTTCTTTCGCTTTTTTACCTGCCAATCAAACTGCTACAAGACAACACCCTGATCTGGCATGGACATGTAAGTAGCTTGCAACCCAACTTTGACATCCACTGCTAGCTCACTCCTCCCCCCACCTCACTTTCTTCCCCACTCATTCTGTGTTTTTTTTTTTTTTTTTTTTTTAATGCTTTTGACCTTTAAGAGATCTGGAAATGCACTCTTGTGTGGCAGTCATTTAACACTGGCAGATTTACGTCTGAAAGCGTTAACTTTTGGAATTAAATACTCATTTAGATTTCTTTAACAAATGCAGAAATGAGATGACATTATTTTATTCTATTCTGGACGGTGTTGATACTGAACATTATCAGTGGTCTTGCCAGGGTATGTTTCTTTTTCTATGAAAATGATGACAGAGATCTGTGAGCCCCCAGAAGGAAACCCACTAATGAAAAATGCAGGCTTCCATCTTATACATGTTAAACTCTAGCATTTCACTCCCACAAAGAACCTCTTCCAGACCAATGTTACTAGAATGGAAAGAGTGATCTGATTCAAAAGGTACATCTCATTCAGGGGTTGCTACTTCCATCGGCGTCTTCACTATTTTGGTGGTGGTTAGGGGTAGGGGGAGGTCGCAAAACAAGAGGAAGGAGACATGGCGATACCTCGTTTTTTATGAGATTGACAGAGATGGGGTAGAAATGCAAGGGGGCGGGATAAGCAGGAAACATTACCTGGGAGAAGGAATTACAGAGCATGGCGAAGCTGGGAGGTGGGAGGGTTCTGCGGGAAGTCGCGCGCGGGTGACAGGGCTTGCTCTCGGGCGCCCTCTGATGGCAGCTTGAACCAGTGTTTTACTTTGGTACTGCAGGGCTGGGAAAAGCAGCTGGGTTTTTGTTATTGCTCTTGTTTTTTTTCCTCCGCAGACTTAGAAACTAGAGACTATGTGTGGAGTAAATGGATTGTTTTCAGCCTAGGAACTTATGTATACGTCTTAAACTCACCGATGTTTCCTCGTCAAACATCCCCCCCTCCTGAAATCTTGTTAGACTAATAGAGGAGGACAGGCTAATGGCAAATTGACTTATGGAGGGTGGTCCACGCCCAATTAGCCACTGCGGGCGGGGGAGGGGGTAGGATTCTTTTCCTACCTGAACCGCATTCTGACTCTTCTGATGTACTCGAGAGGTGTAGGGGGGGTGGAGTAGGAAGGGGTGATTTAGAAATTGCAGATTCTGACACGGGCTCATTATAATACAATTTTAAGGGGCTCTTGGGAACCTCTGTTACTGCGACATGTGGTGCTCAGGGCTTTCCTTCCCGCCTTCTTTTTCTTTTTTCTTTTTCTTCTTTCTTTCCTTCTTTTTTCTTTTTTTTTTTAAATTTGGTAGATAAAGGTTAATCTTGGGCTGAATCATAGAGCTATGATTGACAAGAGAAAAGGTGTTGAGGGCAGGTCACGCTGTCTTATTTACAGCCCACTGCTTGCTGTAGAGCCTTTGTTAGGACTGGAAAGCTAATTTAGTGCTGATCAAAAGCACCACAGAGTTAAAGGACTGGTAATGACTGCTAATTTCATTTCAGCCTCATGCATCCCCAACTGCTGTAATTAAAGACACGCTATTTAAATACAGGTGAAGGGTTTTTGTTTTTTTTTTAGTTGGGTGGAGGGGGTGGGTGGATTACAATTTTGTTTAGATTTTTTCTTATACCGTACTTGGATGTTACGTAGTCCCAAATTAGGTTTTATTATTATTATTATTTAGAGCCAATCCTTGTCATTTATACCTGGCTTTGCAGACTCGGAAGTGTGAAATGTGTCACTCACATAAAAGGCCCTGTTTAAAGAAAGGGCGGGGCGGGAGAGTGCAGAGGAGTAATATTTAGGGGTGATTTAAATATTTGGGTCTCCCTTTTTTCTCCTTCAAATTAATAGAAAGGCCTTCGATATAGTTAAAGGTATTTGAAACTTGGGTCAGGGTTAACAGGCCAAAGGGATCAGTGTCAGCTTTTTAAGTACTTCTAAAAAGATCATGTGAACAGATGGAAAAATACATTTTTAATTAAATAATTTCCCACACACTATAGCTGCAGTGTTGGCTCAGAAACAGTATAATTTCTCATCCGATAGGAGTTTCTTTATGAGAACATCAAAGGATAAAAAGCTCTACATTTTCGTAGTTGGTTAAAATTGATAACCACCCCCCCACGCGCGCGCGCACACACACGCGCACACACACACACATGCACACACACATATACCAAAAAAAGAATTTAGCCTTTAATCTCTTTTTATCCACGAAGACTAAAGCTCTGTACTCGACCCTGCGAGCGGCTCTCGCCTTCCGGGGCTGGAACCCGACTCAGATGTGAAGCGGCGCTGAGCGGCGGCGCAGGTTCGTGCCCAGCGCCCCCTGTTGGACACAGTAGGAGCTGCGCAGCGCCAGTCCCGGAAATCGCTAGAATCTTGCTCTGGGGTTAGAAAAAACTCTTTATTGCCCTCCAAAAAAGAAATGGGGTGCGGAAGCCAATTTTGATGTCACTGAAAGATAATATAATTTTAACTCAATAAAAAACTAAAGAGGCGATGCTGCAGTTTTAATTCAATAAAAAATAAAGACTATCCTAGTCCTCCTCCTCACGTCCCAGCCATCCCGGCTTGGTGTTGTAACTCCTTTTAAAGGTTCTGCGGTGGTGAAACAGGTAAAAAAACGTGATGAAAAACAAAGCGTTTTTTTTTTCCTGTAGCCGTGGAGAATCAAGCAAAGGATACTTTCCCCGTTCTGTCCACATTTGAAAAAATTAAACGGAAGATGCTGCTGCTTGTTGTTTTGACGTTGTCAGCAGCGTCTTGAATGCCTTCGGAGGTCCTGCAAATACTGTAACTAAGCCTCCGAGTAAGCGAAATAGCTTGCTTTTATGTATTTATTTCCAGAGTGTAATTAAAAGACCAGTGTCTTCTTTGAGTGCTTCCCATCCCCCAAACCAATCTTGGTCAAACTTTTTCCTTCCCAAATGCTGGCTAAGAAACACATACTGGCTAAGAAGCAGGTGCCTGGTATCCTTTTTTCTTTTACGGTAGCCGTAGGATTTTAGGGAAGGTGTGCCAATGGTAAGGAATGTTTTCTTTGAAATTCAGCATTTCGTGGACCAGGAATTCAAATTATCCTAGGGAAAGAGGGGTATTTTTACACTTCCAAAAACTACCTGTCTACATAATAAAGAGCTTTGACTTTTTTTCTTCTTCTTCTTTTGGTCAGCAAGTGAGGGCAAAAGTAGCCTTTGAATTATTTCAGAAAGAGACACTGTAAAAATGGCACACCCTCTGAATTTAAAACAATAGGGAAATGTGGGTTTGCTTAATTGTTTAAAATGAAATAGAAATAATCGTGTGCCAAATGAGCAAGATGTTTTAGTATTTACATCTTCGGGGATACAGTTATTAATTTTAACTTTTAACCTCAAGAAGTTTAGAGATCACTCTTTTTTAAGTTTGCTTATTGACGGCAGTCAACTTAATTTTTCATAAAGGAGTGGCTTTTTAAAAATATTGAATACTATGATTGCGGCAGGCTTATGCTACCTTTATGTTTATTCCTCTCACCTCCTAAAATTAGCGAATTCGAGATAATATTTCAAGGGGAATTGCTGTTCAGTGCGATGACAAATGACTGACTTCTCCATCTGGTTCCAGCACTGGATCTCGGCTTAGGGTGTTTAGTAAGTAGGTTCAGATGCAATGGCAGGAGAAGAATCAAGCCTTTTGGTAAATCTCTACCCCGAATTCTATCGAAATGACAGGCAAGCGGGATTCCAGCCACAGCACCCCCACCTTTTGCTCTACCAGAAGGCTTGTCCCCATTCCAGAAATATTTAGTCGGTGCTAGTTTTGTGAACCCGCGCCAGCCGGGTAAGGTAAGCAGCGGTGCGCTAACGGCCGAGGTCCGAAGGCTGCGCAGTGGTTCCCGCCGCCGGTGGGCTAGGGAGGCCAAAGCCAGCAAAATGCTGGTGGCGACGTCAGAAAGGGAGTCCATGCCTGCTATTCGGAAGTGGAGTCGGACGTGCATTAGCAGAGTCCCGGGGATGTCCACTCTGTGCCGCACCCAGGGGTCCCGGCCTTGGGGTAGCCGCAGGCTGTTGGGTGAAGGCGGGAGGGAGAAGCCGCACCTGGCTGCGAGCGGGAGTCGTGCCGGAGCGAGTCCCCAACTTTCTGGGGCACATGGTGAAAGCATAACCCCTAGATGAGGAAAGGGAGCTAAACAAGCGGGCGGCCCAGGCCTGGAAATGCCACCCAGCTCTCCCGACGCAGTGTTCTTTCTGTGTTCCCAGGGGGTCCCCGCACCTGCCCGAATCCCACGCCCCAAGGCGGCCATCGGGAAGGCGGCCCCTCCGTCTTTGGGGGCTGAGGAGGGGGCAGCCAGTGACTGATTCCTTAGTAGCAGGGAAAATCGCAGCGGCTGGCAACGGGCCGCATTTCTCCGCGGCTGTAAAGCGCCCTTTAGGGGCGGGGCGGGCATTTTTGGTCTCCTGTCCCAGCGTCCAGGCCCCAGCCCGCGCGGGTTGGCTGGGCGCCCTGCTTTGTAAGTAACCAATCTTGCCGGATTCTGGGGACGATCCAGGCGGATGGACCCACCTAGCTTAGGCCCGCTGAGCCCGTGCCACCTCCTCAGCCCCTTGTCCCCTCATCCCTTACACCTGTCATGATGAACCCAGGAAAGAACCCGAACTCTGAAAACAGTACACATGTACACAGTATCGTATATGTCCATCCTTCTTATATTCCCGCTTGATGTGGTTTGGAGCTTGATAGTTTTGGGTGTGGGGGATACGACTCACTGTTAAAAATTAAGATTCAAGGATGAGCTCTCATGTATTAAATTTGCCCTTTTACTCTGTTTTTAAACTCTGGAGATCTCTTAGTCTCGTTGCTCCAACCCTGAGACACACAAAGGCGCCAGGGAGAAAGCCCAGCCGGGCTTAAAGGAGTCGAGGTGCAGACTGACACTCATCTCTCCATCACTCAGACGGCCAGATAAGCACTGCCAGGCTGTGGGTCCTAATCCCGGGCCCAGCAGCTACGTGGGTTGCTGGAGGGTGTTGAAACCACAAGTACAACTTGACACCATTGAGCCCACGGTGCTTGTCAATAATCTGTGAATTAGGTGCAGAGATTGTCACTGTAGATCATAACAGTTTCTGAAGGACTCATTACAGCCTATCGTGTCAATGATCTTCAAATTAAGGAGGGGGGGTGGGGCGAGACGAAAAAGGACTGGGGAGAGCTGACAAAAAGGGAAGAAGGGTGGGAGGGAAGATAAAAGTCAGAGCCCCAGCCTGAAGGAGCCTTTAAAGATTATCAGGCCAGCGATCTGAGAATTCCATTGGGATGGGTTTGGAAGCCCAACTCCATCTGAGCCGGGACTGGAAGGGGGGCGCTGGGGGCAAGCAGAAGTGGGCCCCTGGGAAGGCTGACTTCTCAGGCATTTCTTTTGAGACCAGAAGAGCTTTTGGGAGAGGGTTCCAGATGTCAATGGGAGGCCTTGAGGATGCCAGCCGGCCCAGGATGGGTGTACACTTTGATTTAGAGCACTTTCCTGGGCAAGCCGCAGCTGCAGATCTTTGAAAAAAAAGTGGTAATAGTTTCGTTTAGGGGTGATGGTGATCGTAGGATGACTTCTTCCCCCCCAGTGGTTAACTTTAACGTATTTTCATGCCACAGGTGAAAGCTTTGTTCCTTTTCCTCTGGTAGTAGTCCTCTGTGTCCCTCACATGTTACATAGATCTAATTTATTTCCCCAGCTTGCTTTTTTGGATGCCAAACACATCAGCCCTCTGAGATTTTTTTCACTTTTGTGGTTTGTATTGAGCCCAACTGTACTTCTGGAAAGGGAATTTGTGGATAAGACAGTAGCAGTATGTTCTGTGAGATTCCAGAAGAAAGAAGACAAAATTCCATTTATGCGGTGTGGAAGGGGCCAAGCCAAAGGAAAGAGGTTTTCCCTGCTTGGTAGATGGTCCTTGCAGTGAAAGAGTAGCCCAGCCTGCCCTGGAGTGTCATTTAATACTGGCTAGAGAAAGCTTAAGGAAAGTGTAGGTTTCACCCACAAAAGTTATGGTCACAACTAAGCGAAGTAATCACAGTTGGAGAATTTAAAACAATTTTTTTTCTCCAAAATGAGGATAATGACCCTAGCTGCTGGAAAATTGGGATTCTAAGGAAGACCTTTTCCTTTGGTGTGATTAATTGCATAAGGTAGTGTGGTCAATCAGAGAGATCGGTATTGAGACTCGCAAGCAATGATCTACAGGTGTAAAAGGCCCACTAGCTTTTTGGGCTCCCTGGAGTTCCTACTGATCATCTTGCCTTTTAAAAAATTCTCTTCTCCTAATTTCAAAACTAAAAATCATAGATTCAGTGCAACTGAAAACCACGGGTGGCAGGCAGCTCTTTAGGTTTTTAGTTTATGTTTTTAAAGGGGAATTTATATTTAAAATAATTAAGTCATTCAATGGTCACACTACATTTTCTCCTGGACAATGGCTGTAGTGCAAGGACAGAATCTTAGCTTATGTTAAAATTGCTCGATAATTCGGAAAGGGCAGTGAAATCGTGAAGTGCGAGTTAATTTCTCCAGGAAATATTTGAGCCAGAATATAAGAAGGATGTACATATATGATACTATAAGTAACAAGATGATTACTATAGACAGCTTGAAAGACATACACAAACGATTATGCACTACTTTTGTTGCTATAATTTAAAGCAAGGGGAAATACATTTAGTTTTATGACTATTGAATTCTTTTCAAAATGTATTTATTTCATCAGTGAGAATTAGATGAAAGAGAATGAGTAAAAGGGGAGCTGAATGCAAAGCAGTTCTGCATGCCTTAGGTTCAAGGGTCCTTACAGCTCTCGAGTGAAATTATTTGGTGAAATTGGGTCTGGACTGAAACAGCAATTGTTATCCCTTGTTCATTTGTTAAGTGTAATACCACTTCTGGAAATTAAAAGCAAGGTGGTGAAGGGAGAGACAAGAAGAAAAAAATATGATTAAGCAATTTGCAATTGCTAGTGTACCATGCAGCCATATGCATCTCCATCTTAGCACATAGAAAGGGATGGAGATATATGTTTATTCTTTGTCTCATCTAGAAACAGGCATTATAGTTTCTGTCACTAATCCTTCAGACTTCCAGAATCTGACTAGTTTGACATAGGGAAAAAAAAATGGGGGAAATGTGGATGAGAGAGTTTCTATCATTTTGAAAACTGTGTTATAAAAATTAAGGCGTCTATTCCCTCTAGGAATTCCTGTGAGGGATGCTTCACAGTCTAAAGGAAATGAAGTTTGACAATGGTACAATTCAGTTTTTAATTTCTGCTGTTTCTATATCCTAACCCTTTCCAGCTTATTTCTTGTAGATTATTTTTGGAAAGTGTGCAGTGCTCTTTTAAGGGAAAACAAAACCCTCTAATGCACTTGTTTACCTTCATTTATATGTGTTTGTTTCTGAAACGAAGAATCGAGCATTGGTCATTCTGGAAGTTGTGTAGCATGCTCCAATTTGAAGTGACTCGGATCTTTTGTGACTTCCACAGGAGAAAGAAATGTTTTTAATATTGGCTTATGCCAGTCTCCTTACTCTGCAGTTCTCAACATTTCTTGTATTACAGGATAAATATAAATAAAGTCTCATCTCACCAAATTGTACCAGCACTGTCCTAAACATTGAAGTTTTCCTTTATTTTTGGCCCTTAGAATTCGAAACTTTTCTCTAGTTGCTACACTTTGCTCTTCAGTGGTATTTGCTTCTCACTTCCCAGACTCCTGGTATGAGCTCTTTCACTCAGTGCAATTGCTGCTGTGGTCACTTTTAGAGGAGACTGCTGGAAGGTTAGGATCCAGAGGAAACAGGACAGAAAAGGGAGGAAAAAACCTTCATTTGGCCAAATCTGGCTCCTAGTATATTTAACCAGTTCTAGAATTAGAAACCTTCCTGTACATTTTCTTCTATTTTTCTCACTTTTTTTCCTTACGTAATGAAATTAAAACTTTTGGAGCCCACAGTTGACATTTTTCAGAAAATTGAGTTATCAAGGCAGTAATTATTTCACGGGGAGATAAAACTCTCATAGCCCTAACTGTCAAATAGGGCCCTTTTCAGATTTTAATTACAAAATAAAATTAGTCTGCTCTTCCTCAGAATGGTTTGTGAGTGGTTAAACAGAGCTTTCCCCCAATACTGGTGGTCGTCAAACTCTGCTAATTAGCAATGCTGAGAAATTCCAGTTAACAAGGACATTCTCCAAGACTCTGCAGGTTCCCTGCCGTTTGCCTTCATTTCCATAAGAAGATTAAGAGAGGAGGGGAACACACTCAAATGCAGATGCAGAAAAGAAGCGTTTTTTAACAAGCATCATAATAGTAAGATGCTTGGCTAGTTCTCACCTAATTACTGCAAGTTAAACCTTTATTTGACACTAAGAAGAAAAAATAAGTCTGCAGTCCCCTATCTTCACAAAATTGTCAGTTGGTTTCAGATATAATACTTGAGGAGGGCTGGGGAGACTTTAGGAGAGAAAAATCAACGTGAAAGATGTTTAAATAAAATTGAGTTGGGCTAGGGGCCTATAATAGAACAAAATAAAATTAGAATATTCCAGGAGTTATGCATTTTTGTTCCTAATTACTAAGCTTCTTCTAAAACTATGTCGATTTTTGCTGCCCATGGAAGGGAAGTGTTACATTCTCTTTTAGATTAAGCACTTTTCAGTTTTCATAAATTGTGCCAGTAGCAACATTTTAGATTCTCAGAGGATGAAGCATCCTGTTCCAGGTCTTTTTTGATTGTCTGCTAGTCTCAATGGTGTATTGTTGTTAGTACTGTAGCTGTCTATCACAAATCTAAAACAGGGTTGCTTCTGTCATCTATTGGAATTGTTATAGTTATTATATTTAGGGATCAGAGATGGTGCTGGGTTGAAATAGAGTGGGCAGTGATCTGATTTTTTTAAATGCATATGTTCTAAAAAATCTAATGAGAAAATGTTTCTGCTATCACCATCTTCTTTAATCTTATTTTCATAGCATATTATTATGCATAAACGCCAGCCACAGTTAGTTCATTGTCTCGATAAGTACAGCAGGCTTAATTAAAATAAAGCTGTAAATAAATGCAACCAATGATAACACAATTGTAACGTATTTCCATAGCTTATTTATGTGATAAAAGCAATTAATAAAAGACCTAGCCAACCCCTTTAACCTCTTAAATACATTATTATAGAGTTCATGCACACACACATGCATCTGAGAATGTGTAAAAGCTGTTATATATCCTCCCAAGGAAGAAAAAAATGTGCCTTGAGAGAAAGGCAGCGAGATTTAAAAGATTTGTGTCTATAACCATCTGTTCCATCTGTTATTAGTATTTATTTTAACAAATATACACCACCCTGATCCACATCAACTCCCTGGTTGTTTCTCACACAATTATCCACAAGCTTTTTAAAGTTTTTGGAATAATGCTATTAAGCAGACCGTTACATACACAATCATAAAGTGGGGCTTGGTCTGCCCTTCGTGGTGTCTGGACAATTATAATTCATTCACACGCTGAGTCTCATAATTTGTACCTGTTTTTTCCCATGGTCTGACCTCCCACTTATCTCGAGGTTGTATGTATATTTCTAAGTTAGGCAAATTAAATCTTATTCGTATGAATTGGTTCCGAAGCTTATACGATATGTTAAGTTTTCTTTTGTTTAGATTATATATAATTAGTTTGATCTTCCATCCCCCTCATTTTTTTTTTTAACTTTAATTATTTTCAAGCACCTTCTTTTAAAGGTATAAGCAATGGTCTTGGAAAAGCAAATCAACCAGCAGGGGGCGCACCAGCCACATCCCTGAAACCAGCCGCACTCAAAAGCCGGTGGCCGCCTTCTCTTCCTTCCCCAGATCTTGTCAACCTTTTCTCCTTCCTAATCTCCAGGTCCGTGTTTACCTTAATATTTCACCTCGATTCAACAGAAAGCGGTACTTTATTTTGAAGAGCACCGAATATGTGTGCATTTTGAGAAAGCCAGTCTCACCCTTTCCGGGTTCCCAAGAACTAAAGCAAACCACAACTTAAGAGAGAAAAAAGAGAACCTTTTGGGGGCAGGGGGTGGGCAGGAAGGTTGACTGGAAATAACTTAAGGAAAGTCTGCAGAATTCTTTTCTCTTTCTTTCTTTTTTTCTTTTTCTTTTTTTCTTTTTTTTTTTTTTACAACTTTCCGGAGTTTCCAGTGGGCATATTTAGTGTGAGTCTGACAGTAACAGGCTAGGGAGGGCAGAGATTGGAGAAGTTGGGGGTCGGAGGAGTGATTATGGGAAGAAGGTTAGTAAAGAACAAAACAAGCCACAGTTTTGTGAAGATAATAAATGGAACGTGGCTGCGAGATACTATTCAGTACATTTTCTTAGGGTGAGTAAGGGTAGGCCAGGGAGGAGGGGCGGAGAGTGTTACACAAGAAAGAAAATAAGTAGCGCTGATGGTTTAAGCCCTTTATAAAAAAGAAACGGCATCAGGGTTTTTGTTTTTTTTTCTTTATTCCCCCCCCACCCCAGCCTTTGTAGTCAAGTGCATTTTAGCCACAGAGATCCCAACAAGAGAGTGGAAGGAAACTTAGACGAGGCTTTGTTTGACTCCGTGTAGCGACAACAAGAGAAACAAAACTACCTATTTGTAACGGACGTGCTGCCATTGCCCTCCGCATTGAGCGCCTACCTATTGAAATCTTTACGTCGGGACAATGGGAGAGCGGCTAAAATTACCCTCTTGGGTCCTGGGCGGGCAAGATTCCTGAGCCCCTACCCCCGCCCCCATCTCATCCTCCTCTAACCCGGGCCTCGCCGGGCTCCCCGCGCCCCAGTGCCGGCCGCCTGCTCCCTGCGTGCGCTGCCTGCACCTGTGCCTGGAGAGCCTGGACCCCGCCTCCCAGGCCTGGAGCCCCTCAGCGGCCACCACGGTGGAAACCCACGGGGGAAATGCCAGGGCTGGTTCTGCTGGCGCCCAGGGAACCCTGCGTGGGAGGGAGTTTGTGACTGGGGCCCAAATGCCACCTCCGCACAGTGCCGTGGGATGCCAGGAAGTTGAAGTTACCCTCCCCCATCCTGCACTTTGGAGCGCCCTTCCGTTTGCCTCTCTCTCTTTCCCCAGCCCCCATTTGAAACCCGCACGACTGAAACCCCTCTTTGGGGGAGGCCTGGGGTGGTAATGGGGAGCGGGGGGAGAGCGTAGGAGCATTCCCTTTGCTCCGGTTGACTGGAGACAGGCCAGTGAGAGATGGGGCTGGGAGTAAGAGGGCGAGCTGCGGTTTCCTGGGCCAGAGCTGAGTGGGACAGAGAGATGGCAGCTTCCCAAGGCCTGCGGGTTCCCAGCTCTGGAGTCGGCCTCGTGGTCCGACCAGGATTGATGTTTAAGAACAGAACACGTTAGGTGGAAGCAAGGAAGGCTTTGAGGACCGAGGTTCGAGTCTCCTAACTTCTAGTGGGGACCGTGTCTGAAGGGCGTGCGGAAACGCCGGCACCTGCGGGGGAAGAGGGGAGAGGAAACGCGCGGCGTGGGAGCCGCAGAGGGGCAGGAACTGGGGGCACTGCTGCGGATGGGCGGCGGGACAATGACACACCAAGCCCTGCACTGGCGGTTTCCAGAAACACGAGCTGGACCGTCGCCCCGAGCCACCCACTGAGCCCTGCCCCACCCCCGCACCTTAGCTGCCCCCCGCGTCCCATCCTTACTTCAGCACCCTGCACCAAAAAGTAAATCAGTGTTAAGTTTAAAAAAGAAAAAACCCACGTAGTCTTGGTGCTGTTTACCCACTTCCTTCGAAAAGGCGTGTGGCGTGACCTGTTGCTGCGAGGGGGATACAAAGGTTTCTCAGTGGCTGGCAGGCCGGCCCGGAGCCGCCTCCCTCCCCGCCGCCCCTCCCATCCCCTCCCCACCTTCCCCTCCCCTCCCCTCCCCTCCCCCGCCCCCGCCCCCGCGCCGGCGGCCCGCGAGGCCCCGCCCCCTTTCATGCAAAACCCGGCGGCGAGGCCGGGCCCGAGTGGAGGAGCCGCCGCGCGCTGATTGGTCGCGGGAAACCCATTTATTCCCTGACAGCCCCCGTCACATGGACGGTTGTCTATTAACTTGTTCAAAAAAGTATCAGGAGTTGTCAAGGCAGAGAAGAGAGTGTTTGCAAAAGGGGGAAAGTAGTTTGCTGCCTCTTTAAGACGGGGACGGAGAGAAAGAAGAGGAGAAAGGAGAGAAGTTTGAGCCCCGGGCTTAAGCCTTTCCAAAAAATAACCATAACAATCCTCGGCGGCGGCGGCTCCGGCCGGAGGAGGAGGGAACGCGCGGGTGTTTTTTTGATCCTGATTCCAGCCTCTGCCTCTCTCGCTTTTTTGCCCCCAAATTGTTCCTCGCCTGAGTCTCCTCGCGGAGTCCCGCGCTCCCGGCACCCCCGCCCGCCTCCCCTCCTCCGCCCCCCCCGCCCGCGGGCCCCCCAAAGTCCCGGCCGGGCCGAGGAGGGTCGGGGGCCGCCGGAGGGCCGGGCCCGCGCACAGCGCCCGCATGTACAACATGATGGAGACGGAGCTGAAGCCGCCGGGCCCGCAGCAGACTTCGGGGGGCGGCGGCGGCAACCCCACCGCGGCGGCGGCGGCGGCGGCGGGCGGCAACCAGAAGAACAGCCCCGACCGCGTCAAGCGGCCCATGAACGCCTTCATGGTGTGGTCCCGCGGGCAGCGGCGCAAGATGGCCCAGGAAAACCCCAAGATGCACAACTCGGAGATCAGCAAGCGCCTGGGCGCCGAGTGGAAGCTGCTGTCCGAGACGGAGAAGCGGCCGTTCATCGACGAGGCCAAGCGGCTGCGCGCGCTGCACATGAAGGAGCACCCGGATTACAAGTACCGACCCCGGCGGAAAACCAAGACGCTCATGAAGAAGGATAAGTACACGCTGCCCGGCGGGCTGCTGGCGCCCGGCGGCAACGGCATGGCCGGCGGGGTCGGGGTGGGCGCCGGCCTGGGCGCGGGCGTGAACCAGCGCATGGACAGCTACGCGCACATGAACGGCTGGAGCAACGGCAGCTACAGCATGATGCAGGAGCAGCTGGGCTACCCGCAGCACCCGGGCCTCAACGCACACGGCGCGGCGCAGATGCAGCCCATGCACCGCTACGACGTGAGCGCGCTGCAGTACAACTCCATGACCAGTTCGCAGACCTACATGAACGGCTCGCCCACCTACAGCATGTCCTACTCGCAGCAGGGCACGCCCGGCATGGCGCTGGGCTCCATGGGCTCGGTGGTGAAGTCGGAGGCGAGCTCCAGCCCGCCCGTGGTGACCTCTTCCTCGCACTCCAGGGCGCCCTGCCAGGCCGGGGACCTCCGGGACATGATCAGCATGTACCTCCCCGGCGCCGAGGTGCCGGAGCCCGCCGCGCCCAGCAGACTGCACATGTCCCAGCACTACCAGAGCGGCCCGGTGCCCGGCACGGCCATCAACGGCACACTGCCGCTCTCGCACATGTGAGGGCCGGACCGCGAACTGGACGGGGGAGGCATTCTCCGACAGGAGCGAGGGGAATCAGTGGGAGGGGTGCCGAGAGGAGAGTCGGAAACTGCGTGGAGAAAGCCCGGTATGCTCGAAAAGAAAAAGGAAAAAAAAAAAAAAAGAGTCTCATCACCCACAGCAAATGACAGCTGCGAAGAGAACACCGATCCCATCCACACTCACGCAAAAACCGCGATGCCGACAAGAAAACTTTTATGAGAGATCCTGGACTTCTTTTTGGGGACTTATTTTTGTACAGAGAAAACCAGGGGGGAGGGGTGGGGAGGGCGGGGGAATGGACCTTGTATAGATCTGGAGGAAAGAAAGCTACGAAAAACTTTTTAAAAGTTCTAGTGGTACGGGAGGAGCTTTGCAGGAAGTTTGCAAAAGTCTTTACCAATAATATTTAGAGCTAGTCTCCAAGCGACGAAAAAAAGTTTTAATATTTGCAAGCAACTTTTGTACAGTATTTATCGAGATAAACATGGCAATCAAAATGTCCATTGTTTATAAGCTGAGAATTTGCCAATATTTTTCAAGGAGAGGCTTCTTGTTGAATTTTGATTCTGCAGCTGAAATTTAGGACAGTTGCAAACGTGGAGAGAAGAAAATTATTAAAATTTGGACATTTGAATTAAAAATTGTACAAAAGGAAAAAAATAAGAATACGTACTGGCAAACCATCTCTGTGGTCTTGTTTAAAAGGGCAAAAGTTTTAGATTGTACTAAATTTTATAACTTACTGTTTAAAGCAAAAATGGCCACGCAGGTTGACATCGTTGGTAATTTATAATAGCTTTTGTTCAATCCCAACTTTCCATTTTGTTCAGATAAAAAAGAAAACATGAAATTACTGTGTTTGAAATATTTTCTTATGGTTTGTAATATTTCTGTAAATTTATTGTGATATTTTAAGGTTTTCCCCCTTTATTTTCCGTAGCTGTATTTTAAAAGATTCGGCTCTGTATTATTTGAATCAGTCTGCCGAGAATCCATGTATATATTTGAACTAATACCATCCTTATAACAGGTACATTTTCAACTTAAGTTTTTACTCCATTATGCACAGTTTGAGATAAATAAATTTTTGAAATATGGACACTGAAATTATTCTTGAGTCTTTCATTTATTTGGTTTACACTGTGATTATACATAACTTCTCGGGGAATTATCTTACTGTGCTCAGCCGACAAAGCAAAAGACCAAAAATCCTCGGTATTACCAGTCCAGCGTCGTGTGCTAATGTTAACTGCGAAAAGGAAACGGCTGGATGAATAATAAGTACTGGAAAAATTGAAAATTTTGTCATTTCTAAAATAGAAACTAGAGACATATATTGTAAATCCGCCCCCTCCTTTTCTAAGCAGCATGAATAAGCATGATGGGGACTTAAACTGAAAACTGATTTATGCCACTTGTTGCCAGAAAGGATCCAATTCTGAAATTTTTCATGTAGTTTAGCAGATGGGGTATTGAGCCAAATCAGAACCAGGTTGGCTGGTTTTGTTTTCATTTTCTTCACAGCACAATGGCCCTTTGAAACCTGGCTGTAGGGAAAAATGATGCTTCTTGTATCAGAATAATTGCAAACTAGACATGCAAAGTGCTCATCTGTTGGGTGGGTGTTTGGATTCCTCTGGCCCTGCTATTGTCTGGGAGGAAACAAGTGGTTTGCTTTCTTTGTTCCTTGACTTCATAAACTTTCTCCTCTACATTTTCCTGTTCGGGGGCGAGGGAAGGAAAAGAACATCTTGCAAAACTCCCCGGCTTATCAACATAGTTTTATTATTTATTTTCTTTTTTCCCTCTCTCTCCCTCCCTCCCTGAATTCCATTTCTTAAATTGGCAGCGCGGGTCCAAGCCTGTAGCCCCAAATCGGATAATCTCTACAGCTGATAACAAGCAAAAGAGAAGCCAGGCAACAGCCATATTAAAGAAGAAAACAGTCAACTCTGAGGTAGATATTTTACTTTGTCCTGTCTAATCACATTTCGAGATGATTATGCGTTTGATCTGTTAACAATGTTTTACTACAGTAGTGGAGACGTGGGGGAGGGGAAAGGGGTGGGGAAACACGATTGGATTTGGGGTGTGTATGTGTGTGTGTGTGTGTGTGTGTGTGTGTGTGTGTGTGTGTGTTGCCCTAGGAAAGGTAAAGAAAGGTTATAGTTGTCCTCAGTGGGAGTGGAAAAGTTGGGCCATCGCCGTGGCCTTTGATTTAGCGTTGCTTCTGCTTCACAACCCACCCTTGCTCTGGGGCAGCCGGATGATGTTACCTAGTCAGGGACTTTTCTACTTTATTTACTACTGGCTTCGCTCATCTTCCCCCCACCCACGGGGACCAGGAACCAACAGTCGGGCACTCTTAAGAGCACGGGTTTGCTTCCCACAATTTCAAGAGCTTGTCGCGTCAACTTGCTACAACTTTGGAGGAGTTGGAATGCGGCAGCGTCTCCCACCCTTGAGTAAAGTACCTGCTGCAGCCACCACGTTGGTTCATCCCCTTGGCTTGCATTTTCTCATTTCTAAGAAAGTATTCCTTTCTCGTGGTGTTGCCAATGTTAGTTCTGGGCTGAAGTGGGGGATATCTCATATTTTCTGTACTTTCTATTTTTTTCTACAGTGCTATGTTTTGAATATGTACTGTTTTTTATTTGTTACTTTTTTAACCCTCATTTTTAGGGTAACCTTGTCCTGGGAAGGGACAATTATTATTCCAGGTCCTAATTCTAAGCTAGGCATTTCCCCCCCCTAATTAATGCAGAGACTCTAAAAGAATTTCCCCCGGCCTGGCCAGCCATTGTAATGCATATACGGATTATTCACGTGGTAATGAGCACATTCGCCAGTTCTTGCTCACACATACGAATAAAAGAAACTTTGAATAAAGATCCCAATGATCATGCTGGGGGAGTGGGGAGGATGTTCCCGGAATTTGAGGCAGTCAACTATATAGCTTATATATTTTTTAGATAGAAACATATAGAAATATGTATAGAGGTTTAGAGTAATTGCACTGCACTCACCTCTCATTTAAAAAAAAAAAAAACAGTCCATAGGGTCGGGCTAAAAAGCAACTTTCTGGCAAAATGCTCAGGTTCAAATATTTTGCAAAAGGAAAGGGAGCACAATATTTTGGGAAGTAGAACTAGCTTTGAATAATTGTCACTGTCTGTATAAAACAAGAGAACTCCCGTTCTCCTCCTATTCCAAACCAAATAGTTGAAAAATGAAAGTCAAAATATTTTGTTTGCAAATGTAAATGCTTTTGATAAACTACATCTGAGGGAAATGATACATATCTTGTGCCATCATTCATGTGATTAAATTAAATGGTTCCCTGAGATATGTAATTTCATGGCTAGATTAATATTGAACATATTATATTTTAATAATAATGTGATGTTCAGGGAGAGTCAACCCATAAATTTGCCCAGAGATGGTTATCTCATGGTGCTGAACATACTTGTTGAGTGTTTAGTTTTTGTTTTTGTTTTTGTTTGGGGGATACTATTCTGCTCAATGAAAGCACTCAATTTTCAGTCAAATAGGGTGAATTTAAATGTTTTGTTAACCTTATACACAGAATAGAAATGTGCAAAAGGGTGAGATTATAGTCTGTCCTTTCTGCATTTTTTTCTCTCCCCAAACCACCTGCCCCCCTTCCCCGAATACTTTAAATAAAGAGCGTTAAAATATTTTGCTGAGCTGTAGTAGATTAGCAAGGTTTCTTGCCAATGCTGGGAAGCTGGTATTACAGACCATCCCAGGGGAAAATGGCTCACATTAGCCACTAAATGAATATTTGACAAGGGCTCATTCGGAGGTATTATTACTATAAACGTGTCCCTACTGGACTTTTCAAGGGTCAAAGAGCAACGCTTCAATTAATTATTTAGACTGCTAGTAGATTTGGTCGTAATAGCTGTACTTATTTCTAGAAATCGACACATTCTTACAGTAGGAAAATCTCAGGAGAATCTTCTCCATCAGCAACACCTTGGATTGAAATACACATGGAACCCTGGCATTCTAAAGCTGACTTTTTATAGAACCTTTTCTTGGGCTGGTGGGGGGTGGGGGCCACAGAATTATAGTCTCCTTTTCTATTTCACTGACTGTTTTTTTGTTTAAAAGAAAAAAGCAACATAATAATTTATCCTAATATTCACTTCATGTCTGGCAAGGTCTTTTAGGGATTTGCAATATGGGGCAAAAGAGGAGGGTGTTCATGTACAGCCTCCGCCTTTTCTAAGTAGAAATGTCACAGGGACTCAGAGACCCAGGCAGGCCCTGAATTTAGACAGGATACACATTCCTGTTTGCCAATAAAATGCAAGTTTGAAAGTGGAAGGTTCCTTGAGCTGAGTTCTCTAGGTTCTAGTCATCTCAGAGTAAATTGGGGTACAAGGTAGTCACTCCTTCTCTCCCCACCTATAGGTCTGAACACTGCAAGGTGCAGTGGGGGGGGGGTGGTGGGCAGGGTTCCATTTCTGCCATGTCACAAGTTCCTCCGTGGCCCTAGGTAGAATGGTAAGGGAATGATTTTGAGGGTAAGACTCCTTGACAATAATATAAATTGAATGAATAAGAGATAAGCTGTGAGGGGGGGGTGGGAAGAGTAATTACAAACCCAATTCATTCAGCTTTTCAGAACTTTTGTGGTGGGAGCTCCATTGACGGGTTTTGAGCTGCCAGTTTTCTCACATTAAAAAGAACTGATCAGCGCCTCAGGGGGACAAGAAATACCGCTTAACTGCATGGTGATGGGGTCTTCATTTAGAACCATTACAAGACGAAAATTAAACAGTGCCTTTGTGTGCAAGAGGTTTACTTTTCAGCTGCTAACAGTTGATAGCTAACTGCTCTGAGATTGAAGTTTCACTATGGTTTGATCGCCTGCTGATTGACACTGCTTATTTATTTATTTATCTCTCTGTTATAATTAAGATAACTTTTCATCACCCCCAACCCTGTTTTATTTCTTGCTCTTGGAGAATTTTGAAAAACAGATCCTCATATTTTTCTTTGTGGAAGGAGTTTCCTTTGCCCTGAGCTTTAGCAGAGACTTCAGTTCACATTCCCCAGGGGACAACCCCTCACCCACATTATTGCCTTAAAATAATTTGCATCTCATTCTGTGTTTTTTTTCCTGCTGCATTTTCTTGCTCTGGAAGCTAAGGCTGCTTTGCGGGCTGCAAGATAGGGGTTAATTTATTTCTTTGCTTTGCTTTCTTTTTTTGGAAAAAGAAAAAAATTGGAAGAGGGCTGGGTGGATTTCCCTAAGGACTTCGCCTATGAGGTGCATCCCTTAAGGAAGGAAGAAGGGGGAGAAATGCTGACCTTTGCTGTGAAAATATGGATTAAGTCCAAATGGACATAGCTTCCAGAGTTCTAGAGTGAGAAAAGCTGTGGAAGGAGCTTTCTAAAGACAGGAAAAGTTGCCCAAACCAGAGAATTAGTTTAGTGTCTTTCATGGTTATTTTCTATTAAAACTTTCCTGGAAACCTGACATCTGTTACCACCAAGGGAGTCTTGTAACTTCCTGTCTCCCTGCTAGCAGCACTGTCCAGTTTCATGATTCTTATTTTCAGTTTGTCTGTTTTGCTTCTGTGGCCTTTAGAAAATAATGGACTTTACTTTCTTATTTTGACTAAGGGGATTTCTCTTTGGAAGGGTGGAGTCTGAAGATGGATCTAAGATTCTTGTCTCTATTCTGATTCCAGATGGATTTTATTTTATACTTTGGTATAAAGGTGCTATTTCTGATTCCCTGAGCGCTGTGCTCAGTTTCTCTCCTAAAGCAAATAGAATTTCCTCTCATTTCGGAATGCAAAGATATGTGCTGCACCTAGGCGTTTGAACTTGAGATGCTTGTTCTACTTTGCAAAGAAGTGTCAGGTGATTGGAAAGCTGGAGGTGCCCTTCGTTTTATTACCCTGGTCTGCCTGCGTGTACTGAAGGAAGGGCGCACTGTTTTCTGTAGAGCTCGGCGCTTTGAACTCTCATTTGCCTCCCTCTCCCGGCTTCGGTCCGGGGCTCGGTCCCGGGCTGTGAGCGCGCCGGCCTCCCGCGGGCTGCCCTGGGGAGCGCCGGGTGCCCAGTGCCGGGAGCCGACGCGCGGGCAAATCGAGGCGGAGCTGACCAGCTCCGGCGGGTGGACGTTATGTCACCGCGGCCCGGGTCACGGCACCCACGGGGCGCCCCAAGCAGGTGCAGTGTGGGGCTACAGTTCTCTCCGTCCCGGCTCTGCCCGAACGGCCGCATTCCCTCCCTCTCAAGCAGGGACCCGCGTCAGACAAGTCTAGAAAGTCTCCCGAGGCGTTGGGGCCCTCGCCACTGCGGAGGTCTCTGCCTCCTGCGCCCCAGCCCACGCCCTCTCCATGCTGACCTCGTGACGCGGGAGATGGTGTCTGGGCCCCAGATTCCCACGCACATCAGAGATTGTCTACACAAGGGGCTCTTTGTCCCTGTTTGTGGCCAACTCTCAGTATGAGTGATCTCACGTGGTTCTTCCCGGTTAGAGGCCGAGGACTGGCAGGGCTGGGGGAAGCCACAGGAGCAATCTGGGATCCCTGGAATATTGGGCCCCTCTGGATTAGAGCGGGTAGGGATGGGGAGCTACAGACCCTTCACTTTCCTGTTTGTGAAACAGAAATAATATACAGTTACCTGGAAGAGGGTGACTACAAGGTGCCTGACAAAATAGGCTTAATTGATACGTATGACTTTTCTTACTGTCCAGCCGAATTAGGGAAGGGAAGCAGTTCTCCCGTTAGACTACAGAGAACAGACGGAAACCCAGGTCCTTTCTCTCCTTCCTGGCTCTGGTTAGTGAAATTGGCCTTGTTCACGCTACCCCGCTTACTTCCCAGTGCTCTGGCTTCAGGTTTGCCAAGGAAGTTATCTTGCAAACTTGCCATCCCTGGGCACCGTCCTGAAGGAGGGATCCTGGCATTCCAGGCAGGAGCCACCCCCACCCGCAGAAGGCAGAAAAATAATTACTGTATTAAATAAGTCGCGGTGAATTCTTCCCGAGGGTTCTTATCGCTGGCGGCCAGGCCAGAAGCGGGACTGCTCCCCCACCCCCACCTCGTGACGTCAGGGCCTGCGGGGCCCCGGGGATGAAATGATTCGTGCGAGTGTTCCAGAAAGGGCGATCCAAACGCACACAGGGTGAGGCCAGAGCAGCCGGGCTCCATCACCACGACCGAGCCCCTGCCAGCCCCCCAACCCAGAACATAACCACATACACAAGTAGCCATAATCGTCAGTACGTGGATAGTCACCCGCATGATCCTCGTCACGGGAGCGCCCTTCTTCCCAATATGTAGAAGTTATCTGGTTTGTCAGCCAAAATTTGTTGCAGGATGTGAATGAGTGTTTTCTGTTGTGTTTATATGATTTTGTTTTTAGATGGTCGACAAATTTCAACAAAAGCCTTGACGAAGTACACCATAGCTTTCTTTAACCGGGTGCAAGTCTCTGCGGCGATTTAAGAAATGGACTTAGAAGACTTTTCTGCCTCTCGTGTCCAGCCACAGCTAGGACAGTTGCTCCTGGCTTACCATTGCTGCACCAGTTCTGTTTTCTCTTTGCCTTCCATTCCCAATGATTTAACTCGCCTTTAATAATCTTTTTAGAGTCATGTATTGCTGAGATAATTTATTTGAACTGTCATTTAAATTGTAGATAAGAGGAAAGATATTTGGTCAGTGGAATGTGTGTAAGTGGAATAAAATTATTTGTGAGAGAAAAGCACCTGGGCATTTCTGGGAGACGCACTTCGCAAGTTTTCTTTCCAACTCTCACATCAATTCGATTTATTGAATGCCCTTCCAATGGAAAGGATCCTGGAAAATAGGCCTTATGTTCTGATATTGGTCCAGGATCTCACAGAATAATGACTTAGTGAGAATTAGCCAATATTTTGCATGCAGTCAGTTTAGTATCAGCTCACATCCAGGTCGATTTTATCTCGTTTAACAGCTCAAATCTGGGTTATTGCATAACGTTACAGTTTAATCAGTCTGGAATACTAACTGGCAAACCTGTCTTCTCCTTCTGAAGGTCCTCTATTTCCCCTTCCTCCCACCTCCAAGGAAACTATCTTAAAATCAAGTTTCCCTTTGAGAGTTTGTTTACCCCAACTTCTGTTAAACTAGACTAACACATTCTCATCAGCTTTCTAAACACTCTCTCATCAGCTTTGTGAAATGGTGCAAAAACATCTTGGAATCCAAGATGGCAAAATAAACTTGAGCATATGGGGGAAGACTGCCTTGTTAAGAAATTGATTTAAATGTTTAGCTTACACTTCAGCCTCAATGCTTCCCTTACTGCCCACTCTTACTTCCCTCACTGCCCACTTCTGGTTCTTGGGTACCCCACCTCTATTAGCAAGCTGGTTCCCCCAGCATAAATTACGAATGCATATCAACAGACTCATCAGCGGAGATAAATCAGAGGCTTTCTCCTTTGCACATTTCTGCTTTTATTCCCATCGAAACGTCTTTCTGCCCCATGCTATCACTGTCTTTCTACAAACTTACTATCCCCGTGTAAACTATGGAGATATATTCTCAATTGGAAAAATCAGGTAATTCCCTCCCCCCTCCCCTCCAAGGAAGACTTTCGAGTTAAGGATACAAAATATTTCATGGTTAGTTGTATGAGCTTCCAAATTAGCTGCATATAAAGTATTTTAAGATTTTTTTTTTTTTTTGGCTGTCACTGGCTGGCAATACTCATTTTGTGTGTGTGTGTGTGTGTGTGTGTGTGTATGTGTGTGTGTGTGTGTTGGTTTGAAAAGCAGGAAGAAATGTAATGAATTGAGTGCTGTCAGAGATGTCTTCTGTTTGAACAGTCTGCGATGGGCTGAATGGCAGGGACTCCCTCATCCAGTGCAGGTGCAGTAGAGCTGGGGAAGGGGGGAGGGGGGCTCCCTCTGTTCAGTCAAAAAGCACCATTCTCCACAATAGACCACACACTGACAGCCAGCGTGACATCAACTCACACTTTCATACTTTTCCCCCCATCCTTAGTTCTGAGTTCACAAAGTGGCTACACAGTAGCCTTGGTTAGACTCCTTTAATGAACATTTTGTGGTTCCTATGAGCAGCATTGAAATCCGCGGAGCCCTGGGAGGAACAAATAGATTTTTAATCGTGAGTTCCAAACCAGAATGTATAGCTATAGATATTAAAAATAAGCTGGTCTCTACATTCTCTCCCAATGCCAATGCCCACAGCAACGCCAGATGATCTGAAAACTCTGAGTTAAAAGTTCATCTAAGACTTCTCAGGTTCCAAGACACTGTTTTCTGTGTCCCGAGAAAGATCAAACAGGAAAGGAGAGAATTAGTAAATTTTATTTATTTATTTAAATATAAGAGCACCTCTAGTATTTTACTATGCTCACGAAGAGAGTTAATTCTGCAAATGAACGAACATTAACCTTGTGGAGTGGAGTTCTGCTCCCTTTTGAATTGGTTTTACTGGGAAGAAGAGGGTTAGGAAGGAAAGGCAGCAACTGTTTTAAAACTCTGAACAAAGATGCCACCACCGTTTGGCTGCCCCTCTGCTTGCAAGGACTGGACCTTCCAAGAGTTCCTATTCCATTTGCTGAAGCCCAGGCCCTGGGGCCTCAAGTTTTAGATGGAATTACTCAAGGAGGGCACACTACTAGACAAACTCTTCTAGTCAGGTCCTTCAGCCCCGAAGCAGTCCCTGCTCCTCTCTGCCACCACCCACTTCGCCACTTCTTAGTCCCGGCTCTGAAGGTTTTAGCTGAAAGAGGGAGGAGCGAGGGAAAGGCCACGCAGGTGAGGACAGCTCCCTCAGTGCCCCACCGCGCCTGGAGAGACCCCGCCGCCCTGTCGCTGGCTGACTCTGTCCCCTGTGCCTTGGCTTGCTGAAGCACTCGCCCAGTAAAATTCCTCCCTGCTTGCTTACGTGTGTGCATTTTAAAAACACATGCACATACCCATGCTTCGTCACTCAACAAACAAAATATCAACATTCTGGCTCCAGGAGCAAAACGTTTCAACCATTTGCCTAAATAGTGTTCAGTAGGTGGGGGCGGGGATATACGGGCCTCCTAGGACAGCGGTCACGACACCCCTCCTTCCCGCATGGCACCAGGATTGCGGGGCTTTGCGGCGCGGGGCGCAGGGCTGGAAGATGTGATGTGCAGGGTAAGTAAGGGGCAAGTTCTTTCAAACCTCAAATAACACAGGAAAAGATGCTCAGAGTGCTGTGGAGCCCTTCGCTAGCCTGTG
Source organism: Leontopithecus rosalia (assembly GCA_028533165.1). Classification (NCBI taxonomy): domain Eukaryota; kingdom Metazoa; phylum Chordata; class Mammalia; order Primates; family Cebidae; genus Leontopithecus; species Leontopithecus rosalia. The sequence continues at coordinate 4,157,791 of CM052662.1, forward strand.
ACTACCACGAGACGCCGGGTGGCCCGCGTTAGCGTATGCCCACGGCGCCTACTAAAGTCTAGGCCTAGAAGAGGCGTCTCCCGCCCCTCGACCCACAGCCAGCCGCCACTTGATAGCTAACGCGTCTTCCGGCCGGTACACACCCACAATTAATCTTTCTTATTAAAGCCTCCATTCTGTACCCATGGGGCGACTCCAACCTATTTAGATTTCCTTGGTTGGCTGCACAAATTTAAGTGGGCGACGAGTTATAAACCTAATAACAGAGGACGACAGAGGGTGATTTGAGTAGAGAAGACGCGAGATGCACTAGGGTCGTGAAGATGCTGCGGGCCTTGCCCACCGCGGCGCCTACCTGGGGGTGCACGCCAGGCTCCGGGAAAGGTGGTGAGCCTCACACTCACACCCCACCCTCGACACTCGCGTACACACCTGCATCCCTAGCCCCTGAGCTCACAGACACACCTGCGTGGAAATGGCCTCCTCCGGAGTTCTTAGAAACCATTCCCAGACAGGCACAATTCTCAGAGCATCGGAACCAGGGAACTCGCAGGGAACCAGGAAGGCTTTGTACTGTTTGGGATTAATTGAGAATAATTAACACTGGAGACCGTTAATCACCACTTTGCGGCTCTTTCCCTCCTTTCGGGTCTGCGGCGTCTGCCTCTTTCGCTCCCGCTGCCGGCGCTGGGATGCGGGTGAAAGTGAAGACGTCGCGGTGGCTGTCACCCAGTTCGGCTGTACTTTTTTAAACGCTCGCATATTGTTTGATTACTAATTCGAGTTAATATGATCTTTATGGCAACATAACAGTGGATAATTGGCCTTTTTTTCTGAACAACAATGTAAATCACAATCGCCTTATTATTTAATAACGTCAAACGCTTCGTTGGATTGGCCCCGACCGAGAAGACCTTTTCTTTCTAGACAGTGTTGTGGAGGAAGAACAATGAAGATCTAATTGTGGAGATTTCATAAGTTGGCTCCCGTAAATGAACAGCTTAGATATGAAGTTCCAGCAGATGTGGGTACTATTCGCCTCTACGGGCTCTACCCCCACCCCCATATATGCAGTCCAAACACTCTATTGGAGGGTTTTTTTTTTTTGGTTTTTTTTTTTATTTTTTTTGGTGGTGGTGGTGGTGGTGGTCCTCAGATCCTAGCAACCACCTAAAGTTTCCAGTAGTAATTAGAGCTTTTATCGGGCTTGCTCTTTAGCCCTTTATATTGCCGATTTAGCGTTAAGGCATTAAGTCCACACACCAAATTAGCGCGACTCCAAATAGCCACAACCACTTACTCGCCCCTCCCTCATTTTGGTGTTTGGACACTAAGAGCACAGGCCTAAGGCTTTCTTTCTTTCTTTCTTTCTTTCTTTCTTTTCTTACTTTGATTTGAGTTTAAAAACGGATTCACTATCGCACTGTCTGGGAATATACTTGTTTCCGGCAGAGTTTTGCCATTCTTTTGCGAACGCCTCGAAGAGCACACGAAACTGAGAGAACTACATTGCGGACGACAGCGCTTGGAAAGAATGGGTCCCCGCTGCTCCAATGAAAGATTAATTACATTTGCCCCAAAAGCCTCAGTTCTAACGGTCTCTATCTATCGCGGCGTTTGCGGTCACTGGAGGACCGCTGTCTCTGGGGTCTTCAGACATCCGAGTCCTTTGCAAGCGAAGAGCCCCCACCATTTGGAATTCGGGTCAAGGAGGAAGACTCTGAGCCTGCAGCAGTTTTTGTTTTTGCGTGTGCCCGCCTCTCCATTTTATTCAACTTCTGCCTGTCGGGAGGCCGAACAATCGCTCCCCACCCACCCCCCTCCGTCCCGTTTCTAAGATAAACAGGAGGTGCAAAATGCGTCGCCTGCACACGCGCCCTCGTGGGCCAGTCTTCCTGAAGCCCCCAGCGCACCGGCCATGCAGCTGTCCCCCAACCAGACCTGGGAGAAGACATCTCCCTTCTCTCTTCCCACCTGCGTTTAAAAACCATCACATTGGCTGTTTCACTAGAGTCATGTTCACATTTTTGGCCCTCCACGCCACCTTCCAGTTTCTTCCCGGTCCACTCTCTGTGTCTTTCTGAGGACCTAAAAAATGTTGGGAGAGGCCGAAGAATTGGAGAAGGCAGAGGATTTTCAAAATGATCCCCCCGCCCCCTCCCACCACAAGGAGTGCATTTGGGAAACTTTCCCTAACAGGAGTTGGGCGCAGTGTTATTCTTCTCCATGGGTCTGTGGCCTCCCCGCCCCGCTGGACAATGCGTGCTTTGAGGCTCTGTGGCCTGCAGGCAGCGGGAGACGAGGGGACTGGGCAGCCTTCCTCCAAGGGGCCCGCAGCTGGGGGAGCGCCAGGCAGGGAGCAGGGACAGGGAGGCGAGCCACGCAGGAAGGAAAGCCATAAAAGTGCCATTTTTCCCTCAGTCCTGCACAGAGGCAGGCTTTGAGGACGCAGGGGCAGGGCAGCTGGGGGGGGGGGGAGATTGGGGGATGGGGGGGTTGAGAGGCTTTGCGTGTTCTTTACCCCCCTGCCCCCACTGGAACGTTTTATGTCCGCATATAATTTTGCTCACTAGGTTCTCCAACCTCCTCGCCCTCAATCCTGGTCTTTGGTTAATAATATCACAACCCGCGGCTGGAAAGCTCCGACCCCACCCCCCCAGGCCCCAGCAGCGCCCCAGGAAAGGCCCGTGGGCCAGGAACTCTGGGACGTCACTTTCTAGTTGGTTTTGTCGGTTTCTTGTCTTTCTCCCCAAAAAGACCCCCACCCCCTCCTCCTCTCCTAGCAGGATCTAGGAGAGGACCCCTGAGCTCAGCAGCCGCCCTCAGACGGTTCCCATCTCGGTGGAAGCGTTTGTCTGATGTTTGGAAACGTATACAAACGGGGCGTCAGGGCCACGTGCTGTGCCTTCGAAACGCCGCCCCGGGCCCTGCGTTTCAGAGCCGCGGACGCCGAGGCCGGCGCGGAGCCCCAGGTCTGGCCGCGGCGCTGAGCGGAGCGGATTATCTGGAGCGCGTTTGATCTGGGACTGCGTAGTCAGCTCCTGCTTTATTTGTTTGTTTGTAATCTCATATTTAGCCAGCCGGGACGGTGGCAGCGAGGGAGAAAGGACGGGATGGAGGAGGGGGCTTCGCGGTGGCCACACCCCTTCTAATGACTTAATTTCCATATTTGCGCCTCCCGCATCGTGCGCCCTTTTTTTTTTCTTTCTTTCTTTCTTTTTTTTTTTATCCTGACGCCACTGTGCTGTTGCGTCTTGCACAGCGCAGACACCTCCACTCCGGATCCAAATGGAAACGCTCGCGCTGAGGGCAGAACATCGGTCTGCTGCGTTCTCTCCGAGCGTCGATCTGGGCATCCCCGGCGGCCGGTTCCTCCCCCCCGCCCCGCCCCCTCCGGAGGGTCCCGCGCGAATGGCGCGGGGCGTGCGGGCGCCCGGCGGCCGCGGACAGAGGCCCAGCTCCGGATTATTCTCCCTCCCCTCGAGGTGAGGGCGGTGAGAGCAGGGAGGGCACGGTGCCCACCAGAGGGGGGAAAATAATCGCAAACGCACGAACCAAAAGTGAAAGTTCCAAACTGGATACCAGCCCCGGGGACTAAAATTGAGGTCTCGAACTCCAGGGAGGGCGCTGAGCCCGGTGTGGGCGCGTCAGAGCGGGAAGGAGGGAAACTGAGGGTCGCTTAAAAGTTGCAGGGAAAAAGTTTGGTGAGAGCCCTCCCTGGAGATTCAAGGCGCGTCTCAGCTGATCTGATCCGGTTTCCTACCGGTTTTTGCGGTGATTCTGCTGTGGAAATGGGTGAAAGAGACCGACCTTTGCAGTTGCTCACGCCCCTTGCCCCTCATCCCCCCAACCTTCTTACTTCGCGAAAAGCATTAGGATGTGGGGCTCTGGCCCGAACTCCAAAATAGCTTGCTTGTCAATGGCGAGCTGCAGCAATATCAAAGTGAACTGTCCCAAGTCACTCTTGTCTCGAAGCTGGGGAGAGCTTAAGCAGCTCGCTTTAATGATGATTTGTAGCTCGGAGAGGGCTCGACAGCAAACAGCCCGCAGGTGTGTGCCGGAACACCGCCATCCCGACTTGAATGTAGATTACCCTGGCCAGCGTTTGATCGGCCCTTTGAAACCCTTTACAATTGCCTGTGACGAACGGCCAGTCTCAGTTTTTCTCTGAATAATCCCTGAGGGTAAGTCCTCCGGGTTTTTAAGGAGCTCCAGTATTTTTATTTTTTAAGAATTAAAAAGAAAAACGTTCGACTTTAGTTTAGACATCGTCAACTTTTAGCCGCTAACAGGCATCACTCAAGCCAGTGGATACTTAATGACCGTTAGTTACCCTTGCTGTCTTTCTAGAAACCATATACACATGTGTGTATAGAATATGCATGTGTGTTTGCATGTACCTACATACGTTGTGTTACTAAAAAGGAGAACAATGTTATTAATTTCGTTTTATTTTCAAACCTCCTTGCTTGTTTATAGAGGTTTGCGTGGGTGTTTATTATAAACATGCATTATTATTATTAACGCCATTGTTAATCTTGTCTTAATGCCTTCTCTCTTCTCTCTGAATTATATCTATTCAGTGGGAGTTACCTTAAAGGTTAAAGCTTTGCAGAGTAAAACCAGAGTTTAACTCCCCTCAACACCTTCACACCAACCCCCGTCACCAAAACGAAAATGTAGTGCTGTCCAACCTTTAATATTTACTTAGAGTGTTTACATAAGGGGAGGGAAATGAACTTTTGTCTGAAACATACAACAAGCGGCACTTTGATTTCATAAAATAAATGTCAACAATTGCCAGGGCTTATCAAACTGGGGTGAGGGGTGGGGTTGGAAGTGCAGTTGGCTTAAAGGCCCATTCCTGCCACTTCAGACTACAAAGGGTTACACATAAATAAGTGCCGAACTTGCCTATTGCAAAAGTTTTCTTGGTGCTTTCTAAGTCACAACAGGGGAGGGGAAAGCTGTCGTTTATTATCCAGTTCTGGGCAGCAGCAGACCCCAGTACCAAGGGGCTCTTAGCTTTGGCCGGCAGAAGAGGGGTAGCCTTTCAACAGCAGCCCCCTTTGTTCTCCTGATCTCTTTCCCAATTTCAAGCTTCACTTGCACATCCCAAGTTTGTGTGTTAATGACGCTATTACCATCTGGCTCGCCCTACTTTCCAAAAGATATAAATCTCCCAGCTCCATTGCCCGCATTATCATTTAAGTGCCACCATAGCCAGAAGAAAAAGATGCTTTCAAGACTCCAGATTCTCTTGCACTTACTACCCCCGGCATGGCTCTTCCACTATATTTATAGACTATACATTGGGGGCGGGAGTGCTCCTTGAGAGACCTGATTTCCCAAGAGCTGTCCCTCTAAGCCAAAGAAGACTTGCTTCTGGGTGAAAAGAAAGGCATCAAATGAATTTTCCCTTAAGACATTTTTGTTTTGTTTGCAGCAAGCAGAATAATAGTGTGTGCCAACATACTTTTCCATGCTTGTGGCTTCCTTTCTGTCTCAGGCTTGTAAAAGTTTCAGTGCAACTCCCAGACGTTCAAGATGTGCCTGCCGCTCTTCAACCCTACTTTGAGCGGGAGAATAGATGTGTCTCTCTATAGGAGTGGGGGCGGGGGTGAAGGGAGATAAAAAGAGCCCTGTGAAGCAACTTTTGGGAGCTGGGTGTCCCTCCTAAGCCCTCGCTTTCAGTAGTGCCTGCGTGGATGTGTGGATGTTGTGTGATTTACACACTTGTAGTTGTAGATATAGAGCTACCCCTCTCCTTCGATTCTTTCCTGGGCAAAGTCGTCGGTGATTTGCGTGTTTTGAGCACAAAAGCTGAGAAAATACAACAAAAGGAGTGGGGCTGGCTTGTGCTTGGCTCCACAATGACTCCATTTATCTGGCCAGGTCCGAGTGAATAGAGGAGAGCAGAGTCTGCCTCTAAACGCGTGGGCTTTTGGTTCAGGCCCCTGGCTGATTTGAACAGCTAATTTCCCCTTGGCGGGTTTCTGAACTGTTTGCGCTCTTGGTCCATCACATGTGGGTGCATCTTTCTCCTGGCGATGCCTGCTCTTCTTCCCACTGTTATCTTCACAGAGGCAAGTTCCACTGAGATAAGCCAACCCAACAGGTTGGAAGAAGAATTGGAAATATGAACTTCCCGGGATCTTAAGAGAAGCTCTTAAAACCACAGGATTTGAGCAGCACCCCCAACCCCCTTAAAAAAGTATTGTCAAACAGAGAAAGCATCTTTAAGGAAAAATACATTCTTTTTGAGGAATAACAAAATCACTTATTATATATTCCTAATACTTTGTATGAACTGAGCACAGAAGATGCCTAAAACAGTGATTAATTGATATCATGCTCATGTAGCTGGCTGCATGCAAAAGCCACAATTTTCTTTCTAGTTCACTTTCCTGCTTTTTTCCCCAAAACTCAAACGAGATCTTGTTTAGAAATGTGTGTCCCTACTTTTTCCTCTTGAGAACATTATCGAGTTGATATGAACAAATTGCAGAGGATCTACCATTTAAGTAAGATGCACTTTTAATCACTGATCATTAAAATGGTTATGTTAAATATACTCAATTACATGCATGACTTAACTCTAACAGTACTTTCTTTTCTCCCAGCTGCTCACGTATTCCTTAACGATAGTCTGTGGTAGAAACTTGATTATGCTGAATCCATACATTTCGATGAATTTCATCAGCCTAATTAATGCCTCAGTGTGGTCTTGGGGTCTGAATGGATGCTTTACTGTCGTTTGAGGTTAAAGGCAGTGTCGGAATGTAGAAGGTTTTTCTTTCTTAGTTACTCCCAGGGTACCTGGGATTCCATTAAGCAAGGTGGATAGCAGTTGTTAAACAGACTGTGCGAAGCAAGAAAACCCATCCAAATGGCAGAAAAGTGAGGCGAGTTCTTCATTCTTATTTCACACCAATACTTTCAGATTCCCCAGTCTCCAAATATTTAGCAAAGTGGAAATTACCATCTTCTGTTATATCTTAAACCTTCACTGAGAAGGAAAAGTTGAAAATAGATTTACGGCTGATGGCTAAATATATTTTGTTTTGCTCATCAAGATTGTCCCTGCTCCTTCTCTTCTTCCTGTTCCCATAACTTTTAGACTACTTGTTCCCTCAATTTCAACTTTCATCTTTCACAAGGAAGCACTCACAGCTGGTATTCAACAGAAACTTAAGTCACCCCCAAGCGGGTAACTACATTCTGTCTTTTCAGGTGTAAATTAACATCTGAATACATCTCAACCCCACTGACCCCTACCGCCACCACCAGTCCTGCCTCAGCAGAGTTGCAGCTAATCTGCACCTCCACAAATGGCTGGGCTGATGGAAGTAAAATGTCCCAAACTCCATCCCCCAGCAGAAAGACCAGAAAGTGCTTGCAGTGCCGATAAGTCCTGATATTTGCACATGTCTAATGAAACACCTGTGGAACAGTATCTTTCAAGACATGTTTCCTTGGTGGCCAAGGAAAGAGAGAGGAAGGAAAAAAGGAGATGCACGTGTCTTGATTCTTTAAGAAATGTTCCAACTCTGACTTTGACCTTCCTTCGTGCAAGAGATCCACGGACCCAGCCCTTAGTTTCAGAAGGGCACATGTCCATACAGATCTGATGGAACTATAGCCCAATCGCAACCTTGGAATTTTGTGCTTGTTATGCTGATGTCATGATTTCTGTAGTAGGGGTATATTGCGAGGTTGGAAATGGGGTTTTATTTATTTTTGTTGTTGTTGTTGTTACTGAATGAGAGCTTGTTATGTTGCTCAGGTTGGCCTTGAACTCATAGCCTCGCCTCCTCAAGCGCCAGGACAACTGGCCCGAGCCACTGCGGCTCCCAGGAAATGGGGTTTTATAATGCTTTGTGTAATGACACATGTTAGATAGAAGGACTCATGTGCCAGGATTGGTGGAACAGTAATCTTTTTTTTTTTTTCGAGATAGAGTTTCGCTCTTGTTGCCCAGGCTGGAGTGCAATGGCGCGATCTTGGCTCACTGCAACCTCTGCTTCCCGGGTACAAGTGATCTTCCTGCCTCAGCCTCCTGAGTAACTGGGATTATAGGCACCTGCCACAGCACCCAGCTAATTTATTATTATTATTTTTATTATTTTAGAGATGGGGTCTCTCCATGTTGGACAAGCTGGTCTCTAACTCCTGACCTCAGGTGATCCACCCACCTCAGCCTCCCAAAGTGCTGGGATTACCGTCATGAACTATCATGCCATGAACTACCAGGCACAGTACTCCTGACAAACACTGGAGGCCACTGAAATAGATAAATATAGATCTAGGTACGTTTGTAAAATTAAACTGAGAATGAGCTCAGGGAACTATGTAACTAAACAGATTTTGCTGGCTAGGCCATTGCAACGGTTAAGATGCTCTTGCAGCCTCCACCGTTTCCCTCAGACCTAGTGGAGAAGGAGCATAGCACATTGCTCAATCCTTTGGGATAGACACCTAGGGAAAGAAAAGAAGAGAATGTTTCATAAATAGTACTGCAGGCAAGCAGTTATCTTCAGCTCATGGTTTCTGTACTGTTAAGGATAGACTTCAGAGGGTCAGAGAAAGAAACATTTCCTGTTGGGAGTAGAGAAGAGAGAAGTGTGGGCAAGTATGTAAAAAATGAACCTTTTTTTTTTTTTTTTGAGGTTGAGTCTCGCTCTCTCACCAGGCTGGAGTGCAGTGGTGTGATCCTGGCTCACTGCAACCTCTGCCTCCCGGGTTCAAGTGCTTTTCCTGCCTCAGCCTCCTGAGTAGCTGGGACTACAGGCACACTACCCTGCCAGGCTGATTTTTGTATTTTTAGTGGAGGCGGGGTTTCACTATTTTGGCCAGGTTGATCTTGAACTCCTGACCTCGAGATTTGCCCACTTCAACCTCCCAAAGTGCTGAGATTAAGGCATGAGCCACTGTGCCTGGCCTGAACCTAAAATATTGGAGCCACATATGCTGGAATTGTCAGTACATCGCTTATATTCAGTGCTTCATGTCTCTGTGCTATGTGATTAAGAATGCAGGCAAATCATCAAACTGGCAGTATTGACCTTATGTGATTTATATCTCGGAAATCAAGGACAAGATAGCTTAATACAGCCCATTTACAAAAATTAAATAAAGACCGGGCGTGGTGGCTCACGCCTATAATCCCAGCACTTTGGGAGGCCGAGGAGGGTGGATCACGGGGTCAAGAGATTGAGACCATCCTGGTCAACAAGGTGAAACCCCATCTCTACTAAAAATACAAAAATTAGCTGGGCATGGTGGTGCATGCCTGTAATCCCAGCTACTTGGGAGGCTGAGGCAGGACAATTGCCTGAACCCAGAAGGCCGAGGTTGCAGTGAGTCAAGATCGTGCCATTGCACTCCAATCTGGGTAACAACAGTGAAACTTCGTCTCAAAAATAAATAAATAAATAAATAAATAAATAAATAAATAAAGCTCTTCAGTGTCTAAAACTAGGATGGAGGCCAGGTCTGATGACTCATGCGCCTGTAATCCCAGCACTTGGGGAGGCCGAGGCAGGCAGATCACAAGGTCAGGAGTTCAAGACCAGCCTGGCCAACATGGTGAAACTCCATCTCTACTAAAAATACAAAAAATTAGCCAGGCATTGTGGTGAACGCCTGTAATCCTAACTACTAAGGAAGCCGAGGCAGGAGAATCGTTTGAACCCGGGAGGCAAAGGTTGCAGTGAGCCGAGATCATAGCACTGCACTCCACCCTGGGCGACAGAGCGGGACTCGGTCTCAAAAAAAAAAAAAAAAGACTGGAATGGGGTTTAGTCATTACCCTTAATTGTAAATGAGGCAAATTCATATGCTGATCAAGCGTCCAAGAAGAGAGTTTTCACCAGTCATCTCTCCTTGATGGATAATCGGAGGTCAACCACTCCCAGCCTGGCTATTATGTGGCTCCTTCTTACTTTCCCTGTTCCACCTCCACAAATGTCTGCTGCTTCAGAAATAAAAAACTTGGTTCCTGGATAGGTTTGGGCCTCTTTGGCATGACATAGTTCCCAAATGTCACCTTAACTGCTATGGAGAAGCCTGTGGACTATGATCATGGATAAACTCCCCTGTGTTAACGAGAGAGTTTGAAGCTAGAACAAGGTTGCCAAAAAGTAGATTCACTGGGTTGAGGGCTTCAAAGATCTTGAGAATTGGAGCCAATTTGAAATGTTGGCTTTGTCTATTAGTCCAAGTTGTCCCATTTTCTTCCAGAGTTGAATAGAAGCAAAATGCCTGGCCTGATGCAGGGGATCCCTGATGACAGTTGAACTCATTAGAGGTGGTGTTTCTTCTTCTTCTTCTTCTTCTTCTTTTTTTTTTTTTTTTTTTTGAGACGGAGTTTCGCTCTTGTTACCCAGGCTGGAGTGCAATGGCACAATCTCGGCTCACCGCAACCTCCGCCTCCCGGGTTCAGGCAATTCTCCTGCCTCAGCCTCCTGAGTAGCTGGGATTACAGGCACACACCACCATGCCCAGCCATTTTTTTGTATTTTTTTTTAGTAGAGATGGGGTTTCACCATGTTGACCAGGATGGTCTCGATCTCTTGACCTCGTGATCCACCCGCCTTGGCCTCCCAAAGTGCTGGGATTACAGGCGTGAGCCACTGCGCCCGGCCTTGGTGTTTCTTGATTTGGCCCAAAGATCTTACCGATGGTAGATGTAGGAGATGCAGCCTCCAACAGCCTTAGTTTCAGAAAAGTTTTACATATCCATGCTTCAAAGTTATAAACTGAATCTATGTCACTTAGGTTGCTATCATCTGATTCCCCTCTGGCGCATTTCTTTGCCTAGATGGGCCCACACAGGCAAAGTGTGGCCAACCGTAATATTTAATACACAAACTCTCTGACAGAGCAAATTCATAAATGAGAGAATGTTTTTACATTTGGTATGTAAATGATTCATAGCATGACAAGGTCATAAGCATTTTTAGCAAGGTTCTTCTGAAATAAGGTATTTATTACATGATCTAATCTACCAAGTGGGGTAGAGTTTAGGGTAGGGCCACCCAGTAACACCTTAAAAAACACCCTCGGCGAAACAAGTCATTAGTTTAAGAGCAGCGGATAAACGTGGAGAGGATACAGGTAAGGATGTGCCTTCCTCATGCTCTCCTGTGATATGGCAGCATTTGTGTGTGGCAGACTCAGACTTTAAAGACGACGCTGAGAGTCAGCAAGAAACAGTGGCACTGAGGCAGAGAAATGGCTTGCTGTGGTTTTATGGTTTCATGTTATTTATGATCAGATGCCATTCCGTTGCTTTTGAGCTGAAGAAACCCTGCTCATGTCGATGGGAATAATCAACCTGTCCTGAAGCTTCAAAGTTTCAAAGGACAGGTTTTGAGATTTTTGGGCATTTAGTTTCAGATTTCGGCTCTAAAATCCAAGCCTGAATTGCTTATTGGTTTGGAGAAGAAAACACTTAATTTGAAATTCTGTTATAAACTGTGTAGCAGCAAACTTAGTTGAGCCTAGAAACAGCTTTGAATCCCAGACCCCAATATGCTGGCTCTTGTATTACTTATTTATGGAAGAAGAAAAGGCAACACCTGGTCTCTAACCAGGAGAAAAGCCTATTCGAAGTATTTCAGTCATTCTCAGCAGGTTAGTCCTCTGCTGTTCTTAGAGACAACAGTATTTAAAGCTGTCTGGGTAGTTCTGGTCTCACGTCATCCAAACAGCACATTTTCAACTCAGAAATGCCAGATCGTGTTATTTCTGTGGCAGAGGGTTGCTTAAGATCTGTGACAGCTGAGATTTTCCTATCGATTATGTGACAATGCAGTTCATTTGTAGAGTTCAGAGAAATTAGAAAAGCTTCCAGTTTAACAAGGAGACCCTTAATTCAAGTGCTGTGTTGTATATTTCAATGCAGAAATCAAAATTCAAGTTAGAGAAAGTGGAAGAGTGAATTAAATCTTGAGCCCAAACTTCTGTAGCTAAATCAAACTCCTAGGAGGGCTTTGACTAATAATTTAATTTGAAGCCTTATGATTGGGTAACTGGATTTGTAAACTATGCAAGAAATCGTATCTTATATCATAAATGCATATTTAAATCCATGTATGTGTTTAAAATTGCTCCTACATTTAAAGCACGGAGTGAGTCTAACACAGGACAGACGAATCCAAGAACACTCTTGTGACTGCCTGTGCTGAGGGCCAGCAGAGGTGGGTGATAGCAGGAGCGCTAACCTGCAAACACCTTGAGAGATCTCCTTCAGATGTGTCTTAAGTTCTTAAATGACGTAACGCGCCTGCAGTTTTCAAATGCATTCACAGGTAAAAATACTAGTTTTATATTGAGTGTCAATTCTTTATTCACCCATCGCAGAATACATACAGATATACGGAAGTAACTAGGTGTCCAATACGTTCCAGGGGCCCAGGATTTCAATCCAAAGCAAACCTGGGTAATGTGACTGTAGATCAAGGGTGCGTGAGACCACAGCCGCACACACCCAGAAGGGTTAACTGGAGGAGAGGAAAGAGAGAGAAGCTCCTCTGTGCAGTGTGTGTGAGTGACAGGAAGAAGGGCAAGCGGGCGCCCGCAGTCCCCACACTGAATGCGCTCCCTTGTGGGGGCCGCAGCGGGAAAACGGCAGCGCGGCTCTGGTCTGCACCTCGCCCACCCAGCCAGCAGCTCTTCTTGCATCTGCTTATTTATTGCCCAGAAGTCATCCAGCGTGTTGAAGAGGCGATTATCGACAATTTGTCAGCCTGAATTTGTTGCTGGCAATCACTTTTTTGTGAAGTTTCACTCTCAGGCACTTGAGTTTTGGGATTAGAAAACTGAGGATGGGAGAGCATTATCTGTGGCCTGATTTTCATTTAGACACAGCCAGGCAGACAGAAGGAAACGGACCATTCATCAGACTGCAGTCACCCAAAATACCGGCCATTTGGATCCAGAAGAGAAACTGGTTCCTTCTACAAACTCTCCGGTTCTCCCTGGGGCCCTTCACAGGCCTTGCCTAGACTGTGGCTTTGCTTTCCCCAGTGAGTGACTATGCGTGGGCCTCCACATTCTGCCCAGCCACCCCTCGTCCTTCACAAACATGAATGTCTTGGGCCTGGGCGACCTGGAACTGAGACTCTGAAGTTGTAAGTTTTCTGTTTTGTTTTGTTTGTTTTTAGGTTTTTGTTTTTTGTTTGTTTTGTTTTGAGACAGAGTCTCGCTCTGTCGTCCAGGCTGGAGTGCAGTGCTGCGATTTCAGCTCACTGCGACCTCCACCTCCCAGGTTCAAGCAATTCTCTACCTCAGCCTCCCGAGTAGCTGGGATTACAGGTGTGTGCCAGCAACACTCCACTGATTTTTACATTTTTTTAGTAGAGACGGGTTTTCACCTTCTTGGCCAGGCTGATCTTGAACTCCTGACCTCATGATCCCAAGTGCTGGGATTACAGGCGTGAGCCACTGCTCCCAGCCCGCTTTTAGTTTTCTTTTTTTTTTTTTTTTTTTGAGACGGAGTTTCACTCTTGTTACCCAGGCTGGAGTGCAATGGCGCCATCTCGGCTCACCGCAACCTCTGCCTCCTGGGTTCAGGCAATTCTCCTGTCTCAGCCTCCTGAGTAGCTGGGATTACAGGCACGCTCCACCATGCCCAGCTAATGTTTTGTATCTTTAGTAGAGACAGGGTTTCACCATGTTGACCTGGATGGTCTCGATCTTTTGACCTCGTGATCCACCTGCCTCGGCCTCCCAAAGTGCTGGGATTACAGGCTTGAGCCACCGCGCCCGGCCTAGTTTTCTGTTTGCAGATATGGGTCCTGAAATCAGCACCCTCCAAGGTGAAACCTTTTCCTTTTTGCCCCTCCCCTTCCTCCTTTTTGTCCCTCCTCTTCCCTTCCTCTCATTATGGGTGCGGGAAGATGGTGGTCAAAAAGCAGGCCTGTCCCTTGGATAGGGCAGCTGGGGCGGCTGCTTCAGAGCAGCTGCTATACCTCACTCTTATCTTCTGACAGTCATTAAAATTCAGTTTCAAAGATTCTGTCTTTAGCAGTTTTCTACGTGCCTATGAAGGATACCAAAAGGGTGGGCCTCCTTTCCGGTGGCAGCAGTTTGGCAGTGAGTAGGTCCTGGTCAGGTTGCCCCAGACTGTGCCCTTCTCACAGTAGCCCTGTGGGGAGGGTCTCGAATGGACACTGCAGGAACAGCTCTGGAAAAACTTTAAGGTGGGCCAAGAAGTGGGCAGGGCCAGCAGCTCTGAATCAGCATGGCTCCTGACGAACAGCCTTTCTAGTCCTGGGTGGAGCCCAAGTACAAACCAAGGGGAAAGTTCTCATACTTTAATCCCATAATTCCCCACTTGCTTTTTTTTTTTTTTTGAGATGGAGTCTCACTCTGTCGCCCAGGCTGGAAATGCAGTGGCATGATCTTGGCTCACTGCAGCCTCTGCCTCCTGGGTTCAAGTGACTCTCCTGCCTCAGCCTCCTGAGCAGTTGGGACTCCAGGCACTGGCTACCATACTCACCTAATTTCTGTATTTTTAGTAGAGATGGGGTTTCACCATGTTGGCCAGGATGGTCTTGATCTCCTGACCTCATGATCTGCCCACCTCAGCTTCTCAAAATGTTGGGATTACAAGCATTATCCACTGCGCTGCCAAGCAATTCCTCACTTTCTTTTTTCTGCTAAGCTCTCCAACTTATCAACCTTGATTCTAAAAAGAAAAATAGACTCAGTGTAGTGGCTCATGCCTGTAAGGACATAAATTTGGGAGGCAGAGGTGGATGGATCACTTGAGGTCAGGAGTTCGAGACCAGCCTGACCAACATGGTAAAACCCCATCTCTACTAAAAATACAAAAATTAGCTGGGTGTGGTGGTATGTGCCTGTAATCCCAGCTACTCAGGAGGCCAAGGCAAGAGAATCGCTTGAACCCAGGAGATGAAGGTTACAGTGAGCCAAGATCGTGCCACTGCACTCCAGCCTGGGTGACAGAGTAAGACTCTGTCTAAATAAAAAGGAAAACATTTGTATATCTGAAAGTTCCCTTCTACCAAGAAGCTTCCCTTAACACCTCTTTTTCCTTTGGTTGGAAAAGTCTTCTACAGATCCAAGGCAAGACAACGAAAATGTTTTGAGAAATGGAAAAGTACACGTAAATGTACAGCTTAGGTAGCTGAACCTCATCCGCACATTTTGACTGAGGGTTGCCAAGCAAATGCTCTTCAGACCCAGCCTCAGAGGAGTTCCTCATTCCCCGCTCCCAAAATTTAACATGTGATTAGTACCAAAATATGCCTCCCTTAACTAATACCCTCTTGAACCTATGGAAACGGCATTTCTTTGAAATTCCAAGTGGGAGTTGAGGACTACGGACTACCCTTGCCTTCACCATTTAATCACATGTAACTATCTTTCTAAACACCCACCTCCTCCCCTAGAGAGTCACTGATTGACCCATGGCATACCTAATACTTTTCCTTCTCTTCTCAGATTCTCATCTCTTACCCTTCTCTCCCTTGGGGCCCCCCAGCAAATTTTTAGAATTAAATCGTGATCTTTCTCCAAATGCCATGACTAGTTAGAAAGGGAACTTCGAGACAGCACTAGAAATGCGCTAAGAAGAGAGTACTATTACAAGGCAGGGTTCAGTGGCTCAGGCGTGGAATCCCAGCACTTTGGGAGACCCAGGCGAGTGGATCACTTGAGGACAAGAGTTCAAGACCAGCCTGGCCAACATGGAGAAGCCCTGTCTCTACTACAGATACAACAATTAGCTGGGCATGGTGGCATACACTTATAATCCTAGCTACTTGGGAAGCTGAGACAGAAGAATCGCTTGAATCCAGGGGGCAGAGGCTGCAGTGAGCCAAGATCAGGCCACCGTGCTCCAGCCTGGGCAACAGAGCGAGAATCTCACTCAAAAAAAAAAAAAAAAGTACTATTACAGCTGAATGCAGTAGACAAGTGGCAGTTTGGGGTATCAGCAATTAATTGCACATTTTTATACAGTGTTTTTGTTTGTTGTTGTTTTACTTTGTTTTTAGGATCTATTGATCCTAAAAGATACAAGTTAAACCCAAAGTAAATTAGAACAATGTTAAAGAAAAACCAGATGAAGCCCTTCCTGGACTGGTAGCCCTGCTCTCTTACATAGCTCATGGTTATTTGGTAGCAGAGGCAGACCTACACCAAAGCCCCACTTCCTGTTACTTAGTTACAAACCTGGCAGAATGGCGAGACTCCATACCTACAGAAAGAAGTCAGTGCTTAATAACCACAACAAACCAGTCAAAACAATTCGCTGGAGAAATCATATTCACAACACACCCTTGTTACCATAAGATATAGTCCCAGCACTTTGGGAGGCCAAGGCAGGTGGATCACGAGGTCAAGAGATCGAGACCATCCTGGTCAACGAGGTGAAACCCCGTCTCTACTAAAAATACAAAAATTAGCTGGGCATGGTGGTGTGCGCCTGTAATCCCAGCTACTTGGGAGGCTGAGGCAGGAGAATTGCTTGAACCCAGAAGGCGGAGGTTGCAGTGAGCTGAGATCGTGCCATTGCACTCCAGTCTGGGTAACAACAGTGAAACTCTGTCTAAAAAAATAAAATAAAATAAAAAAGGTATAAGTTCCTGAGAAATGTGAAGCTTCCAATAGCACAAAAAGAAAAAAAAAAAAAGGAAGAAGAAGAAAAAAAAATGCCAACCAGGACCTAGGTTCTAGTTTAGGCATCTCATTGCTTAGGTTCCTCAACCCCCACATTCTGTACGTTTGTAACGTATCTGCAAATTTTCAATCTAAGATAAGATCCACATCTATGCGTTTCTGAATAAAATACCTATTTATTTCATAGTCCTTTCAGTAAAAGTTTATGCAAAGGACTGAAAAATGATTTTTGGTGTTCTGTGGGAGAGATTCTAAATTGGACTAGAGGAAACCACACTAAGAGACTTGGCATTGTCTTCTTTTGTAGAAATGAACCATTGCCTTATACTTTAACTTGTTTCCTTTTCAGATCTCAAGATAAGGCTCGTGGTTTAGGAGGTTGTGACCTGGCTTGCATCATTCCAAGACTTCTATCATCTGTTTTCCAAACCCAAGGAGGACCTCGTTTTCTATGTGATAGTTCCTCATGCTTTGCCAGCCACTGGGCCTTTTAGGAAGCTTGCCAAGAGTTCCCGGCTGAGGACAGTTCGAATTCATCACAGACAGTGAGCTGTCACCACAGTTTAAGTGACTCACCAACCTGGTTGCCCACATCAACATATCAAGAACCACACTATAATTGAAAGAACTGTGTTTCAGCAAAGTATAACTGGATCGCCCGGCAAGATCAGCTCAAACTATGCCTCTGACCTGGCCTTTCAGCGGCTGTTTTGAGCACAAAAGGAGAAAGGAAATGGTTCTGAATTACATTTGGTTTTTAAAAATTAAGATTAATTAATAAATACTTGGTGTCATGTTCATTCCATTGTAGAAACTTAATCATTATTACAAAACAGTCAACATAGGTCATAGTAAAATGAATATTTAAGATGAGGTTAAAACAATCCTCTGAAATTTTAGTATTCACTTTTGAAGGGTCAATTACTATATTTCTGTAATTTCTCATTTTTTTATTGGCTTAGAGTCAAGATGAAAAATGATATTTGAATCAAAGACATTGTTTTGTTATATAGCCACTGCTTTCTAAAATGCACATCCACCCTGCCTTCACCAGTGCTTCATTATTTGTGCACACACACACACACACACACACACACACACACACAGCCAGCCAACACCCAAATGGCAGAGGAGATCCTTTCAAGACTTCTAGGACCTGGATCATGTACGTAGCAAATGAGAAAACGAAATAAGAGATAGAGAGCAATAACAATAAAACTCAATGATTTCAGTTTATAAAAAGTCATTGTGTAGTACTCAGATATTTTTAAAGGCAAGTATTATTATGATTAAAGTATATTATACTTCTAAATTATTATGATTCTCATCTAATTTCAAGTCACACATGGGAGCCATTTTAAAGCATTTTGTATTACAACCTATCAACAAAAATCAACTAATAGAGTTTTATAATGTGCATAGGTTTACCCCATGGGGAATTAAAATTTTTATCTGCAAGTATTTCTATTGTTGTGAGACTTTAGGACAAGACAACATTTGGTGTTAACATAGAAGAATCTTCCATGGCTTTTTTTTAGCTTTAATGTTATTTAAAATGAAGTATACATGGTATCTTTTTCTTCCTAGTGCTCTCTTGTCATATGTTAGTATTTTCAGTTGTTTGTAACGTATACATTGTTTTTATTCAGTCATTTGGTAAAAGATCAAATATATAATAATGGCTCCTTGATTTTCTCCTAATTTAATTATTTCAAATCAAGCAAAATTGCACAATTTTCTTTCAGAAAAAAAAAATCTTGAACATGATTTTGAGGCAAAAATGATTACTTACAGCATCTTTTAACTCTGACAGACTAGTATTTATGATGGTTCTTATTTCTAAGTTGATTATTCTCAAAGAAAAGGGGAGATATTAGAATTTCCAAGTAAATCGCATTGTTTTAAAAAATACTTGAATGCATTGTTCATATTGTTGCCAGCTATTGACCAAGAAAGAGATGAAGAAAAAGAAACAAAAAAGTAGTATCTGCTCCAAATGTCAAATTTTGCAGTTTGAAAGACTTGTAAATTCTAATTGTTTTCTTTTTCTTTTTTGGAGAGCAGTAGTAATTAATACCAAAGGCATAGACAATTTAGGACCTCCCTTCCCACCGCCCCCAACCTTTTTTTTTTTTTTCACTTTAACCATGATAGGCATCTCTGCAAGGTAGGTTTTAACATATTTTTTTCCTAATTTTTTTCCCTCCATTCAGTAAGAAGGATAAGCTTTTAGAGTACCCAGTCACCGTGGTAACTGCCAAAAAAATTCTCCTGAAGTTTGAAGAGGTCAGCTAGCAGGGCCAGCAACCCTGGCCTCTGTGAGCGCCGTCTAGCATGCCCCAGCCTGCGGTTGGAGTGTCAGGCCAGATCTGACCCTGGGAGGTGGACCATTCTGGCTCTGATATAAATTTTTCGAGTCAGTTCATGGCCTGGACTCTCCAGGTGGCCTCCAAAATCGATTTTGACCCCCTGACCCTGTCTCACGGAGGCATAGCATCCACCCTAAGTAAGGATTTAGCCAGGAGTGACAGCTTTCCACTGAGTGTTATTGGGGACAGTATAAACAGTTTGGAAAGCACGTAAGAAGGTGTGAGTGCTACAAGTCATTAAGAGCACATTAAAAAACAATTTTTAAAAGTATTTATCAAAAGAAGTTTAAAATGTGTGTCTGTTACAGAATTCCTGTGATCTGTAGTTTTCCAGCCAGTTTTGAGTAGAAATAGGTCAGATATGTTTATCTTTTTGCATACTTTATTACAAATATTTAAATAAGATAGGCACGCTCGCTACAAAAGAGGTATAGCAGGAATGTAATATGCTCACAAGAGGCAAGCTAGTTATTAAAACACATTAACAGGTGAAGAGTTCCTAATATTTTAAATACTAAAATTTTGGATGTATGTTTTGAAATGTTTAAAATGGAAGAATAAAGAACCTTAGAAAAAAGCAACAACCTACAGTCTGGAATAAAGATAAACTTGTTGCACTCAAGGTTTCTACTTTGTAAAACAAGAAGCCAATACACGCATTTGAATAAAAATGAGAGAAAAGTATAGAGAGTTACATCTTATAGAGCTAAAGAGGAATAAAACAAAGAAAATCTGAATAACTTTATGTATTTTCAACAGTTTAAGATATCAGAAACCTAGAAAATCAATATGACATATATAAATCATCAGTGATTATTTCCTTTTTCTTCCTACACGTTCCCCCTACAAAGATGCCACCCTGAATGTTTTATTTTCTCTAGGAAAGTGGAGTTCTCTTTGAGAGTTCTAGCCTGTGAGCTCGGGATGTAAATGTGGCCATCAGGGAGACAGAACTGTCAAGAGGAAAGATTATGTTTCTCTTTCTTTAAAACATTCACTGCATTTCTTCTTCCAGTGCTTGACTCAGAGTTCTCCCCTTTTTTCAGCTCCGTTGAAAATGGCTTCAAAAACAACAGCTGCAGTGGCTAAACCAATTGTGCTGTGAAGTTGTTGAGATGCCATTTCATCTGAATGCTTTGTAAAAATTCGATTTTGAAGTAGGGGTGAATATCCTTTTGGAAGAGGGAACGGAGCGGGTAGAAGAAGAGGGGGAAGGATGGAGCAGTTAGTATATATATATTTTATATATATATATACTCTGTGTTTGAAGGCCTGTGTGTCTTGGCTTCTCACTACGTTAAATCCCTATTATAAAACTTATCTTCACAAAGCCTATTATAGTGTTCTGAGAACAAATTGGACCATGAATAACTTAGTTGGAAGTGTAGATTATTTTCTACTCAGGGGAAGTTAGAGATGACAACAGCTTAACTGAAAGAATAGTGATTAATCTTAAATAGATGGATTTCAAAGTTTTACTCTTGTTAAAGAGTACCTTTGATATTTCCCCTCTTCAGACTCACGTTTGCACTCTCTTTGTGTTAAGAATTGTCCTAGTGATTCCACTGTCCCCCTAATATAGCTGGAACTGTAGATCGTTTTTTTCCAGGTTGTTAATCTGTCAGAGAGGTGGCCAGAAAGATGCTCTACTTCCTATTGGTTAAATCGATGATTCCAAAGTGGTACTAGGGTTAGATACAAAACTCAAAGATAAAAATGTCTTGTAGAAATCATAATTCACTTGGATAAAATTCTTATTTAAACTTTTAAATTTGCTTAATGCCCTATAGCTTACAAAGCACTTTTTAATTCATAGTTTTGTTTAATCCTTAGAATTATATTATAAGATAAACAAAACTCATCAATCCCATTTTACCTGTGATTGCACACTGTGATTGAGCTAATAAAGGGAAGAACTGAGATACCAACTCAGATTTTGTAGCTTCTGTTTCAAGTGATTAACCTGTAGCAATGGCTTTTGGGTTATTTTTGTGTTCTGTAACCCTGAAGATCAAGATTTTGTATTATAGAGCAAATATTTTATATCTCACAAATTAAAAAATTTTAAAGATATGACTGAAAAGAATTCTATTTACTTAAAAGTGAATTTTACCAGGTGTTTTTCTCCTTTCTGTATATATGCTTCAATGGTCTTTGAGAATTGAAGGTTTTAATTTCCAAAAGTTAAATATGGAAAGCTCTATGTAAATTAAATAACCACCTGGAATTTAAACCATGCATATGAAAACCATAGATTCTGTATTTCAAAATAAAATATAACATAAGGCTTTAGAAGCAGGTTCTGCATGTTAAGTGATTATTTGAGAATATACCATTGATAAAGCTCTTCAGTGTTAGAAGTGAGTTTTCCCTTCAATTTTAAAAAACTTTTAAAATCTTGTAACATCTTGGCAAGTTTTGATAAAGTCATATAGAACTACTCTTGTTCCCTTGGGCTTTTACTTTTTGTGTTAAAAAAAAGGGTTTGCAAAATAGAAATAATAATAAAAGGATTAGTTAACTTGACATGAATGTAACCTGTCTAAACATTGCAGAAATCAAGAAATACAAATAGATGGCATTATTTTCTTCTTCTTAGGTTTTTAATTATATTGCTTTAAACATGTAATTCAGGCAGTGTGGTTATTAATCTGGAAATTCTTATTTTTTATTTCTTAAATTATGTAAAATTAAATTAGTCATTTTATATATACTTAATACTTTTGTCCTCGAATTATGCTGGCAGCCAGAAAAATCTAGTTAAGTTTGTTAGCATCAGACAACATGAAAACATGTACAGAAAAGGAAAGCCACTGCTCTGGCGTCAATAATGATAACTCTCACCTTGTTTGTACCAAAGTTTTTCTACAGAAACATGACATTACACTGAGGATTGTGCGTTTTAATGTGCAAATCCAAACTTCCAGTGTTTCCTCCACTTTTATGCAAATTAGGAAATGCACAAATAAGGTCTCACAGATTGATAGCTGTGTTTGTTTGGATATTCTTCGGAATTTAAAAATGTCTTATATTACCAATCTCATTCATTCTGTTCACATGTGTCTTTAGCAGTTATTCAAAACAGGTTCCCTTCTTCCTTCCTTCCCTCTGTCCTTCCTTCCCTCTGTCCTTCCTTCCCTCTGTCCTTCCTTCCCTTCATTCTCTCTCTTCCCCTTTTTCTTCTTCCTTTTTCTCTTCTCTTTTCCCCTCTCCCTCTTCCTTCTCCTTCCCTTTTTTCTTTCCCCTCTTTTTTCTTCCCTTCTTCTTTCTTGCGTTACTCATCAGTTTTTAGGTGTTTTTGTTTTAAAATGTAGGGCAGCTTAGGCTAAGGGGTTGTGTAATGCAATACATTTTCCCAAACCGATGTGCTGAACAATGAAACACTCACTTCGGTTTGAACCTGCATCAAGTCAGAAATTCCTCAAGTACAGGGTCAAGACCTTCCTGACAACGAAATTCCACCGAGTGATCAACTTTTAAAATGTTACTGATTCTGGCGATTTCCCTCTTGCTATCCTTGCAGTCTTTCTAAGTCAGCTAAACTATTGGTTAGTTATTATGTTAGCATCTTCTGTTGCAAAGAAAAAGAGCATTTTTAGAAATCTGACAAGAAATGTTGTCAACTTGCTACACATAATTTGTATATAAGTACATAAAAGCACCATACTAGCTAGCATTGAAAAATCTGAATAGGCCGGGCGCGGTGGCTCAAGCCTGTAATCCCAGCACTTTGGGAGGCCGAGGCGGGTGGATCACGAGGTCAAGAGATCGAGACCATCCTGGTCAACATGGTGAAACCCCGTCTCTACTAAAAATACAAAAATTAGCTGGGCATGGTGGTGCGTGCCTGTAATCCCAGCTACTCAGGAGGCTGAGGTAGGAGAATTGCCTGAACCCAGGAGGCGGAGGTTGCGGTGAGCCGAGATCGTGTCATTGCACTCCAGCTTGGGTAACAAGAGCGAAACTCTGTCTCAAAATAAAAAAGAAAAGAAAGAAAGAAAAAGAGAAAATCACAATGCAGGCCTGGGCGCGGTGGCTCACATCTCTAATCCTAGAACTTTGGGAGGTCGAGGAGGGCAGATCACCTGAGGTCGGGAGTTCAGGACTAGCCTGACCAACACGGGGAAATCTCGTCTTTACTAAAAATACAAAATTAGCCGGGCATGGCAGTGCATTTCTGTAATCCCAGCTACTTGAGAGGCTGAGGCACGTTTGCCTTGCTTGAACGTGAGAGGCAAAGGTTGCAGTGACCCAGTATTGCGTCATTGCACTCACTCCAGCCCGGGGAACAAGAGCGAAACTCCTTCCAAAAGAAAGGAAAGGAAAGGAAAGGACACAGGGGAGGGAAGGGGAGGGGAGGAGAGGGGAGAGGAGGGGAGGGGAGGGGAGGAAGGAGGGAGGGAGGAAGGAAAGAGGGAAAGGGAAAGAAGGAAGGAAGGAAAAGAAAAGGGAGGGAGGAAAGAAGGGAAGGGAAAGGGAAAGAAAGGAAGGAAGGAAAGAGGGAAAGGGAAAGAAGAAAGGAAGGAAGGAAAAGAAAAGGGAGGGAGGGAGGAAGAAAGGAAGGAAAGAGGGAAAGGGAAAAAAGGGAGGGAGGGAGGAAGGAAGGACAGAAGAAAGGGAAGGAAGAAAAAGAAATCACAATACATAGTAAAAATTTGGTCAACTACATGGATATTGGTTTTTGTTATACCAGATTTTCTCTGTCCTTTGATATTGTGACTACAGTATACCCGAGTGCTGACAAACACAATTTGTGGTTATGGGACTTAATTTGCCAGCACAACCTAGAGCTGCTCTGTTTCTGGTGAGTGTTGTTAGGTGTCTACCATTCATAGAATAAGCATAAGTGACAGCCCTCTGTAATAGGCGTGATTCATTTCTCCAGGTTGTTCACAGATGAATGAAACCAAGTCTGTGGCATCCCGGAATGATGTACTAGGTTCTGGGAGGAAGTATGGATCGGAAGTTTCAAATAAAAAAAAATAATAAAAATTAAAACAGCTAAAGATTTGGTTCCAGCTCTCCAAGAAAGAGAAACTGACATACATACATACATGTTTCTCTTCAGAATGAGCTATGGAAAAGGTGTAACAAGCAACTGTAAAAATATGCAGAGAAAGTGGGGCTTGAAGAACAGGTAGGGCTGTGACGGACAGATATGGGACCTTATTCCAGGTGGAAGGGAAAGGCAGAGACGTGAGATTGTGCAGAGTATTTCCTCGAATGATTATTTAATGTATTTAAAATAAAGTTTCTGAGGTAATAGAAAATGAGTCTGAACATCACCTGATTTAACAGGTTATCCTATAGCATTATTCACTCCGGAAATACTATCATCATAAGTGCCATGAAAACATTTTACTTGTGATGAAAACATTTAGAGTTAAACTTCAGTGAGGAGAAGCAAGTTTTAGAAATCGAAATCTAGTACTTTTTTTTTTTTTTTTTGAGGCAGAATCTCGCTCTGTCACCCAGGCTGGACTGCAGTGGCACTATCTCAGCTCACTACAACTCCACCTCCCGGGTTCAAGCAGTTCTCCTGCCTCAGCCTCCCGAGTAGCTGGGATTACAGGCACACACTGCTACGCCAGGCTAATTTTTTTTTAATTTAATTTATTTATTTATTTATTTATTTATTATTTATTTTAGCAGAGATGAGGTTTCCCCGTGTTGCCCAGGCTGGTCGAGAACTCCAGAGCTCAGGCAGTCCGCCCGCCTCAGCCTCCCAAAATGCTGGGATTGCAGGGGTGAGCCACCAGGCGTGGCCTAGAAATCTAGTATTTCGTTCCTCGATCTGGTTGCCTCTGTGTGCCTCCATGTCTTCCTCTGGATATATATTCTCTTATTTGTGAAGTAACATTTGCAATATGTTTAACATTTGGAACATATTAAAATGAAGACTTAAGAAAAAGCAATCACTTCTTTTCAAAGATACTGCATGAGTCACTTCTTATGTGCCAAAAGCTACCAAAGCCCCTTTAAAGAGTTACAATAAGCATTGCATCTTAAACATGTTCTTCCTCACTTCCCCACTTACAGGCCAGGAATATGGAAATAAATCTTCAGTGTAAGGCAAGAAAATAATTTCTTTAACTCTGCCATTCTTTCAGAAGCCCTACATTAATACTGATGCAGGTGAATGAAAAGTTTCGAAATACATTTAAGTGGCCGGCACTTTGGGAGACCGAGGCAGGTGGATCATGAGGTCAAGAGATCAAGACCATCCTGGTCAACAAGGATGGTCCCGCGTCTCTACTAAAAATACAAAAATTAGCTGGGCATGGTGGTGTGCGTCTGTAGTCCCAGCTACTCAGGAGGTTGAGGCAGGAGAATTGCCTGAACCCAGGAGGCGGAGGTTGCGGTGAGCCGAGATCACGCCATTGCACTCCAGTCTGGGTAACAAGAGCGAAACTCCGTCTCAAAAAAAAGAAAAGAAAACAAATACATTTAAGTATGTTCAGAGCCCACAGAGATATCTTGCAATCAGGAAGTATCAGCCAATTACACAAAGAACCTTAGAATCTTTGATAAAAAGATAGTAAAAGGCAAAGAAGCAGAGAAACAGGAAATAAAGAAACACTAAATACATTCAAGCAACATCAGAGTCATCCTGTAATAATCAAAATAGTAAACTAATACAAAAGTTTCTGGTGATGTGAAGCACAAGGGTCCAGCAAAAGGATGATTATTACAGTTTCACTCTGCCTAATAGAAAATCTTAAATCTAGTGGAAACTAAACCCTAGGCCCAAAGCTTGGAAATCCAGACTCAAGTAATATTTTATAAGGGAAATAGGTTGAAATATATTGAACATCAAATTAGAATAAAATTTGAGGCAAATAATGGGGATGGACCCAAAGGTTTGGGAGAGTAAAAGAAACACTCATCTTTATTTTTATTTTTTTGAAATGAGATCTCATTCTGTCACCCAGGCTGAATGGCACAATCACAGCTCACTGCAGCCTCAAACTCCAGGGCTCAAAAAATCCTCCCATATCAGCCCGCTGGGTAGCTGGGACCACAGGCATGTGCCATCATGTATAGCTAGATTTCTTTCTTTCTTTCTTTCTTTTTCTTTCTCTTTCTTTCACTTTCTTTCTTTCTTTCTTTCTTTCTTTTTTATTAAATAGAGACAGTCTTTTTTTTTTTTTTTTTTTGAGACGGAGTTTCGCTCTTGTTACCCAGGCTGGAGTGCAATGGCGCGATCTCGGCTCACCTCAACCTCTGCCTCCTGGGTTCAGGCAATTCTCCTGCCTCAGCCTCCTGAGTAGCTGGGATTACAGGCACGCGCCACCATGCCCAGCTAATTTTTGTATTTTTAGTAGAGACGGGGTTTCACCATGTTGACCAGGATGGTCTCGATCTCTTGATCTCGTGATCCACCCGCCTCGGCCTCCCAAAGTGCTGGGATTACAGGCTTGAGCCACCGCGCCCGGCGAGACAGTCTTACTCTGTCACTTAGACTGGTCTTGAACCGGGCTCAAGCAATCCTCCCACTTCAGCCTCCCAAAGTGCTGGGATTATAGGTATAAGCCACCAAGGCCACCTAGAAACACTTGCTTTTATCTGTGGCTGGTTAATCAAGTTGGGAAAAGCACTGGCTAGTTTGAAATCGCATATTCAATTTCAATTTACGCTTTGCTTTGCTATGTATTCTCAAACTATAGCTCCGCCCTAACAGAAGTCTTTACTTACAGGCTTCTTTCACTCAGCAAACAAAACTTTTGAGCACTCATATGGGGTGGGTTCTATTGAAAGAAATAGGTGTTGCAATTAAAAGAAAAAGGTGTCAAAGGTGTCACGTCTCCTGCCTTCAGAGATACAACAACATGCGTATTTAAGACTCTACCCGCGGGGCGCGGTGGCTCAAGCCTGTAATCCCAGCACTTTGGGAGGCCAAGGCGGGTGGATCACGAGGTCAAGAGACCATCCTGGTCAACATGGTGAAACCCCGTCTCTACTAAAAATACAAAAAAATTAGCTGGGCATGGTGGCGCGTGCCTGTAATCCCAGCTACTCAAGAGGCTGAGGCGGGAGAATTGCCTGAACCCAGGAGGCGGAGGTTGCGGTGAGCCGAGATCGCACCATTGCACTCCAGCCTGGTTAACAAGAGTGAAACTCCATCTCAAAAAAAAAAAAAAAGACTCTACCCAATGTGAGTTATTGACATTGCCTTCAGTACCCACTTAAGGACCACTTATTTCAAAAGCGTTTTCTTTATAATTACTAGAGCTCTGTATCAGATATCTGCGGGCCATAACTCTAAACTTGACTACAGCGCTTCAAACAATACAAAAGTGTATAAACACAGAAGTGAAAATGATACACAGAATAAAAAGTGAAGGTGCCCCTCCCAGAAGTGTGTATCCTGCCAGATTTCACATAGAAAGATGGATGTTGTCAATGGAAAGATAAAAAGATGATAGAGAGTAGTTAAGAGCACAGACTTTGAATTTAGGCAGTCAAGGGTTGAGTCCCAGCTCGAACTTCGATACTTATACATGTATGACCTCAGTTTCTCATCAATAAAAGCAGGAATGATGACAGCACACAAGAAATATCCCTAATCTGAAAATCCAAAATCCAAAATGCTCCAAAATTGGAAGCTTTTTGAGCACCAACATGACACCACAAGTGAAACATTTCATATCTCATCTTGAGAAGCATTGCAGTCAAAATATAGTTAAAACATTGTTTCATGCACAAGGTTATTTAAAATACTCTAAAAAGCCATCTTCAGATTATATGTATACGTAAATGAATTTCATAGTTCAGACGAGGGCCTCATCCACAAGATACCTGATTATGCATATGCAAATATTTCAAAATCTGAAAAGCTGTGAATTTCAAAACACTTCTGATCGCAGGCATTTCAGGTGAGCTATACTTAACCTTTAGTGTCTCGTGAGGTTATCATAAGGATTAGGTGAGTGTATATGTGAACTACTTAGCACAGTGCTTGGCACACAGTAAGCATTTTATAGGGGTTAATTACTCATTATTATGAATATACATGTATACTAAGAGTTTTCTTTTAGTCAGTGAGATTTTACTGTATGTATTTTATCATTTCATGATATACCAGAGGAAATACATCAATGGGTCTATTTAATTTAATTAATTAATTAATCTTTTGAGACAGAGTCTCACACTGTTGCCCAGGCTGGAGTGCAATGGCACAATCTCAGCTCATTGCAACCTCTGCCTCCCGGGTTCAAGCGATTCTCCTGCCTTGGCCTCCCAAGTAGCTGAGATTGCAGGTGCCCACCACCTCGCCCAGCTAGTTTTTTGTATTTATAGTAGAGACGGGGATTTCACTATGTTGGTCAGGCTGGCCCTGATCTCCTGACCTCATGATCCTCCCAGCTTGGCCTCCCAGAGTGCTGGGATTACAGGCGTGAGCCACTGCGCCCGGCCAGTAAGAGATTCTTTTTTTTTTTTTTTTTTTTTGAGACGGAGTTTCACTTTTGTTACCCAGTCTGGAGTGCAATGGCGCGATCTCGGCTCCCCGCAACCTCCGATTCCTGGGTTCAGGCAATTCTCCTGCCTCAGCCTCCCAAGTAGCTGGGATTACAGGCACGCGCCACCATGCCCAGCTAATTGATTGTATCTTTAGTGGAGACGAGGTTTCACCATTTTGACCAGGATGGTCTCGATCTCATGACCTCGTGATCCACCCGCCTCGGCCTCCCAAAGTGCTGGGATTACAGGCTTGAGCCACCTCGCCCGGCCAGTAAGAGATTCTTGTGTGTCATATGCTCCCAGGCCCCCTTTAAGAGTTACAAATGAGCACTCCCATCTGAAACATGTACTTCCCCACTCCCCATCTTACAGGCCAAGGATATGGAAATATATTTTCAGGCTAAGGGAAGAAAAAAAAACTTTTTTTTTTAAACTCTTAGAAATTTCAGAAAAGAACAAGTTTAACACAGTTCCAGGCTGCCTCACCTCAAATGTTCCCATCTGATGTGGAAGAGTTTCACAAATACTGTTGTCCTTATGTCACAACAAGACATTCTTCTGCTTTCTGAAATATGCACCAGGCAACTACAAGTTAATGTGCTGCCGAAGTGGGCATGAGTGAAGAGATGTAAAGGAGCGTAGTGATAAGCCTGGCGATATCCTAAGTGCTAAAGATAACATTAAAATTAAGACACCATGCAGCCACAGAAAAGAATGAGAGCTTGTCCTTTGCAGGGACATGGATGGAGCTAGAGGCCATCATCCTCGGCAAAGTAACACAGGAACAGAAAACCAAACGCCGCATGTTCTCACTTATAAGTGGGAGCTAAATAATGAGAACACATGGATGCAAAGAAGGAAACCACAGACCCTGGGTTCTACTTGAGGGGGAGGGTGGGAGGAGGGAGAGGATCACAAAAGATAACTATTGGGGTACTGGGCTTAATTCCTGGGTGATGAAATCATCTGTACAACAATCCCCATGACACGAGGTTTTTTTTTTTTTTTTTTTGAGGCGGAGTTTCGCTCTTGTTAACCAGGCTGGAGTGCAATGGCGCGATCTCGGCTCACCGCAACCTCCGCCTCCTGGGTTCAAGCAATTCTCCTGCTTCAGCCTCCCGAGTAGCTGG
>CM052662.1:4187904-4197970 GCA_028533165.1 Leontopithecus rosalia
CCAGCACTTTGGGAGGCCGAGGCGGGTGGATCACAAGGTCAAGAGATCGAGACCATCCTGGTCAACATGGTGAAACCCCGTCTCTACTAAAAATACAAAAACTTAGCTGGGCATGGTGATGCGTGCCTGTAATCCCAGCTACTCGGGAGGCTGAGGCAGGAGAATTGCCTGAACCCAGGAGGCGGAGGTTGCGGTGAGCCGAGATTGCGCCATTGCACTCCAGCCTGGGTAACAAGAGCGAAACTCAGTCTCAAAAAAAAAAAAAAAAAGAAAAAGAAAAAGGCAAAATTTATGTAGCCTATCTGAAGAGAGTAAGATCAAGGAAGGTTTCAGAGAGAGATGATTGAACCTCACCTTGGAAGACAGGTAGAAATTTTCCAAGAGGGAAAAAGAGGAATGGGTCAGGCAGAGGAGGATGCACAAGGGGGCACACAGGTGTGGAAGTGCGTGGCATGGGCAGGAACACTACCTTACGTCTTTTTTTTTTTTTTAGACAGAGTTTCGCTCTTTTGCCTAGGCTGGGGTGCAATGGTGCGATCTCAGCTCACCGCAACCTCTGCTTTGCAGGTTCAAGCGATTCTCCTGCCTCAGCCTCCCCAGTAGCTGGGAATACAGGTGCTCATCACCACACCTGGCTAATTTTGTATTTTTAGTAGAGATGGGGTTTCATCATGTTGGTCAGGCTGGTCTCGAACTCCCGACCTCAGGTGATCCTCCTGCCTCAGCTTCCCAAAGTGCTGGGATTACAGGCTTGAGCCACCACGCCTGGCCAGCACTGCCTTCTGTCTTGAGCATAGCACTGTCACATGGTGAGAATGGTAAGAGATGGGGTGGAGAGGTGGTACTGCTTCAGACTATAAATGGCCTTGCACACCGAAATGCCACTGGTGGTGGTTTTTGAGCAAAGGACAGACAGCGCAGTTGTCCTGTATGTCTTCCATTGCCCCTCCAGAGTCACTGTTCATTCTCCTCTACCTGCCTGTGACCTAAAGGGAAGTCCTGTTGAAGATAACATCAGTGAGCTTCTTTGGGCTTTGGCTCCCAGCAGGGTTTGGCCAATGAAGACACAGGGAAGAAATCAGAAGCAGGGAGACTGAAATTAGGGTATATATTCTCTTGACAGCACCCGTCAGGCAGCCCTTCCCGTGTAGCGCTGACTCCCTGAGATGGGGACTCCCGCTCCTTGCAGCTTCTGACAGAGAGGTGACAAATCTGTCTCACCAATACCGGCACCAAGAGATAGAACTGTCTTCTGGCCGTTTACAAACATTCCTTTTATGAACTTTCTCCAAACTACCAAATTTGAGGTACCAAATGTTATGTGCCAGCCCCCTGATTGACACAGAAGTTAAATAAATAATAAAATAAATGACTGTGCAGAGAGCTAGGCCAAGGAGACCTTAGCACAAGCGGCGTGAGATGCGAAGTTCCAGGGCATACCATTTACATAAAAAAACGGTGGTTCGTTGATGCTTTGTGGCTGCTGGTCTGAAACCAGCTGGAAACCTGGCATGGTTTCATGGAGAATGTCCTCAGCTTGGTCTCAGACTGAGTCACTCATGAGAGGATTGAAGGGCGACACTGTGAAATGCTGTTCCCCATCTTCCTGGGTAGATTGGCCTCAAGGGGAAGGACTTGAAATAATCTGTCTCACGTCAAGACAGTTGTTCTTCTTAGGATGGCTGCCAGGGAACAGATGAAAGGCAGAAGTGGCTATGGGTGACTGACGTGGCACACTTATGAAGAAAAGCCTCTTTTTCCATGCTGTTTTTCCTCCCCAAGGAGCCAATGGAGCTTCTGTTCTCCAAGTCTGCTCTTCACCTTACCCGAGGGACGTAGGAACTGGCTACTCTCTCTTCTTTCGTGTCTGTCCGTTGTGGATTCCAAAAGAATGGGATGCAACCATTTACTTTTTATGGCTCTCTCCAGGCGGGTTGGATATTGAGCCTTCGCTTTGATTATGTAATGAAAACACATGTTTCCTATTGCAGGAGTTCTAGGCGGCAGTGTGGAGGAGGGACAGATGGGGTGAGGACTTCAGGGGAAATAGGACTGAGTGACTTCCACTGAGCAGTAATCACAGTGGAGAGGAGAAGACATTCTCAGGCCTCAGAGGCGTAGCTGGAAGCATTTCATTCAATAATCATTCAGCATTGAGTGCTGTGTATGCAGGGCCCTGCGGGGCTTTGGGGAAATATAAAGTGGAATGGAGGGGGATAGTGTGGGAAGAGGGGTGAGACCTGTAGACAAAGACGTGTGTAGATGGAGGAAGTGTCACAGGGTGTAGAAGACAGAGGTGAGATCACGTGCTGGGAAGTGAACGCTGGAGGCAGAGTTCGAGTTGGCTCTTGAAAGATGGGTGGGCGTGGAAGTGGAAGGGGATTATTTCCTGGCCCTAGTCCCCGTCTTTACTGCCCCTCTTGCCCTGCCTTTCCAAAGGAATGAACCTGCTTCATTCCTGCTTCACTGTGTGTAGAGAACAGTGTCAGATATTTGATAAATAAGTAGATAACATTTGACAAGGACATGCCTCAGAGTGTATGTGGGATCTGAGACAAATCATAAATTTTGCAAAGGCTACCTTCACCACCTCAACCACCCCAGCAGTAAGTAAATATTTGCTTTTAATTAAAGAATTAATACACGACTACATTTTGGTTGTAAAAAGAAAAATCAAACATTATAGACATGACAGAAGTTCCCTTCGAAGTCAGCACCCTCAAGCCCATATTCACCTCTCCAATGCCATTGCTCTGTGTGTGAGTCAGTGGCTGCGTAACGGTATCACAGTGTGGGTTCATCTGCAGTCTCTGTTGAACACTCAGTATTTTGGGAGCTCATTTTGAGTTGCTTCACACAATTCCACCTGCATTCTTTTAATTTCTCATCTAAGGAAATACTTTCCTTAACTGTTTCTGCAAGTTTCCTAATGATAAGAGTCACCTAGAAATATTCAGCCCTCACCCCTAAGAGAGTCTGGTTTCATGGGACCGGAAAGTGGGTTGAAGAAATTATTATTATTATTATTTAAGACAGAGTCTCACTCTGTTGCCCAAGCTGGAGTACAGTGATGCAACCTCCATCTCCCAGGTTCAAGAGATTCTCATGTTTCAGCCGCCTGCCTCCCGAGTAGCTGGGATTACAGGCACGCACCACCATGCCCAGCTAAGTTTTTGTATTTTTAGTAGAGATGTGGTTTCACCATGTTGACCAGGATGGTCTCGATCTCTTGACCTCGTGATTCACCCGCCTCGGCCTCCCAAAGTGCTGGGATTACAGGCTTGAGCCACCGCGCCAGGCCAATAAATTAATTTGTACCAGTATCCTAGGTGATTTTTATTCAGCAAGTGTGCAAACAGGATCATGGTTTATTAAATTATTTCCATATGAAAGATAATTTCAGTAGTTTAAATTTTTTATATTACAAACAGTGCTACAATACATTTCTTTGTATATTTTTTCTAGTGCACATATGTCTTTTCTGAGGCCAATACCAAGAAATAGAATTGTTGGGTCATGTGATGCGTGCATTTAATATGATATTAATACTGAAAAATTGCCTCCTGATGTGGCTGTGCCGATGTATGGTGCCATCGCTGTCTCATCAATATTGGTTCTTCTTATACTAAAAAGATAAATCATGTCCACTCTTTCATCACTTCCTAACATCAAGTTTTACCAGAACTCATAATTACAGTCTGCCTTTCCCAATCTACTCTTTATTATTCTAGTGAAGAGAATTGAAACTCACCCAGAAATTCATCCCAGAAATCTAAGACACTTCTTACTTCTCACTCCCCGGCGCTGATGGATTGCAAACCTTGAGCAATTCTACCACTTGAATGGTTCCTGCATGTATCATCACTTCCTAATTCAATTCTGTCTATTTTTCTCTCCATCTCAGACAACGTAATAAATCCCCCGATGGGTCTCCCTGATCTTCCTCACACTCCTTCCTAGAACTCACCCATATGAATTCTATAAAATCATATCAGCTCACTGATTGCAGCTCTCCAGTGAATATCCACTTTCATCAGAATCAACTTCAGATTTAAGTATTTGCAGAGACTATAAACTCAACTTCCTATTGCCTAATTCTTATCAAACTCTTGTTTGATCGCGATGTTATTTATGAAGGACTGTCTGAAGGACATGCACGTTGTCCGTTTGTCTAACTATTCTAGATTTTACTCATTGAAAAACCATGCAGTTATTTGTTGATGTGTCCGCACCCTCCTCTAGATTGCCTGCTTTTCTAAGGATGTACGTGTTCTTCATCTTTATATCCCTCGTATCACCTAATAGAAAACGTGGAACCTCACATAGTAGTTGTTTAGTGAATACTTGTTGAGCTGGGCGCGGTGGCTCACACCTGTAATTCCAGCACTTTGGGAAGCCGAGAAAGGCAGATCACCTGAGGTCATAAGTTCGAGACTAGCCTGCCCAACACGGCAAAACTTTGTCTCTACTAAAAAATACAAAAATGAGCTGGGCTTGGTGGCCGGCGTCTGTAATCCCAGCTACTCAGGAGGCTGAGGATGAAGAATCGTTCCCAGGAGGTGGAGGTTGCAGTGATCCAAGATCACGCCACTGCACTCCAGCCTGGGCGACAGAGAGAAACTCTATCTCAAAAAATAAAAAAAATCTGTTTGTTAAAAAAATGTATATGTAGCTGGAGGTATGAGCAAAGGTAACTTCTTTTACTTCCTTTTAGCCACTGCAGTCACCTGGAGTCCCTGAAATGACCATGATTGCCTGAACTGTCACAACTTCTGTGGATAACTGTGGTTGCAGAAAAGAGAAATTCTGAACTATGAGGGACATTTCACCCCTGGCCTTTGGTACAAGGTACATGCGTGGCTGGATGTGTGTGTGGCCAGAAAAGAGCCTGCCATGTCTGAGGCTATGATCCTGGGCTGGCAGCCTGGGTTACAGGGAAAGGGTTGAGGCTGGATTGGGGAAGTTTAATATACTATACTTTTTTTTTCCTTTTTACTAATATTTATCTTTTTTTTTTTTTGTAGAGATGGGGTTTGCCATATTGCCCAGGCTGGTCTCAAACTACTGACCTAGATTAATCTGCTTGTCTCGGCCTCCCAAAGTGCTAGGACTACAGGCATGAGCGACCACGCCTGGCCCCTTTCTCCCTCTTCTCATGACACTACCTCTTCCTAGGGAAGGCTTAGAAAACCATTTCACAAAAGGACATTTTTTTCTTAGTTTGCTTTTAATATGCCAGAATATGTATATATTAAATTCCATTAAAAAGCACTAATTTTTATCATCAAAGAAGTCAGGAAGTGTTTTCCATTATAAGATAAAGTGGTGCCAGGAGTGGTGGCTCACACCTGTAATCCCAGCACTTTGGGAGGCCGAAGTGGGAGGATCACCTGAGGTCAGGAGTTCGAGACTAGCCTGGCCAATATGGAGAAATCCTGTCTCTAATAAAAATACAAAATTAGCCAGGCATGGTGGTGGGCACCTGTAATTACAGCTACTTGGGAAGCTGAGGCAGGAGAATCATTTGAATCTGGGAGGCGGAGGTTGCGGTGAGCCGAGATGGTGCCACTGCACTCTAGCCTGGGCGACAAGAGCAAAACTCCGTCTCAAAAACAAAAACAAAAAGATAAAGTGGTCACCTTTGACAAGTCAGAAAACTTAGACATGCCCTCACTTTGTCACCCAGTTTGGAGTGCGGTGGCACAAACCTGACTCACTGCAGCCTTGACGTCCTGGACTCAAGTGATTCTCCTAAGCAGCCGGGAAAGCAGGCAGGTGCCACCACACCTGGCTCATCTTTCTTTTTTTTTCTGGGGAGACAGGGTCTTCCTATGTTGCACAACCTAGTCTCAAACTCTTGGGCTCAAGTCATCCTCCTGCCTCGACCTCTCACAGCACTGGGCTTAATAGGCATGAGCCACTGTGCTTGGCCTGAAAACTTGATTTTTGTTACGTATATGAACAAAATATCTTAATAAATATTTTGAAGAAAAGGCTGAATTTAAAAAAAAAAAAAAAGCAAAGCAAACAAAGGACCCATCACAACCAATGCAATAAAATGAGAAAAGATTGCCTGGCACAGTGGCTCATGCCTGTAATCCCAGCACTTTGGGAGGCCGAGGCGGGTGGATCACGAGGTCAAGAGATCGAGACCAGCCTGGTCAATACGGTGAAAACCCTGTCTCTACTAAAAATACAAAAAAAAATTAGCTGGGCGTGGTGGCGCGTGCGTGTAATACCAGCTACTCAGGGGGCTGAGGCAGGAGAATTGCCTGAACCCAGGAGGCAGAGGTTGCGGTGAGCCAAGATCGTGCCATCGCACTCCAGCCTGGGTAACAAGAGCGAAACTCTGTCTCAAACAAACAAACAAACAAACAAAATCAGGAATGATTGTGTATAGAAAGAAGAAAATCATCATTAGATCTTTCATGGGTATGGCTAAAAGCAGAATAAAACTACAATTTTGACTGGACATGTGTCTTCACGTTTGGAGAGAAAGGGAGAGGAAGAAGAATAGCATCTGCTGACTGGAAAGGCTTCACTGTTTTTTGTGGTTTTTTTTTGGAGATGGAATCTTGTTCTGTCACCTAGTGGAGTGCAATGGTGCAATCTCGGCTCACTGCAACCTCCACCTCCCAGGTTCAAGCTATTCTCCTGCTTCAGCCTCTGGAGTAGCTGGGACTACAGGTGCACACCATGATGCCTGGTTAATTTTCTTTTTTTTTTTGAGATGGAGTCTCACTCTACCATCTAAATTGAAGTGCAGTGGCATGATCTCAGCTCATTGCAACCTCTGCCTCCCGCGTTCAAGCAATTCTTCTGCCTCAGCCTCCTGAGTAGCTGGGATTACAGGCACCCGCCACCATGTCTGGTTGATTTTTGTATTTTTAGTAGAGACGGGGTTTCACCTTATTGGCCAGGCTGGTCTCGAACTCCTGACCTTGTGATCCAGCCGCCTCCTCCTCCCAAAGTGCTGGGATTACAGGCGTGAACCACTGCACCCAGCCTGTTCTAATTACACCAATTGCCCAGTTGTTTGAGGAGGGAGGCTTTAGGTCAGTGCTGCTCTATCCTGAACAAGGTATAGGCCCCTTTCAAACCTTGTTCAGGATTGAGCAGCACTGACCTAAAGCCTCCCTCCTCAAACAACTGGGCAATTGGTGTAAATTAGAACAGGCTGCTGGGCGCGGTGGCTCACGCCTGTAATCCCAGCACTTAGGGAGGCCCAGGAGGGTGAATCATGAGGTCAAGACATCGAGACCATCCTGGTCAACATGGTGAAACCCCATCTCTACTAAAAATACAAAAAATTAGCTGGGCACGGTGGCGGGTGCCTGTAATCCCAGCTACTCAGGAGGCTGAGGCAGGAGAATCGCTTGAACCCAGGAGGCGGAGGTTGCAGTGAGCCAAGATCGCGCCATTGCACGCCAGCCTGGGTAACAAGAGCGAAACTCCGTCTCAAAAAAAAGAAAAAAGGAACTCTGCTGCAAAGGCCAAGAAATTTTGGCTTTAGTCTACCACAATGGCCAAGTGAGCCTTGGCCATTTGAATCGGGAACTGACATTAATTGTCTAATATTGGCAAAAGGCCTTACACATGAAAACTTAATTAATCCTCACAGGTGCCATGGTCCCAGTTTCACAGAAACAAACAGGTTCAGAGAGGTTCAGGAAGTTACACAAGCTCAGATCAAGGTTAGTGCCGCAGTGAGAGTCTAACCCAAATATATAACGCTCCAAAATATGTAACTGAGATATGTTAAAAACTACGCAACCCAAATACACAAAGCTCCAAAAGTCAGCCACTCATTCCTTCATAAAATATTTAGATTTTCTTGTTTTATGTTTGCATCAAAGTACTATATGGCTGCAGTTTCAAGTGCGAAAAGGTTCCGCAAGGTTTATGAGGAAAAGCAGTGATTCTCTACCTCCCTGTCTCCCATAGCCTCCTCCCCAGAAGCAATCCCTGTCATGCATCTCTATTTTTGAGATGGAGCCTTGCTCTGTCACTCAGGCTGGAGTGCACTGGTGCAATCTCAGCTCACGACAATCACCGCCTCCCAAGTTCAAGCAATTCTCCTGCCTCAGCCTCCTGAGTAGCTGGGACTACAGGCGCGTGTCACCATGCCCAGCTAATTTTTGTATTTTTAGTAGAGACTGGGTTTTGCCATGTTGACCAGGCTGGTCTCGATCTCCTGACCTCATGATCTGCCTGCCTTGGCAGATTTTTTTTTTTTTCTAGCATCGCTTACAGGAATTGTGAAATATTAAATGCACATTTACAACTGCAGACGACGTATGTGCCTTGAACTGAGTATTTAGTTTTAAGAATGATTCTTATATGCTGAAGGGGAGAACATTTTGTGGGCAGGTATCAACATTGGGGAAAATATTTCACATATAACTTTATACTTGATTTTTGAACACGGCTATTGCCTAAACAAAGCAAGGTGGAATGCAGTTAAAATGTGAACATGCAGTTAAGGTTCTCTTCCACTGAGCCCAAAGGGCTGGGATTACAGGCACGAGCCCCACGCCTGGCCAGTGGGTGCTTTTCATATTTGCTTTTATGTTTCTATATAATGTGTTTATATTGCTAACTTCTTGATTTTTCAGTTGTCAAAAATAACTTCCCACTACAGAAGAGGAGGTTAATTCTGTTTCTCCCTGTCTCCACCACACCCCACTGTGTATACCGTACTCCCTAACCCCCTCTCTTTCCAATATACTTATGTCATAACTTTTGCCTGGTCAGCATTAGGGTTTACATCACGATGATTCTTCACAGCTGAGTCATACTGCAAACCATGACACTGCTTTTTCTTTCTTTCTTTCTTTTTTTAAAATAAAGACGGGGTTTCACCAAGTTGGTCAGGCTGGTCTTGAACTCCCTACCTCAGGTGATCTGCCCGCCTTGGCCTCCAAAGTGCTTGGATTACAGGCGTGAGCCACCACACCCGGCCTGCTTTTTCTTTCTTATACAATTTGTTTTCCTAATAATTATTTTATTTTTTTTCCTTTTGCCTTGTTTTCTTTTTCTGGGTTTTATTTTAATCATTAGTTCAGTGTGTACTCTTCGGTATTTGTCTTCTCTTAGGATGTTCAGACACATCACAGAGCCTCCCAGTTTTGCCTCCCTGAAGATTCTCCTGGAGCTTTGCGGCTTGTGCCACCCTGGACTAGCTGCTCTCAGGGATTCCCTTCACCGTCACCCTGGATTTCCCTTTAACGGTCCCAGTGTGAAATTCTGCTTCCTGTATCCACTGCTTCTGCTTTCTGGTTTACTGGCCACATTCAAACAGCTTTCTGAGAAAGTAAAGAAGAGAAGTAAATGTTTGGAAAACTTGTAATTCCTAAAAATGTCTTTTTTCATTTATCTACCGTCATACGTGATAACGGTTTAGTTCAATATAAAGTTCCTCATTAGTAATCATTTTCTTTTAGAATTTTGAGGACATGGTTCTTTTGCTTTCTAACTTCCAGTGTTGCTAGGAAAAGGTCTGAAAATCTTTTGTCGTGACTTTTTTCCTTTCTCTGGAAGCTTGTAAGACCTTTTCATCTCCATGATATTATCTTTTTCTGTAATATGCCTTAGTGTGCGTTTGTTTTCATCCTTTTTGTTGGATACTCAGTAAATCATTTGAATGTGAAAACATCCTCTGGACTACGTACAATTGTAAAATAATTCATTGTATGTTTCTATCTTCTTTTTTATTTATACTTACTTAGTTTTTGGAACTCCTGTTATTTGGATATCATATCTTTAAGGCTGTCTTCTAATTTTATCTTTGCTTTTCTCTTTTCTTTTTCTTTCTTTCTTTCTCTCTCTCTCTCTCCTTCCTTCCTTCCTTCTTTCTTCTTTCCTTCCTTCTTTCTTCTTTCCTTCCTTCTTTCTTCTTTCCTTCCTTCCTTCCTTCCTTCCTTCCTTCCTTCTTTCTTTCCTTCTTTCCTTCTTTCCTTCTTTCCTTCTTTCCTTCTTTCCTTCTTTCCTTCTTTCCTTCTTTCTTTCTTTCTTTCCTTCCTTCCTTCCTTCCTTCCTTCCTTCCTTCCTTCCTTCCTTCCTTCTT
>CM052662.1:4207271-4245703 GCA_028533165.1 Leontopithecus rosalia
TATAATCCCAGCACTTTGGGAGGCCGAGGCGGGTGGATCACAAGGTCAAGAGATCGAGACCATCCTGGTCATCAAGGTGAAACCCCATCTCTACTAAAAATACAAAAATTAGCTGGCCATGGTGGCGCATGCCTGTAGTCCCAGCTACTCGGGAGGCTGAGGCAGGAGAATTGCTTGAACCCAGGAGGCGGAGGTTGCAGTGAGCAGAGATTGTGCCATTGTACTCCAGCCTGGGTAACAAGAGCGAAACTCCGT
The DNA here is from genome assembly GCA_028533165.1 of Leontopithecus rosalia. Taxonomy (NCBI): domain Eukaryota; kingdom Metazoa; phylum Chordata; class Mammalia; order Primates; family Cebidae; genus Leontopithecus; species Leontopithecus rosalia. The sequence continues at coordinate 4,207,527 of CM052662.1, forward strand.
CTCAAAAAAAATAAAAATAAAAAAATAAAAGTCCCCGGATGACTAAAGAGCAGCTAATTCCTGAGCAGAAGTCCAACGTGACTGCCTTTTCCCCTGGGCCTTCCTGCAGCATTGGCTCTAGTGTCTTGGAAGACAATGCTGTCTCAGAATGTCCATTTCTAGAGCACAGAGAAGAAATTCTAGCTTGACATCCACGTGCATTTGCCTCTCTGATTCGGAGGAAATTTCAGTTCTAAACTCTTGGGAGAAACGACTTCTCTGCATGCTGAAGAGACTTGCTGTTTTCTGGCACCTGAATCATTTTTACGTGAGGGTTCTGATTATTCAAATAATTGGTATGCTCTAACTCTCCTGGCTGACAGAAATGTGCTTTAATGTGGATGAGTTGTAAAAACATGACAAATACGCTCCAGGCTAAAAATATCTGGATTAAAAGAGAAAAAGAAAAAAAAAAGAGACGGGGTTAAAAGGAGAGAGAGAGGGAGGGAGAAAGGAAGAAAAAAGGAAGGAAAGGAAAGAAGGAGGGAAGGAAGGAAAACAGGGAAGGAGTGAGGGAAACAAGGAAGGGAGGGAGAGGGAGGGAAGAAAGAAGAAAAGAGAGGAAGGCCGGCAAGCAAGCCACTGGCTCCCTGATTTTATTCCACTGCCTTGTTTAATATTGTAATCGACTTTCTTCCTTTGGAGTAGCAATTTAGTGAATCTGGCATGTGTTCAGATGTCTGGGTTCTTTTGGATGACTGGCATACAAAACTTTCAGTTACTATGGACAATTACATGCTGTTTTCAGCATAGACCAAAACAATTTATCATACAAGTGTTTCTTTGAAAAAGAATTGCTGAAAAATACCCTGACTACCTAAACTCAATCTATACTTTTAACCAAGGAGGCTGAATTCTCTAGTCCCTAAGAGGAAGTATCAGTGAAAATTGTAGCCTTGGTCTGCTTACAGTAATTCATTGTAACAATGCTTTTGGCCATCACACAAATGGATCATTGACTAAAAATAAGGAACAGTGAAGACTTCCTGAACGTTTTTTTCCCTCTTAGTCATTTCATGTCTTAGAGCTAAAGTTTCTTTCTGTGAAATTTAAAACTAAAAATATATGAGTTACAAATTTAGCAACTGTAACTTCTCCACTAAGACATAGTGTTTGGATGCAGCTCTTATTCTGGGGCAGATCACCCACTTTGAGACTTGAAGATAATGAGTCAAGAACATGTTTTACTTTGGGGAAACTTGGCAGTTGTTGGTTAACTAAAGAACTTCTGAAGCTGATCAGAATGTTGGCTTGCCTTTAGCTTTAAAAATGATTTTGTTTTGGGCCAGGCACGGTGGCTCAAGCCTGTAATCCCAGCACTTTGGGAGGCCGAGGCGGGTGGATCACGAGGTCAACAGATCGAGACCATCCTGGTCAACATGGTGAAACCCTGTCTCTAATAAAATACAAAAAATTAGCTGGGCATGGTGGCACGTGCCTGTAATCCCAGCTACTCAGGAGGCTGAGGCAGGAGAATTGCCTGAACCCAGGAGGCGGAGGTTGCGGTGAGCCGAGATTGCGCCATTGCATTCTAGCCTGGGCAACGAGAGCGAAACTCCATCTTGAAAAAAAAAAATGATTTTGTTTTAACATATGTTAGCTGAAGCAAAAAATATACAGTAGGAGCTATGTGTCTATCAGGGTGACTGACAGATTGAAATTCTCTAGAAAAATAGATTATTTTCCCTCAAAGAGAATACAGTTTTGGTTTTCAAAGTCAATCAGAAAACTAACAATTGGGGCAGAAGAGGAATCAGCTTCTGTTTTTGAGACAGTATATTTCTGATGGTTTTTATGGAGGCTGTAATAAGGATAAGGAAACAAAGCTTGATATGGACATGTTTTTAGCTAGCAGATTGAAAAGAAATAATGGCATGAAATAAAGGTTTTTTTTTTTAATACTGACAGAGTTCTTTTTTATGTTGTCTGGAATAAACTTGATAAATGAAAAAAATTTGAAACAGTTTGGTTCTCCAATTCTAGCCATTTTTTTCTGGTTAAACTTTTGTCATAAACATGTTTATATGTCTTTTTATATGTAAAGGAAGATGCAAGGTTTTATAACAATCTTCTGAATCTCACTGATATATGCATATATGGTATTAAAATTAAATTTCAATGATAAAATTTTCTGATATCCAGGAGTCAATACAAAATTTAAAACGTAATAAGCACCATAGTTTATTTTAGCAATGCTGCTTCTGAGACAACAGAGGCAGATTACTTAAGAAGTCACTTAAGATATGTACATATGTAAATATATTAGCATTTTTGATAAGGTAGGGGAAAACTCCTGTATGAGTCTGCCTGCCTTATAGTCTTAAATTGCTCTTTTTAAAAAAAGGTATTCACGGACTTGAGTCAAAAATGATTTGGTTCGTGGAAGAAAGTTTCCAATGCAAACAGCACTTTTTTATTCTCCTCTAAGTGTGGAGTCTCATCAGGATGCTCTCTGAAGCACCTGCATAATGTTTGTGTCCTGTCTGTGCAGCCCTCCTCAAATGTCCTTGGGGATGCCTTTGTCTTCTCTCTTCTCCCTGAGAGGAGGAGATGCTTTTAAAGGAATGATGCTGTTGCCCTTATTTTGCAAGTTGTTTTTTTTTTGTTTTTGTTTTTAAGGCAGAGTCTTGCTCTGTCACCAGGCTGGAGCTCAGTAGCATGCCTTCGGCTCACTGCAGCCTCTGCCTTCCCCTGCCTCCCAGGTTCAAGCAGTTCTCTGCCTCAGCCTCACAAGTAGCTGGGATTACAGGTACCCGCCACCACACCGGCTAATTTTTGTATTTTTAGTAGAGATGGGGTTTCACCATCTTGGCCAGGCTGGTCTTGAACTCCTGACCTCGTGATTCACCTGCCTCGGCCTCCCAAAGTGCTGGGAATACAGGCGTCAGCCTCTGCGCCCGGCCAGCAAGGTTCTTGTCGTGTCCAGACTCTAAACTTTTTTTTCGCCTACACGGAATCACCTAGCTAGAAAACCCTCTCTCTCTCTTCTCCACCTGGCTAACTCCAGGCTCAATGTAGGTGTCATAAACTCCCTTCCAGCGGAGCCCTCCCTGACCACCCCTCCCCAGAGGCACCTGGATGATCCCAGCGCCCGGGTCCAGTCTGCGCATGCTCTGCACTTGCCTATCCTATTTCATTTTATTTTGATAAAGGCTGTCTTGTTCACGGTCATATTCTCAGTGCCCCAAACAGTGCCTGGCAACAGCAACACTCAATTAATATTAGTAAAATGAATAAATAAATGAAGGGTCTAAAAAACAAATTCTCGGATAATAGAGGTATACCAGAGCCATGGATTTTTTATTTTTTATTTTATTTTTGAGACAGAGTCTCACTCTGTCGCCAGGCTGGAGTGCAGCAGCGCAATGTCGGCTCACTGCAACCTCCGCCTTCTGGGTTCACGCGACTCTCCTGCCTCAGCCTCCCGATTAGCTGGGATTACAGGTGCCCGCCACCACACCCGGCTAATATTTGTATTTTTAGTAGAGACAGGGTTTCACCATGTTGGCCAGGCTGGTCTGGAACTCCCGACCTCGTGATCCACCCTCCTCGGCCTCCCAAAGTGCTGGGGTTACAGGGGTGAGCCACCGCACCCGGCCCTGAGCCATAGATTTAACAACCTAAGTGAAGTCTGGCCAGCGATGCCAGTTGACCACCTAGCCCCCATCCATGGGAAATGGAAGTGAAGACATATCCGTGGCCCGCACATTTAGCTTCGGAAACGATTTCCATTAAATCTGTCTCTCCCTTTCATCTCCATTAAAGAGACTCCCTGGATCCATAATACACAAGACTATAAAAGCATCATTCTCTTTCTCATCCCATCCTGTTTACTCAGCAAGCCCAGCCCCTGCTTTTGCCTCAGCCCACATGTTCTCTATTAATAAGAGTTAGGAGAGGCCAGCCTCACCCAGCACAGCTTCCCCCTTTCTTTTCTCTTCCAGGAGGCCTCCGCCAACTGCCAGACCTCCTGAGTGAAAGGCATAGCCTGCTCTTCGGTGAAGTCTGGGCCTCCAGTGTCTCTGACACTCAAACTGCCTCGAGAGCTTTCAAACCAGCAAGCAGCTCCTGTAGAATCTGGTGATAAGCCGTGGCCCTCATTAGAGGAAATGTAGAGGCACATGTGAAGGCGTAAACTCATGTACTATAACTGGACATAGGGCCAAATTCTGTGTCTTCTGAAAAGTCAGTGAAGCAGGCACACCCTGGTGCCCTCTAAGTGAATTAATGTACTGTGTTCCATTAGAGAATCATTTCTCTCTTCATCTTTAATTCCTGCCCTGAGGAGCCATCTGTACTGTGAGGGTTTGTGCACAGGATCACTCACTGTGGACTGGGGACCTTCATGCTCAGCCCTCGAGATGAATGACCCTTTCATACACTGTGGGCTCCCTCTGATTTTCTGACTAAACCAGACCTTAGTGGGACGTAGAGGTCTATAACAGCAGAAAGGTCCACACAAATGCAAAAACAGAAGGCAATGGGTGACTTTCTTCTTGTGGTGGTGGCGATTGTTTTTTAACCCTAAAATGCTATATATTAATCCAAAATGCAATATTATTGTCCTCAGAATCTCATTACTTTTGACAAAAGAAGATTAAAAATTCAGGGCTGGGCACAGTGGCTCATGCCTGTAATCCCAGCACTTTGGGAGGCCGAGGTGGGTGGATCACGAGGTCAACAGATCGAGACCATCCTGGCCAACATAGTGAAACCCGTCTCTATTAAATACAAAAATTAGCTGGGTGGGGTGGCACGTGCCTGTAGTCCCAGTTACTCAGGAGGCTGAGGCAGGAGAATAGCTTGAACCCAGGAGGCAGAGGATGCAGTGAGCCGAAATCGTGCCACTGCACTGCAATAGGTGGTTCTGGGAAGAGGTTTCTTACAAAAAGAAAAAAAAAGAAGGAAAAAAAATAGTTAGAATCATGACGTCCATCAACATGATTGGCAGTCAACTACTCTAATCAATTGACTTATTTACATTTGAATCTCTCTTCCTTATTTCGTATAGTCTTTTGGAGATGTTTTCCTTTAAGATTTTTCTCTGCTTGGCACAGTGGCTCATGCCTGTAATCCTGACAATTTAGGAGGCTGAGGCAGAAGGATTGCTTGAGCCCAGGAGTTTGAGATCAGCCTGGGAACAAAGTAAGATCCCGTCTCTACAGAAAGTACAAAAATTAGCAGGTGTAGTGACTTGCACCTGTAGTCCCAGCAACTCTGGAGGCCGAGGTGGGAGGATCATTTAAGTTGAGGAGGTTGAGGCTGCAGTGAGCCAAGGTCATGCCACTGCACTCCAGCGTGGGTGACAGAGTGAGACTTCATCTCTTAAACGTTTTTTGCTAAAATGCCCATGCTGATCAGTAGTTGGGATCACGCCTGTGAATAGCCACTGCACTCCAGCCTGGGCAACATAGTGAGACCCTGTCTCTTAAAAATTTTTTTTTCTTAGTCAAAGATCACTGCCCCCAAGATGAAGTAAAAAAAAATTCTTTATTATTTTGTTTATACAAGTTATATAGGCCTAATTGTCAAAAAAGAGAGAGAGAAATATGAAAAACACAGCAGAGAGAAAAAATCCACAATTACTACCCAGAGACACAGAGAGATCGTTAACACAATAGCCTGTTTCCTGGGAGAGTTTTTTTTTTCTTTTTTGAGACAGAATCTCACTCTGTCACCCAGGTTGGAGTGCAGTGGCAAGATTTTGGCTCACTATAACCTCTGCTTCCCAGACTCAGGAGATTCTCCAGCCTCAGCCTCTTGAGTGCCTGGGACTACAGGTGAGAGACACCAATACCTGTCTAACTTTTGTACTTTTGAAGAGATGAGGTTTCGCCATATTGGCCAGGCTGGTCTCCATCTCCTGAGTTCAAAGCAACCCATCTGCCTTGCCTTCCCAGAATGCTGGGATTACAGACATGAGTCACTGTACCCAACCTGCAGACGTTTTTCAAGCCTACTTTTTTATTTCTGCATGCCCTGCTTAGAAGTTTTTTGTTTTTTCCTTCAGGACTTTTGCTAACAAAAGAGAATCTTTGCTGTGCCCCTTCTATACGTGAATAAAAGCTCCCAGCGACTGGCTCTCATGTAGTACCTACATAGTAGGTGCACAGGAAAGATTGCTTATTAAATATGACTCATTATTTCCAGGGACCCAGTGAATTCGTTCTTGCCTAACTGGTCCTATTCATCAGCTAAATCATGAGATATGAAATTAAATGCACCTTAGAAAGTCCACCACGCTATGAAAATGTTAGTAAGTATGGCTTTAGCAGTTGCTCCACATTGAGGATGAAGAAGCTAATCTAAAGAGGATGAAAGTGTCACGCCCAGTGGCTCATGCCTGAAATTCCAGCACTTTGGGAAGCTGAAGCAGGCAGATCACCTGAGGTCTGGAGTTCGAGACCAACCTCATCAACGTGGAGAAACCTCGTCTCGACTAAAACTACAGAATTAACCGGGCATGGTGGCGCATGCCTGTAATCCTAGCTACTTGGGAGGCGGAGGCAAGAGAATCGCTTGAACCGGCCTTTGCAACAAGAGCAAAAACTCCGTCTCAAAAAAAAAAAAAAAAAACGAAGAAGAAGATGAAATTTACTGAACTCACCTCTCTTTCTTGCCAGTACAGCTGTGAAGGATAAGCTCTGGAAAGCCACGGGACCCCAAACTATTCTGAAAACCAAGCTTACGCATTTGGTTTTCACATTATATGTCACCCGAACCTACGCAAAGCCTGCATCATTCAGGACTGAGAAAACATCCCTCACTTTATGTACAAGAAAATTCGGGGTTCTAAATCTCTAATTCACGTGTTTGGTTGAAGTTCCCACGCAGAGCGCCGCCTCCAGTCTGGGCAGCACCTCCGCTGTTGCTGCACGTCCCTTTCAGACCACTCCAGACAGCATCCTACAGCTCTCATTCATAAAGTCCAATTATGAGACAAGCAATGTCAGGAATATATACTTTGAGAGTGGGAGGCACACAGAACAGTACATTGTGGCTTTGTAAGAGCAGCCCTGCATTTCCGCTGGGCTTGTTTTCAGTTCCTTTGTCAGCTGATTACATGGTCTTTTATAATTTCTCATCTACAGAATGAAGCTATTTGCTTGTGGATTATTTGAAAGGCACAGGCTTATGCAAAAGAAAAACGAAATCATCATGAGGTAGAATGATATTTCTGACTAGCTTTTTTTCTTTTCTTTTTTAACACAATATGAGAACACAATTTAAAATAGTGGCTCTTTAGAGATACGAAACAAGTAAAAATTCTGTTAATTCAGTCTTAATGTATACCTAATGCCATACATGTATTTGTTATTCATATAATTGCATTTATCAATATTTATTTTTATATAAAGAAGAATGCTGTCTTACATACATGTTGTTTTCAAAGCATACAAATTTTCTAGGCACACGCATGGTGCTGCTTGATTCCTACATTTCTTTGAGTTGTTCAGGACAGGACTTTAGCGTTCAGGAAGTGTTTTCACCAGGCGAGGTGGCTCATGCCTATAATCCCAGCATTTTGGGAGGCTAAGGTGGGAGGATCACAAGGTCGAGAGTTCAAGACCATCCTAGCCAACATGGTGAAACCCCACCTCTACTAAAAATACAAAAATTAGCCAGGCGTTGGTGGTGGCACATGCCTGTAATCCCAGCCACTCAGTAGGTTGAGGCAGGAGAATCGCTTGAACCAGGGAGTCAGAGGTTGCAGTGAGCTGAGGTTGAGCCGCTACACTCTGGCCTGGGGACAGAGTGAGACTCAGTCTCAAAAAAAAAGTGTTTTCAAATACATTATGCTACTTAATTCTCATGATACTCCCCCAGTGTAAGACTAGTCAAAGTACTTTGGGCTTTAAATCCTGGTCTGTGGCATTCTGCTTCCATCCAGCCCTATAAGCTTCCTCTTCTCTCTGGTGTACATCCTTTATTTACTCACTTATCTTTAGAGTCCTAGCTCATGGTCACCTCCTCCATGAAGCCTTTCTTCAATAAAGTAAGTGATTTCCTCTCTCACTGTATCCCTTCACTAATCTATAGATACACTCTTCAGAAAAGGTTTTTGTTTGTTTGACACACAATTTGCTCCTGTTGCCCTGGCTGGAGTGCAATGGCACAATCTCAGCTCACAGCAACCTCCGCCCCCGAAGTTCAAGCAATTCTCCTGCCTTAGCCTCCCGAGTACCTGGGATTACAGCCATGCACCATTACACCTGGCTAATTTAGTTTTTTATTTTTAGTATAGAGGGGGTTTCACCATGTTGGTCAGGCTGGTCTCGAACTCCTGACCCCCGGTGATTTGCCCACCTCAGCCTCCCAAAGTGCTGGGATTATAGGCATGAGCCACTGCGTTCAGCCAGAAATGGTTTTTTAAAAATCCAGTTATTTTTAAAATTCACATAACTTTTTTTTTTTAGACAGGGTCTTGCTCTGTGGCCCAGGCTGGAGTTGGAGTGCAGTGGCGATCTTGACTCACTGTAATCTCCACCTCCCTGGGGGCGCTTAAGTGATTCTCCTGCCTCAGCCTCCCGAGTAGCTGGGATTTCAGGCACCTGCCCCCATGCCCGGCTAATATTTGTATTTTTAGTAGAGATGGGGTTTCACCATGTTGGCCAGGCTGGTCTCAAACTCCTGGCCTCAAGTGATCCACCTGCCTTGGCCTCCCAAAGTGCTGGGATTACAGGCTGAGCCACCACACCTGGTCCACATAGCATATTCTTATAAAATTACTATAAAAATCTCTTAGGCTTGTGAGTCAATAATCATTCCAAAATAAAACGTTAAAAACAAACAAAAATTTGTAACCTTCCATGTCAGCACATACAGATCTTCCAAATCACTTTAAAATACCATATATTAATAGTGTTTCACATGATGAGTGTTGTATAGCCACACTGTTCAACAGAAGTTTCTATGATAATGGAAATGTTCCGTATCTGTACATTCCACTATGATTATCACTGGCCCTAGGTGGCACTTGAAATGTGGGTAGTATAAATACAGAACTAAATTTTTCATTTTATTAAATTTAGGTTTAAATAGTTGCATGTGGCATGGCTTCTGGTTAACCATGTTGTACAGCAGATTTATACTTTAATCTACTGATAGCCATTTAGGTTGTTTCCAGTCCCCTCCCCTCCACACTCAGTGCAAGCAAACTAAGTGTTAATCTAGTAAAGTAAGGCATGAGAACAAAAAGGAATTGTTTATCCCTTCTTATATGTATTAACTCTCCAGAAGCCTGTATTCATTCTAATGCCACCCCCTTTGAAGCTCTATACAAACTTATCTAATCAAGTATGTAAAAGGACACTTACACTAAAGGTATTTCCCATATGAAAGAATAATTTAAAATGTGCAGTGAATTGGATCTTTGGGCTAGAGGGGAAAAATGTGCACTAAAATAAAAATATTTTTCATAAAAGGAAAATATGCAATACTTTTTTTTTTTGGAGACAGTCTCGCTCTTTCACCAAGGCTGGAGTGCAGTGGCATGATCTTGGCTCACTGCCACCTCTGACTCCTGGGTTCAAGTGCTTCTTCTGCCTCACCTCCTGAGTAGCTGGGATTGCAGACGTGCGCCACCACACCTGGCTAAGTTTTGTATTTTTAGTCGAGACGAAGTTTTGCCATGTTGTCCAGTCTTGCCTTACATTCCTGGACTCAAGTGATCTGCCTGCCTCAGCCTCCCAAAGTGCTGGGAATACAGGAAACAATATTTAATGCCAGCATTGATTATAGCAGCAAAACACTGGAATCAATTGAATATCTAAACATGGGGAGTTGGTTCCAATATTTTATTTGAGATAGGGTCTCGGGTCTCGCTGTGTTCCCTGGGCTGGAGTGCGGTGGTGTAATGACAGCTCACTGCAGCCTTGACCTCCCCAGGCTCAGGTGATTCTCCCACCTCAGCCTCCCAAGTAGCTGGATCACAGGCACTCACCACCACTTCTGGCTAATAATTTTTGTATTTTTTGTAAAGACAAGGTTTTTTCATGTTGAGCAGGCTGGTCCAATATTTCATGATCCTCCACATAATGGAAGGCAATACTGTCATTGAAAATGACAATGCTTGTAATTTATTGACATGAAAACAAATCTATGATATATTTTCAAGTGAACAAAACACAAAACAGGCTGGCTTACACGTGTAATCCCAGAACTTTGGGAGGTTGAAGCAGGAGGATCACTTGAGGTCAGAAGTTTGGGTCCAGCCTGGCCAACATGGTGAAAGCCTATCTCTACTAAAAATATAAAAATCAGTCAGGCATGGTGGCGTGCCTGTAGTCCCAGCTACATGGGCGGCTGAGGCAGGAGAATGGCTGGAACCTGGGAGGCACAGGTTGCAGTGAGCCGAGATTGCACCACTGCACTCCAACCTGGGTGACAGAGCGAGACTCTGTCTCAAAAAACCAAAATAAAACAATACAAAATACAAAACAGACTTCAAACGAACAAAGATAAAAAAAGACAAAGAAGGACCTTCCATAACGGTAAAGGATTCAATTCAACAAGAAGACCTAACCATCCTAAATATATATGCACCCAACACAGGAGCACCCAACACAGGAGCACCCAGAGTCATAAAACAAGTTCTTAAAGACTTAGAGAGTGACAGATTCCCACATAATAGTGGGAGACCTCAACACGTCACTGACAGTATTAGACGGATCATTGAGGCAGAAAATTAACAAAGACATTCAGGATATAAACTGAACATGGGACCAAGTGGATCTGAAAGACCTTTACAGAACTCGTCACCTAAAATCAACAAAATATACATCCTTCTCTTTGACACGTGGCACATGCGCTAATATCCACTACATCATTGGGCATAAGACAATCCTCAACAAATGTAAAAGAACTGAAATCAGGCGAGTCACCTCGGCTCACGCCTGTAATCCCAGCACTTTGGGAGGCTGAGGTGGGTGGATCACCTGAGGTCAGGAGTTCGAGACCAGCCTGATCAACATGGAGAAACCCCGTCTCTACCAAAAACAGAAAATTAGCCAGGTGTGGTGGTGCATGCCTGTAATCCCAGCTACTTGGGAGGCTGAGGCAGGAGAATCACTTACACCCAGGAGGCGGAGGTTTCCGTGAGTCGAGATCACGCCATTGCACTTCAGCCTGGGCAACAAGAGCGAAACTCTGTCTCAAAAAAATGCAAATACAAGCTGGGTGAGGTGGCTCACGCCTGTAATCCTAGCACTTTGGGAGGCTGAGGTGTGTGGACCACCTGAGGTCAGGAGTTCAAGACCAGCTTGGCCATCATGGTGAAACCCCATCTTCTTAAAAAAAAAAAAGCAAATACAAATACAAAAAGTTAGCCAGGTATGGTGGCGCATGCCTGTAATCCCAGTTACTCAGGAGGCTGAGGCAGGAGGATCATTTGAACCAGGGCAGCAGAGGTTGCGGTAAGCCAAGATCGAACCATTGCATTCCAGCACATTGTACTTTGCGGCCTGATGCGGTAGCTTACTCCTGTAATCCCAGCACTTTGGGAGGCCGAGGTGGGTGGATCATGGGTCAAAAGATTGAGACCATCCTGGTCAACATGGTGAAACTCCGTCTCTACTAAAAATACAAAAATTAGCTGGGCATGGTGGCACGCGCCTGTAATCCCAGCTACTCAGGAGGCTGAGGCAGGAGAATTGCCTGAACCCAGGAGGCGGAGGTTACGGTGAGCCGAGATCATGACATTGTAGTCCAGCCTGGGCGTCTCAAAAAAATAAATAAATAAAAAAGAAAGAAAGAAATACAAGGTTACCTTTGAGAAGTAACTCTGGCTGATCCAGCAAGGGTCAGCAAAAAAATCTTTTTTCCTTTATGCTTTTTGATACTAAGTTTTTACTGTGGCTTTCTCTTATTTACATTTTTAACTAATTGTTAAATAAGTCCTGTAAGACCTGGAAAGAGAAAGAAAAAGGAATTGCCTTTCATTTACTTCTGCCTTTGCCCGATCTGTAGAAATATTATTTTCAAAGGCATAAGAAGGATTCTGAAATGTCTTCAACATCACCAACCTTCTAATTCAGTTGAAGACTGTGACATTTCTGCCACTGTACCACAGTATTTACCTAATGTCTTATTTCCTCTACTAAAACACTACCAATATTTATTGAACATTTATTAAGGTAAAAATGAGAAAGATGAGTAAGAATAATTTTATTAGAGAAGAGCTGGGTGCGGTGGCTCACGCCTGCAATCTCAGCACTTTGGGAGGCCGAGGTGGGTAGATCAGGAGGTCAGGAGTTTGAGACCAGCCTGGCCAACATGACGAAACCCTGTCTCTACTAAAGATTCAAAAAATCAGCTAGGCATAGTGGCACATGCCTGTAATCCCAGCTACTCAGGAGGCTGAGGCAGGAGAATTGCTTGAACCTGGGAGGCGGAGGTTGCAATGAGCAGAGATCACTTCCTTGCACTCCAGCCCTACAGCAGAGCTAGACTCCGTCTCAAAAAAAAGAGGTCTTTCTTACTAGCAATCACTCACCCCAACTTCATTTTAAATCTATTTTTCCTAAAAGATAGGGAAGGACAACATGGGAAGAATGTACAAAGGTAGGGGGAAATGGAAAAGTGAGAGAGAAGAAAGAATATAATTTAGGGGATTGCTGGGAAGGGTTCAGTGTTTCCGGCATAGAGGGTCTCAGATAAAGTGGAAGGAGAGACGCAGGAAGCAAGGTTGGAACTGGAGGCTGAGTGAATGCAGAAGAGCACTTGGAATACAGTGAAATTCAGTAAAGGGAGTAGAATCTTTTTTTTTTTTTTGAGACAGAGTTTCACTCTTGTTGCCCAGACTGGAGTGCAGTGGTATGATCTTGGCTCACAGCACCTCTTCGTGCCAGCTTCAAGCGATTTTCCTGCCTCAGCTTCCTGAGTAGCTGGGATTACAGGCATGCACCACCAAGCCCAACCAATTTTGTATTTTTGGTAGAGATGGGGTTTCTCCATGTTGGTCAGGCTGGTTTTGAACTTCCGAACTCAGGTGATCTGTCCGCCTTGGCCTCCCAAAGTGCTGAGATTATAGGGATGAGCCACCACACCAGGCCTGAATCATATGACGTGTTGAAGGTTTATTTATTTATTTGTTTGTTTGAGACAAGGGATCTTGCTGTGTTGCACAGGTTGTTCTTTAACTCTGGGCCTCAAGTGATCCTCCTGCCTCAGCCTCCCAAAGTGCTGGGATTATACGCGTGAGTCACGCCGCCTGGCCATGTTGAAGATTTAAATTACCCCAGTTTATTGTCTTCCTAGCTATACTGTGAGCCCTGTCAGGGGTTGTTTTCATGAAGTTCATCTTTATATCCCTAGGGGCCAACAAAATGCCTGGCATGTGGTAATGCTAAATAAATCTCTGCTGAGCAAATGAATTAATTCATAAGCGTTCTCTCTGGAGGTAGCATTGACAAAACAAACAAACAAATGAAAAACAAAAAAGAATCTGATTTTAGAATCAGAGGACCTTGTTTCAAAACTTTTCTCTCCAGCTTACACATGCGTGATGAACAAGTTACATAACCTCTTTGAATACTCACCTGATACTAATACTCATCTTAAAGTGTTCTTTTGAGAACTAAATGAGATCATACTTCCTAATTGCTTAGCACATTACCTGACAAATTATAGACATTCAACAAATGTCAGTTTCTTATTGCTTCCTTCCCACTATCCAGTATTAAAATATGCACTAGTAGACTTTATGTCCAGATTGTAAGACAGAGCCTGCCTGCCTGCCTGCCTGCCTTCCTGCCTTCCTGCCTTCCTTCCTTCCTTCCTTCCTTCCTTCCTTCCCTCCTTCCCTCCTTCCCTCCTTCCCTCTTTCCTTCCTTCCTTCCTTCCCTCCTTCCTTCTTTCCTTCCTTCCTTCCTTCCCTCCTTCCTTCTTTCCTTCCTTCCTTCCTTCCCTCCCTCCTTCCTTCCTTTCTCCCTCCCTCCCTCCTTCCTTCCTTACTTCCCTCCCTCCCTCCCTCTTTCCTTCTCTTTCCCTCCCTCCCTTTCTTCCTTCCCTCCCTCCTTCCCTCTTTCATCTTTTCCTCCCTCCCTCTCTCCCTTCCTTCCCTCCCTCTTTCCCTCCCTCTCTCTCTTTCTCTCTTTCTTTCTTTTCTTTCTTCTGTTTCCCTGTCACCCAGGCTGAAGTGCAATAGCACAATCTTGGCTCACTGCAGTTTCAGGCCAGGTGCGGTGGCTCAAGTCTGTAATCCCAGCACTTTGGGAGGCCAAGGCGGGCAGATCACTTGAGGCCAGGAGTTTGAGACCACCCTGGCCAACATGGTGAAACCCCCATCTATACTAAAAATACAAAAATCAGCTGGTGTGGTGACGCATGTCTATAGTCCCAGCTACTCAGGAGTCTGAGGCAGGAAAATGACTTGAACCCAGGAGGCGGAGGTTGTAGTGAGCTGAAATCATGCCACTGCACTCCAGCCTGGGCGACAGGGTGAGACCCTGTCTGGAAAAAAAAAAGTTCAAATCTGAATGTCTTTACTCAGTGTTATATAGTCATTATAAACACAAGCTCTGCTAAGCGCGGTGGCTCACGCCTGTAATCCTAGCACTTTGAGAGGCTGAGGTGGGTGGATCACCTGAGGGCAGGAGTTCAAGACCAGCCTGGCCATCATGGTGAAACCCAATCTTAAAAAACAAAACAAAAAAACCCACAAGTGGCCGGGCGCGGTGGCTCATGACTATAATCCCAGCACTTTGGGAGACGGAGGCGCGTGGATCACGAGGTCAAGAGATGGAGACCATCCTGGTCAACATGGTAAAAACCCGTCTCTACTAAAAATACAAAAATTAGCTGGGCATGGTGGCTCGTGCCTGTAATCCCAGCTACTCAGGAGTCCGAGGCAGGAGAATTGCCTGATCCCAGGAGGCAGAGGTTGCAGTGAGCCAAGATAGTGCCATTGCACTCCAGCCTGGGCAACAAGAGCGAAACTCCATCTCAAAAAAAAAAAAAAAACCAACAAAAAACCCCACAAGCTCTATAACCAGACTATTTAAAGTCTCAGGTTTGTACTCAATTTTGAAATCTACGAAATGGGAGTAATTGTAGTTTATACAAAGGTTAAATGTGTTGTAACCTTTGTAGAAACTATTAACTTTTCATTCTCTTGATAGTGTTATTTAATGCACAAAAATGTCTTAGTTTTTATTTTTTTAATGTGTCACTAAAAATGTCTGCGTTTTGTGCCAGCCCACTTTCCCACAAGCCTTATGGTTTTTACTGCATGATTTTCCATAGCACGCTGGTTTTTAGCAATACTTACATCTCAGGATAAGTAGAACTGGGAAAAGACCCAGTGGAAGGAAATCTTGGCTTCTTTGGATAATTGAAAGTAATTCAGCACTGCTGCGGCACCCACTCCTTGCAGAAGCTTGGATTCTAGCTAATGCTCCAGACCTCTTACTGTGTGTCAGCAGTATTGGAAGCCCTTGTCATACAGGTTAACTCAACAGCCCTCATGATAATGCTTGAAGGTGTGCCCTATTTTAAAATATTTTCTAGACTGGAATCTGAGGTAGAAGGCTTTGAGGGAACCTATGCAGGGTCATACAACGGTAAGTGATAGAGACATACTGAATGAACCCAACCCACCGCAGAGCTGCGAGCTCTTAACTAGACCCAGGACAGAGGTTATTTTATTTCATTTTTATTTCTTTTGTTTAAGATTGTGCTGGTGTGGTGGGGGGCGGGGAAACCCAAAACAGTTTTTATTATTTGTAAAAAAATTTGTATTACTATTATTTTTTGAGACTGAGTCACGCTCTGTTGCCCAGGCTGGAGTGCAGTTGTGAAATCTCACTGCACTCTCTGCCTCCCGGGTTCAAGCGATTCTCCCGCTTTAGCCTCCCAAGTAGCTGGGACTACAGGTGTGTGCCACCACGTCCAGCTAATTTTTGTATTTTTAGTAGAGACAGCCTTTCACCATATTGGCCAGGCTGGTCTCAAACTCCTGACCTCATGATCCACCTGCCTCGGCCTCCCAAAGTGCTGGGATTACAGGCGTGAGCTACCATGCCCAGTCAAAAAATTGTTATAATTATTATTTTTTACCACGCATTTTGCCTTTCTATTCCCAAATGTTTTGTACTTATTTTCTAGATGTACCTGAAAGAAAAGATTGGCAATTTGCACATACTTAGCTTAGTGTTTATGAGCCGCAGACATCGGTGGCCCTGACGCTTGGTACCTGTATACCTGGATGACTCTTTTCAGCCTCACTTTCTTTCTCTACAGCTTAGTTATCTACTAATTCTTGACAGCTTCTCCTGGATGTCTAACAAACATTTCCAACCAAAACAGAGCTTGTTCGTTTTTCAAGATCGAGTCTCGCCCTGTCACCCAGGCTGGAGTGCAGTGGTATCGTCTCGGCTCACTGCAACCTCCGCCTCCCTGGTTCAAGTGATTCTTCTGCCTCAACCTCCTGAGTAGCTGGGATTACAGGCACCTGCCACCACACCTGGCTGATTTTTGTATTTTTAATAGAGACAGGGTTTTACCATGTTTGCTAGGCTGGTCTTGAACACCTGACCTCAGGTGATCCACCTGCATCGGCCTCCCAAAGTGCTGGGATTACAGGGGTGAGCCAACACACCTGGCCCAGAGCTTTTAATTCTAGTCACTACCTCTCCTCCAGCCCACTACACAAAATCTAGTCCCAAAAGCTCCCTCACTAATTTAATTAATACCACCAATGTGTACCCTTAAGCAACCCAAAACATCAGGGGTCATTCTTCCTTTTTCTGAGACAAGTTCCTGCTCTGTCACCCAGGCTGGAGTACAGTAGCACAATCATAGCTCACTGCAGTCTCAAACTCTTGGGCTCAAGCAAACCTCCCGCCTCAGCCTCCTAAGTAGTCGGGACTACAGGTGCATGGGTTTTTACTTTTGTAGACACGAGGTTTTGCCATGTTGCTCAGGCTGGTCTCAAACTCCCGGGCTCAAGTGATCCTCCTGCCTTGGCCTCCGAAAGTGCTCAGATTACAGGAGTGAGCCTGACTCAGGGTAGTTCTTTCTCCTTCATTGACCTTATCTCCCCTAGCTCCATGCACATTAAAATAAGCACCCAGGCCTTCTAATTTGACCTCCAGATGACATCTCCACTTTATCTACTTCTCCCTATCCCCACCTTTGCCCTCCTACCCGCAAGCAATCATCACCTCTGGCCGAGAATTCTGGAGTAATCCCTTCATCAGTTCCCTGATCTTCCCTCTTGTTCTTTTTTAATCCACTCTCTACAAGGACAAATGTGCATTTCTTAAAATTGTAATCAGATCCGCGGGGCGCGGTGGCTCACGCCTGTAATCCCAGCACTTTGGGAGGCGGAGGCGGGTGGATCCCGAGGTCAAGAGATCGAGACCACCCTGGTCAACATGGTGAAACCCCGTCTCTACCAAAAATACAAAAATTAGCTGGGTACGGTGGCGTGTGCCTGTAGTCCCAGCTGCTCGGGAGGCTTAGGCAGGAGAATCGCTTGAACCCAGAAGGTGGAGGTTGCGGTGAGCTGATATCGTGCCATTGCACTCCAGCCTGGGTAACAACAGCAAAACTCCGTGTCAGAAAAAAAAAATGTAATCAGATCCAAGCCACTCCCTTATTTAAAACCCTCGAAGGACTTCCACTGTTCAGAGTAAAAGCTCAACTCCCTACTGTATCCTAGCGAGGTCCTGTGTCCTGGGGCCCATTTCCCCATGTTGACTGATATTGCTCAGCCCTGCTCACCCTGCACCAGCCGTATTGGTCTTTTTTTCTGTTCCTTGAACAAGTCAGTCCCGTTCCCACTTCTGCACTTTCAAACCTTTCAAATCTCAGCTCAAGTGTCAGCTTCTCAGGGTCTCTTCCTGATCCCCCGTCTCGGCTGGCCTCCACAGGCTGACTCTTTCTCATTCGTCTTGGCTGGCCTCCACAGGCTTTCCCATTCGTCTGTTTAGACTCTTTCCCATTCGTCTGTTTAGATATTTTTTCCCCAGCAATAATCTCAACGTGCAATTCTCTTGTTTGTTTATTTGCTTACTTTTGTTTATTACCCTGTTTCTGTCTCCTACACTGTAATGTAAGTTCTATGACAGCTGCGACCTTTATCTTAGTAACTACTAACTAGATCCTGAGAGCTTGGAACACGCGGTCCCCGAGAAAAGAATGAGTAAATGAAAGCGTCTTAACCCCTAATACTGACATAAACACTCGTCTCCTCTACGTGAGGCACTATGCTGGTTGCTGGAATAATTAACAAGCCATCTTGATTTTGAAATAAAAAGCAGAGACAAAACAGGTAAACTAATAACTATATGAAATATATATATATATAATGGCCAGGCACAGTGGCTCATGCCCGTAATTCCAGCACTTTGGGAGGCCAAGGCAGGTGGATCACGACATCAGGAGTATGAGATCAGCCTGGCCAAGAAGGAGAAACCCTGTCTCTACTAAAAATACAAAAATTAGCCACGCACATTGGCAGGTGCCTGTAATCCCAGCTACTCAGGAGGCTGAGGCAGGAGAATCACTTGAACACGGGCAGTGGAGGTTGTAGTAAGCCAGGATCACACCACTGCACTCCAGCCTGGGTGACAGAGGGTGACTTCATCTAAATATATATATATATATATATATATATATATATATATATATATACACATAGATATAAAGTAAGAGGGAAACATAGATAAGAGCAGATCCTCAGGAGGCTGAGGCAGGAGAATCGCTTGAACCTGGGAGGAGGAGGCTGCAGTGATCCAAGATGGCACCACTGCCCTCCAACCTGGGCGGCAGAGAAAGACTCCATCTCAAAACAAAGAAAAAGAAATCTTCATAAAGAAATCATTTCCAACAAGCTCCACAGTTAGTGGTCATTCTGAATTTTAATCCCCAGGTTATTGGATACATTTCATACAGAGATTGGCAGTTTGGCAAGCTTCTCAGTTCAATATTTCTGCTTGCCAAGAGAAAGAAAGTTGTGACTCTTTGCTTTCTCATTCTATCCTTCTGAAGGAAATAAAAAAAAAGATCTCAAATACAGCTTGCTGTATTAGCATTGAAGGGAAAGAGCCAATATGCACTTACACAATCCAATTTATACTCACATAATCTACTGAAGGAAACAGCAGAGTGACATTTGCACCTAATCCTTCCGTGGGGTTGTAACTAAGATTGCAAATAGCAGAAGGAAAGCTCACAGTTGCCTGTACATGGAGGCAAATGAAAACTTCTTGATCAGCAAAGGGGTACCTCTAATAGGAGAACACTTTTTTTTTAGACGGAGTTTCACTCTGTTGCCCAGGCTGGAGTGCAGTGGCGCTATCTCAGCTCACTGAAACCTCTGCCTCCCAGGTTCAAGCGAGTCTCCTGCCTCAGCGCCCTGAGTAGCTAGGATTACAGGCATGCACGGTCGCTGCCCGGCAATTTTTGTATTTTTAGTAGAGACAGGGTTTCATCATGTTGGCCAGGCTGGTCTTGAACTCCTGACCTCAGGTGATCCACCTGCCTTGGCCTCCCAAAGTGTTGGGATTACAGGCTTGAGCCACTGCACCTGGTTTTTTGGTTTTTTCTTAATGACCTTTTATCTCTGTTATCCTCAAATGGAAACACTGTAAACCACCCAATTAATGAGAAAGCTGGGATGTGAGGGATAGAGCCACGTGCTCTAGGGAGATGCAGAATGATGAGAGGGAAAAGAGAAGTGAGTTCAGGAGCAGAAAATCACACAGGCTAAGACCACGTGGACCTGACAGAAGAGGGTTGTGCATATTTTACAGTGATTGAGCCCTCTCTGCTGGCATCCTGTCACGTCACATTATGTGGTATTTCCTTGTTCCTTGTTCAGATGCAAAAGGGGGAGGACAGCGGCTGTTGGAGAAGCAGATGTGAGCACAGCAACTCACCACAGTGCCGTCCTTACTCTGCCTTTGGCCACCTCAAGTCTGAGGTGCCATTGTCTTCTCTTTGCTGATTTCTTGAAAACCAGTTTTTTGGGGTGTGTGTTTTGAGATGGAGTCTCCCTCTGTGGCCCAGGCTGGAGTGCAGTGGCGCGATCCCTGCTCACTGCAACCTCTACCTCCTGGGTTCAAGCAATTTTCCTGCCTCAGCCTCATGAGTAGCTGGGATTATAGGCGTCGGGCACCAAATTCGGTTAATGTTTGTGGGGTTTTTTTTTTTGAGACGGAGTTTCGCTGTTGTTACCCAGACTGGAGTGCAATGGCACGATTTCGGCTCACCACAACCTCCGCCTGCTGGGTTCAAGCAATTCTCTTGCTTCAGCCTCCTGAGTAGCTGGGACTACAGGTGTGCACCACCATGCCCAGCTAATTTTTGTATTTTTAGTAGAGACAGGGTTTCACCTTGTCGACCAGGATGGTCTCGATCTCTTGACCTCGTGATCCACCTGCCTCTGCCTCCCAAAGTGCTGGGATTATAGGCGTGAGCCACCGTGCCTGGCCAATTTTTGTGTCTTTAGTGGAGACGGGTTTCACACTCCTGACGAGGCTAGTTGGCCAGGCTGGTCTCGAACTCCAGACCTCGAGTGATCCATCTACCTCGGCCTCCCAAAGTGCTGGGATTATAGGTGTGAGCTACTGTGGCTGGCGAAAAACCAGAATGTTTTAATGACAGATTGATAGCATTCTGGGGACAAGGATTGATATTGGGGCCTTTTTTTTTTTTTTGAGATGGAGTCTTACTCTTTCGCTCAAGCTGGGGTGCAGTGGCATGATCTTGGTTCACTGCAACCTCCGCTTGCCAGGTTCAAGTGGTTCTCCTGCCTCAAGTAGTTGAAATTACAGGCACCCACCACCACGCCCAGCTAATTTTTGTGTCTTTAGTGGAGACGGGGTTTCACCATGTTGGTCAGGCTGCTCTCGAACTCCTAACCTCAAGTGATCTGCCCGGCTTGGCTTCCCATAGTGTTGGGATTACAGGCCTGAGCCACCGCACCCAGTGGGGCTTTTTTCTTGGCATCAGCATTAGCGTTCATTTGAGTTCTAGCATTTGAGTGCTTCCTGTTTAAACCCAAGGTAGCAGTGATTCACCAACTGCTTTGACTGGAAGAACCCTCCAAGGGACTCCTCTCATTTACTTGTCCTTGCCTTCACCACTCCCAGGCATACCGGAATAGATCACCTTAATTTTCTTTTTTTTTTTTTAAAGATGGGGTTTCACTGTGTTGGTCAGGCTGGTCTTGAACTCCCGACCTCAGGTGATCCGCCCGCCTTGGCCTCCAAAGTGCTTGGATTACAGGTGTGAGTCACTACGCCTGGCCTCACCTTAATTTTCTTGATTTTCCACAATCTGCTCCTTATAATGCAAAACCTCTCTCATAAACACACCCCTTTTCCGCATACCACCTACCCGGTAATTGAAGACGGACATTTAGGAAACGATATGGACTACTTCCTTCTTTTAATTTCTGCCTCCACCCGTGTTCAATCTTTATAGTCTTATCAATTTTAGCCTTTAATTTTTTTTTTGACAAAGTTTTGCTCTTGTTGCCCAGGCCGGAGTGCAATGGTGTGATCTGAGCTCACTATAACCTCCGCCTCCCAGGTTCAAGCAATTTTCCTGCCTCAGCCTCCTGAATAGCTGGGATTATAGGTGTCCACCACCATGCATGGTGAAACCCTGTCTCTACTAAAAATACAAATATATATATTTGTATTTTTAATATATATATTATATATGTTATATAATATATCCTTATATGTACAAATATATGTTTGTGTTTTTAATATATATGATACATATTATATATAATATATGTTATATGTATATTTGTGCTCAGCCTCCAAAAGTTTTTGAAATCATAAATAGGTATTGAATTTTGTCGTAAGAGTTTTCTGTATCCATTGATATAATCATGTAATTTTTTTTTTTTTTTTTTTTTTTGAGATGGAGTTTCGCTCTTGTTAACCAGGCTGGAGTGCAATGGCGCGATCTCGGCTCACCGCAACCTCTGCCTCCTGGGTTCAGGCAATTCTCCTGCCTCAGCCTCCCGAGTAGCTGGGATTACAGGCATGCGCCACCATGCCCAGCTAATATTTTGTATTTTTAGTAGAGACGGGGTTTCACCATGTTGACCATGATGGTCTCGATCTCTTGACCTCGTGATCCACCCTCCTCGGCCTCCCAAAGTGCTGGGATTACAGGCTTGAGCCACCGCGCCCGGCTATCATGTAATTTTTTTAACCTGTTAATATGGTGGGTTTTATTAATTAGTTTGCAAATTTTTATATTTTTAAGTTATTTTGAGATAGGGTCTGTCTCTGTCATCCAGGCTGCAGGGCAGTGGCACATCATAAGTCACTGCAGGCTTGGTCTCCAGGGCTCAAGTTATCCTCTCACCATAGCCTTTTGAGTAGCTAGGACTTCAGGCACATGCCACCATGCCCAGCCATGCTTTTAATTTTAATTTTCAGCAGAGATAAAGTCTCACCACGTTGCCTAGGCTGGTCCTGAACTCATGAGCTCAACTGATCCTTATGCCTTGGCCCCTCAAACTGTTGGGATTATAGGTATGAGCCTCTGTGCCCAGCTACTTTTTAAGTATTGAATCAACCTTGCATGCCTGAAATAAATCTCTCTTGGTCATGTGTATAATTCTTGTTATATATTACCTTTACATTATATTACTTTTTTTTTGAGATGGAGTCTGGCTCTGTCTCTCAGGCTGGAATGCAGTGGTACAACCTTGGCTCACAGCAACTTCTGCTTCCTGGGTTCAAGCAATTCTCCCACCTCAGTAGCTGAGATTACAGATGTGCACCACCACACCCAGCTGTTGGTATTTTTTTTTTTTAAGATGGAGTCTGGCTCTGTCACCTAGGCTGGAATGCAGTGGCGTGATCTCGGCTCACTGCAACCTCTGCCTCCCGGGTTCAAGCAATTCTCCTGCCTTAGACTCCTGAGTAGCTGGGAAAACAGGCACACATCACTATGCCCAGCTAATTTTTGTAATTTTAGTAGAGATGAGTTTCAACATATTGGTCAGGCTGATCTCGAATTCCTGACCTCAGGTGATCCACCTGCCTTGGCTTCCCAAAGTGTGGGATTACAAGCACGAGCCACAGCACCCAGCAATTTTTGAATTTTTAGTAGAAACTGGGTTTTACCATGTTGGCCAGGCTGGTCTCTCAGCCTATGTTACTTTTATATATTACTGAATTCTGTTTGCTAACAAAATGTGTTAATTCTACTTGCTAATTTAATTGATTAAACTTTTCAAATTGCTTAAAAATTTCGATGTCTGGCTGGGCGCGGTGGCTCAAGCCTGTAATCCCAGCACTTTGGGAGGCCAAGGGGCATGGATCACGAGGTCGAGAGATCAAGACCATCCTGGTCAACAAGGTGAAACCCCGTCTCTACTAAAAATACAAAAATTAGCTGGGCATGGTGGTGCGCACCTGTAGTCCCAGCTACTCGGGAGGCTGAGGCAGAAGAATTGCTTGAATCTAGGAGGCGGAGGTTGCGGTGAGCCAAGATCATGCCATTGCACTCCAGCCTGCGTAACAACAGTGACACTCCATCTCAAAAAAAAAAAAAAATTTCGTATTCCTTTTTTTTTTTCAAAAGATGGGGTTTCACCATAATGGCCAGGCTGGTCTTGAACTCCTGACCTCAGGTGATCCATCCACCTTGGCCTCCCAAAGAGTTAGGATTAGAGGCGTGAGCCACTGCTCCTGGACTTTTTAATTTTTTACCTTTTTTTTTTTTTAAAGACGGGGTTTCACCATGTTGGTCAGGCTGGTCTTGAACTCCCGACCTCAGGTGATCCGCCCGCCTTGGCCTCCAAAGTGCTTGGATTACAGGCATGAGCTACCATGCCTATATTCCTAAAGAATCTTTATCTCAGCCTCCCAGAGTGCTGGAATTACAGGGGTGAGTCATTGCACCTGGCCTCACTGAAGCATTTTACCATGCTGCTTTAAAATCTTTGTGAGATAATTCTAATGTCTCTGTTATCTTGGAATGGGAATCTACTGATTGTCTTTTTTTTTAGAAAATCTTCCTGGTTCCTGAGAAGATGAGTGATTTTTCATCAAAAATCAGATATTTTCAGGCCGGGCGCAGTGGCTCACGCCTGTAATCCCAGCACTTTGGGAGGCTGAGGCAGCTGGATCACAAGGTCAATAGATCGAGACCATCTTGGCCAATATGGTGAAATCCTGTCTCTACTAAAAATACAAAAATTAGCCGGGCATTTGGCATGCACCTGTAGTCCCAGCTACTTGGGAGGCTGAAGCAGAAGAATCGCTTGAACCTGGGAGGTGGAGGTTGCAGTGAGCTGAGACTGTGCCACTGCCCTCCAGCCTGGAGACAGCGCAAGACCCTGACTCAGAAAAACAAAACAAAACAAAAGGCCAGGCATGGTGGCTCACGCCTGTAATCCAAGCACTTTGGAGGCCAAGGCGGGCGGATCACCTGAGGTCGGGAGTTCAAGACCAGCCTGACCAATATGGTGAAACTCTGCCTTAAAAAAACAACAACAAAAAAGAAAATCAGATATTTTCATATTATGTTTTGAGACTGCATCTTATTTTAAAATTCTGTTTCAGTTGTCTTTCTCTGACATCTCTCTTGCAAGGGAAGGAAGAGTGCTGCCTCATCACTGCCATCCTGATTTAGAAATCCAGTTTAAGGCTGGGTGAGGTGGCTCACACCTTAATCCCAGCACTTTGGGAGGCTGAGGTGGGCGGATCACTTGAGGTCAGGAGTTTGAGACCAGCCTGGCCAACATGGTGAAACCCTATCTCTACTAAAAGTACAAAAAAATTAGCCGGGAGTAGGGGGGTGGGTGGTGTGCACCTGTAATCCCTGCTACTAGGGAGGCTGAGGCAAGAGAATTGCTTGAACCTGGAGTCAGCAGTTGTAGTGAGCCGAGATGGTGCCATTGTACTCCAGCCTGGGCGACAAAACGAGATTCCATCCCCCCCACCAAAAAAAATCCCACTTAATCACTATGCCTCTGCTTATACCTGAGATGGGGATGCTCCCTGTTACTAAGTCACAGGAGGTTACAGCTCCCAGCATGGTCTCCACTGATGCTGCGGTGGCCTTGTCAGTGTCCTTGCTACCACGGTGCTGGCGAATATCCCGACTCTCCACTGGGCTTTCCTCCACCCTGTTCAGTGGCAATGAGGAAGAATGCTTTTTACTGCCAGGTGGGGTGAAAGTCTGGATAGAATCCTTAGGTGTCTCTACAGAAAACTGGGCTGGGAGTAGAGTCTTGTTACGGGGTGGTAGGGATGTTTGGTCTTCTCTGACACCGTCCCAGTGTGGGTGCCGTGTCATCTCCCATGGTCTCAAAAGGGTGAAATTCTAGGTCCCTATTTGGCCTTTGCTGGCTGGTGTGGAGGTGGTGCCGTAGTTTCTCTGTGGTGTTTGGCTGGAGTGAAGGAGTTATTATCTAAAACTTCTCTGTTTTGCTAGGCTGCCCCTTTCCTGGTTCTTTGGCAAGAGAGCAGGTTTTTGTTGGGGTGGTTTTGTCTGCATTTATTAGCATTTCTGGGTTGCCAACTTGTTCTGCTCCGAGTCTGAGATATATGAGACAAAAAGAAAACCCAGGAGCCGGGTGCAGTGGCTCACCCCTGTAATCCCAGCACTTTGGGAGGTTGAGGCAGGCGGATTACAAGGTCAGGAGATCGAGACCATCCTGGCCAACACAGTATTCGTCTCTACTAAAAATACAAAAATTAGCTGGATGTCCTGGCGTGTGCCTGTAATCCCAGTTACTTTGGAGGCTGAGGCAGGAGAATCACTTGAACCAGGGAATTGGAGGTTGCAGTGAGCCCAGATCGTGCCATTGCACTCCAACCTGGCAACAGGGCGAGACTCTGTCTAAAAAAAAAAGAGAAGAAAAAAGAAAACCCAGGAATTCATTGCTGTGTTTTTCCTTTGGGCCCCAAGTTTTCTAGCCAGCCTGGCTTTTCCCTCCATTTTTCTGAGCTGAGCCTTGAGATATGTATCTATCTATCTATCTATATATATAGATATATCTTATCAGTATATTTTATATATAATATCAATGTAAATATATATGTAATATCTACATATATCTACATATTATATATAGATATATTTATATATAAAATTTCCAGAATTTTTTCATTGTACTTAGCAGGAGTAATAAAAAGTCAGTCTGTTTCATTTCCCAGAAGTGAGAAATATTATTTTTTATTTTTACTTTTTAAATATTTTCTCCCACCCCAACTGAGAAATATTATTTTTTAAAAGATTTGACATTTTGTCAATAATAATAATAATTCAGTGTAAAGGGGAAAAATTACCATACAGAATGGTGAGACAGAAAGCGAGGCCCTTGAGTTGGTGAGAGAAACAGTGATTCACATGACTTGTGGAGGGGTTCATTCTCTGATAGAATCGGGAACCCTTCTTCCGTTGGCACAAAAGGGAAGGTGAAAATGTTCTATAAATACACCGTCTAATATGACAGTAAGTGGAAATGTGGCTGTTTAGCATTTGCAATGTGGTTAGTGCAACTTAGACACTGAATTTTTAGTTTAAATTAATTTAAATAGGGCCAGGTGTGGTGACTTATGCCTATAATCCCAGCACTTTGGGAGGCTGAGGCAGGCAGATAGTTGAGGTCAGGAGTTTGAGACTAGCCTGGCCAACATGGTGAAACCTCATTTCTTCAAAAATATAAAAATTAGCCAGGCATGGTGGCCAGTGTCTGCAATCCCAGCTACTTGGGAGGCTGAGGCAGGAGAATCACTTGAATGGGGAGGTAGAGGTTGCAGTGAGTTCAGATCAGCCATTGTACTGCAGCCTGGGTGACAGAGTGAGACTGTCTCAAAAAAACAAAAACCAAAACAAAAAAACCAAACCTTCCCCCGACCCCCACACAAACACACTCACACACACATACACACACTCATACACACACACACAAACACACACACGTATTTTGACACCAGAGTTGAACCAATCCCCACTATTCTCGTTTTCCAGGGAGGAAACAGGTGGCCATAATATGTAACTGAAGTTACTGGCCCAAGGCATCATGAACACTAACTGGCATAACCAGCTCCATCAGTGTTTCGTTCCCTCAATTGAGTACCCTTTCCTTCATTTCTCTGCCTCCTTTTGTACCCCCTATTTGAATAATTTAAGACCGATAGGCAAATGTTTTAGTATTCTCTAAAATCAGACCTGCTCTGGAATCCAGACTGATCTCAGGAAAGGTGTGACCCCCAATATTACTTATGTACAAAATATGAGCAAATATTTTGTCTTCTTTTGTGTTGAATCATTTTTCTTTGGCTTTTTTTGTCCCTGTGCAGAGTCTCAATACCTACACAGAGGTGAAGCAGCAGCAACCAGGTGAATTAAATAGGAATGTGATTCCTAGAGAATGGCAAGACCAATTATTCAACTACTTCAGCATTTCTGAGACATGGGGAAGATGGCCCATTGTGCTCTCTCTTTTTTTTCTATTTTAAAGATGAGGTTTCACCATGTTGGCCAGGCCGGTCTTGAACTGCCCTCAAGTGATCTGCCCACCTTAGCTTCCTAAAGTGTTGGGATTACAGGCGTGAGCCACCACACCCAGCCATGTGCTCTCTTAATTCTTTGATAATCTGGACCTTGACTCTTCCACTATATGACCTGGTCTTGTGGCATCGCGTTGTAATGCACCTGTTGAGACACCTTCCTGAACCAATATGGATCACTTGAAGAGACTCCTTTGCCTCTACAAAAAAGGATATAGCAATGTATCTATTCCATTTTTGTTTACAGTTGCCTAAAATTATTCGAGATTTTTTTTTTTTTTTTGAGATGGAGTTTCACTCTTGTTGCCCAGGCTGGAGTGCAATGGCATGATCTCAGCTGACTGCAACTTCTGCCTCCAGGGTTCAAGTGATCCTCCTGCCTCAGTTTCCCAGGTAGCTGGGATTACAGACACGCACTACCATACCTGGCTAATTTTGTATTTTTAGTAGAGATGGGGTTTCCCATGTTGGTCATGCTGGTTTCGAACTCCCGATCTCAGGTGATCCTCCCACCTCGGCCTCAGGTGTGAGCCACTGCGTCCAGCCTATTTGGGCAGTTTTTTCCTCTTCTCTGATAAACACCTTATTAGTCCTTAAAAAGAAAAGAAAAAAGGAAAATAAAACTTTTGTTGAGATCCTAACATATGGCAAATACAATCATATAAATAATTTATTTATTCAACAAATAGTATATGCACAACCCAGTGAAGTAAATGAAGGATACATAGATTATGAGGACAAAGTCTGAGCTTAACAGAAGCTCATAGTCCACTAAGAGAGATGGATAAAGTCTAAGGATAAGTAGCAGCATAAATGCATTCAACCCTGGGAGGTAACCATCTTTCTTTTCATTTTACAGATTCAGAAACAGGCCACTGAAGGTTAAGTGATGAATTCATGATTACACAGCCAGAGGCAGGATTTCAACTAAGATTCAAATAACACCAAAACACCTCCCATTGCCAGTAAACTACATTTAAAATTTATTTCAAATGTCAAGCTTAGAAAATAACATATAATTAACATATATCACTAAAACATTTTTTTAATGCTCTGAAATAATACCAGGAAAAGTCATCAACTTTGACTCTATTATTATTATTTTTTTTGATGGAGTTTTGCTCTTGTTGCCCAGGCTGTAGTGCAATGGTGCCATCTTGGCTGACCACTACCTCTGCTTCCCCGGTTCAAGCAATTCTCCTGATTCAGACTCCCAAGTAGCTGGGATTATAGGCACCTGCCACCACACCTGGCTAATTTTGTATTTTTAGTAGACGGGGTTTCTCCATGTTGTTCAGGCTGGTCTTGAACTCCTGACCTCAGGTGATCCACCCCCTTTGGCCTCCCAAAGTGCTGGGATTACAGCTGTGAGCCACCACACCCTACTGACTCTATCAATTTTTTTTTTTTTTGAGATGGAGTTTCACTCTTATTGCCCAGGCTGAAGGGCAATGGCATGATCTCGGCTCACTGCAACCTCCACTTCCCAGGTTCAAGCAATTCTCCTGCATCAGCCTCCCAAGTAGCTAGGATCACAAGCATGCACCACCATGCCCAGTTAATTTTTTGTATTTTTAGTAGAGACAGGGTTTCTCCATGTTGGTCAGGCTGGTCTGGACTCCCAACAGCAGTTGATCTGCCCACCTCGGCCTCCCAAAGTGCTGGGATTACAGGCATGAGCCACCGAGCCCAGCCAACCCTATCAATCTTTAAAAGACATAGAAGTGAAAAATAAGCCCTACGACGGAATCCAGTAGGAAGTCACCGAAAATAACTCCTGGGTTCTCGACATTCTGGCTGTGTGAATTTGGATTTGTAACTCAATGTCTTCTAAACTTCAGATTTCGCATACTTAAGGTGAAGATAAATAATACTTATTTCGCTGCTTGAGGATTATACGAGATATGTCTAGGGATGCAGGAGATGCACGGTAAATGTGAGCTGCCTTTGAATCAAGCAGTGTCATCGTTCTGGCTTTTTCCTAGGATTTGATTTTTACAATATTCAGTTTGTTTATTTGTTGGAAAAGTCTAAGGGGAGGGGCAGAGAAATGAGGCAGCGGGTGGAGAGAGACAGGAGGCGTGTTCACGTTGAAGATAAGAGTGTGGCTTTGCCATCTATAAAACTGAAGTTCTCCTTTGAAAATTGCAAAGTGGACTTTGTGGAGGGTGGAGCTCGGTGGTGCTTCCCATCCTAGCACCCAGGAATAACTTCCCAAGGACTTATAAAATTAACACATTACAACCACTGTTATTCCTAACTCAATTTCTAACCAATGTAGCCAACACAATAATGTGAGGCCTTTATGCTTGGAACCACTGGATTGGCTACAAGTTGACTTCAGGCTTAAAACAGGTTGACGCAAAGCAATTTGGGTTGAACCAATTTGACCTAGCAAAATGCAAACTTGTTCTAAATTGTTCATTTCACTCTGGGGGTCCCGAATGTGTCAGAAATCCCCACACTGTCTAATGACATTTCTAGGTATACTGCTCCCCAAATGAGTGCTTCCCTGAGTCACTTAGCAGCACAGAAAATATCAAATGGCCAACACTAAGAAGCCATTCTCAAATTACTGCCTCTAGGGTGACTGCTTTCCAAGGATCCCAAGTTACAGCAAAGATGCACTTTCAGGCTCCCCAAGACTTTGAGACAATTTGACAATGTCAGAGTTGCTACAGAAACTTTCAGGAGGCCACTGATTGTCCATATCTATAGTCATTTGGCCCAGGTAAGCCTGGCCTTGAGCAGAAATGCACCGACTTGGTACTTCCTCTCCCCTGGCACCAGGATGCTTGGTGCGCTGGAAAGTTTGCATCCATAGTAATTCCCTGTGTTAGACCTGACCTCTCCATCCCAGTTGACGATGGAAGGAAGCCAAAAAAGACGGGCGGTGTTGATGCATTTATTTGCATTTGCCATTTGTATTTGCCTTGGGAACATTAGACTGCAGGCCTCCTTAAGCATGAACTGTTTGTTAAAGTCTGGTGTTGCCTTTTGTGGACTGGTCTAGCCAGAGTTGTTTTAACCCAAATGGGGAGATGGGGGTGGGGTTGGGGTGGGGTAAGACATCTGCAGAGCCCAACAACCGTTACCAAGGCCTCTCCTGGCTCTGCCTCTACCTGCCAAACGTTAAACAAAGCCCCTGGGAGAACTCGGGCAAGCTGAACACCTTGGTCAAACACTAAGCAGAGCACCACCAGGTGTGCTTGCAGAGCAGACTCTCCATCAGCGTCCTGTCATGCAGAGAATGTTTATCCAATTTGTCAAGATAATCTTTCCTCAAATAAGCTTCGGGCCTATCCTTGGAACAGCCTGAATTTAGTCGGTATAATGTAACTCTATTTTTTTCGCCCATTTTCCTTTAATCGCTGTGTCAACTTTTCCCTGGCTTTAAGCAAACTGAAAGTAATTATATCATTCTTAAGTGAGTAATCTTCTGACTGGGTTCGCTGATTCGTGAGTTACTCTAAAATTCTGAACGGTGCAGTTCTTTTTCAAACACGTTTTCTTAGATGTTTCACAAAGTTTGGCTCATCGATGACCCATGGATGTGTTTATTCTGTCACGTTTTGTTATGCCACGACTATATCAGGGCATTTGAAAAGAAGTTAAGTGTAGATATACAAGTGGGGAAAAAGGAAACTTCACCTACTAATTTCGGTGTTTCTTGGAAATATTACAGTCATTGTAAATAACTTGCAGCTTCAAGCATGCAGAACGTTTGATTAGTGCTTTGAATCACGGTGTAATATTGAAGGCTGAGCTGGATGGACTTAAAAGTGCTCACTTCCTTCATTTCACTACGTAGTTTCCTTGATATTTGACACCTTATATGATATTGCTTTGTTTAAAAAGCAGAAACACTAAAGGTTACCACATTTTTCCTAGTGCTATTCATTGACATACTCCCGCAGAACTCATGCTATATTTAAAAACAGGAGGCTCAGCCATCTGGCTATTCCATGGTTTCTATTTTTGTTTCTCTTTGCATTCACAAAGTCTGTTGAGTCTGAAATTCTCTATGTTCTGCCCTATACGTAATTGTGTATACACACACACACTTTCTCATTTAAATGCATCCATTATCAATCTGGGTTTGTTTTACCGACCACAGTGGCACTTTGGTGGGAACGCTAACCTTGCTTAATTTATGCATTTGTCAAGTCTGCATTAAATCCTAACTCTGGGGATTGTTACCCAAAGTCTAAAAGATGCCAAATCAAAGGCATTTCTTATTAATACGTACCACCCATGTTTACTCAGGATTTTTATTGCTAGAAATAGGCTCCTTGTCTTGACTTTGATGAAGCCACAG
This sequence comes from Leontopithecus rosalia, assembly GCA_028533165.1. Classification (NCBI taxonomy): domain Eukaryota; kingdom Metazoa; phylum Chordata; class Mammalia; order Primates; family Cebidae; genus Leontopithecus; species Leontopithecus rosalia. The sequence goes on from CM052662.1 coordinate 4,239,387, forward strand.
GACACAGGGAACTTTAAAGCTCATCTCATGAATCCCCATCATTTCACACCCAAGTAAACTAGGATCTAGAGACACAGAAAAAGATCAGTTTAAGGTCATATGGCTAATTAGTAGTAAAATTCCTGTTAGAATGCAGATCTCCTGACTTTTTCTTATGCTCTATCCATTTTCATAAAACTAGATAAGAGCTAATGAAGATTTTTGAGTGTGTGTCAAGTTCACCAATGTATATTTTAATTCTATTATGTTTATAATGTGTGTTATTTATAGGATTGTGTTTACAAGCAAAACTAAAGTGCATTGTTATGTTTTGATGGTTGAAAATAATATTTCCTCACCTCTTAGGTGTTGGATGACCCTCAAATTTTATTGCATGCACGAACGAGCTGGTTAAAAAGGCAGATTCCTCAAGAGAATGGAAAGTCATAGCCTGGGAAGAGATAATTCCAAAATACACATTTGATAAAGTATTTAAAACACACAAACGACTCTCGGTCAGGGGCTCACACCTGTAATCGCAGCATTTCGGGAGCCCAAGGTAAGTGGATCACCTGAGTTCAAGAGTTCGAGACCAGCCTGACCAACGTGATGAAACCCTGTCTCTACTAAATATAAAAAATCAGCCAGGTGTGGTGGTACATGACTGTAATCCCAGCTACTCCGGAGGCTGAGGCAGGAGAATCACTTGAATCTGGCAGGCGGAGGTTGCAATGAGCCAAGACTGCACCATTGCACTCTAGCCTGGGCAACAAGAGCAAAACTCTGTCTCAAAAAAAAAATAATAAAATAATAAAATAGGCCGGGCGTGGTGGCTCACGCCTGTAAACCCAGCACTTTGGGAGGCCGAGATGGGTGGATCACCTAAGGTCAGGAGTTCAAGACCAGCCTGGCCAACATGGTGACACCCAATCTCTATTTAAAAATATAATAATAATAATAATAATAATAATAATAATAAAATATAGAAACAACTCTTAAATCTTGACAATAAGAAAATTGGGCTGGGCGCGGTGGCTCACGCCTATAATCCCAGCACTTTGGGAGGCCGAGGCGGGTGGATCACAAGATCAAGAGATTGAGACCATCCTGGTTAACAAGATGAAACCCCGTCTCTACTAAAAATACAAAAGATTAGCTGGGCATGGTGGCGTGTGACTGTAATCCCAGCTACTCAGGAGGCTGAGGCAGGAGAATTGCCTGAACCCAGGAGGCGGAGGTTGTGGTGAGCCGAGATTGAGCCATTGCACTCCAGCCTGGGTAACAAGAGTGAAACTCCGTCTCAAAAAAAAAAAAAGAAAAGAAAAAAAGAAAATTGAACCCGATTTTTAAAATAGGCAAAAGACCTGAATAGCCATTTCACCAGAGAAAATAAACAGATTGCAAGTAAGCATATGAAAAGATGTTTATTATCACATGTCCTCCTCAGGGAAGTGCAGGTTAAAACAACAACATGATGCCACTACACATGTATTAGAAAGAGCAGCATATAGAACACTGACACCACCAAATGCTGGCAAGGATGCGGAGCAAAGAAGGTCTCCTGCATTGCTGGTGGGGATGCAAAGGAACTCTCATGCATTGCTGGCAGGGAGGCAACAGGAACTCATGCATTGCTGGTAGGGAGGCAACAGGAACTCATGCATTGCTGGTGGGGCTGCAACAGGAACTCATGCATTGCTGGTAGGGAGGCAACAGGAACTCATGCATTGCTGGTGGGGCTGCAATAGGAACTCTCATGCATTGCTGGTAGGATGCAAAGGAACTCTCATGCATTGCTGGCAGGGAGGCAACAGGAACTCATGCATTGCTGGTAGGGAGGCAACAGGAACTCATGCATTGCTGGTGGGGCTGCAATAGGAACTCTCATGCATTGCTGGTAGGATGCAAAGGAACTCTCATTCATTGCTGGTAAGGATGCAAAATGGTACAGCCACTTTAGAAGATGGTTTAAACTGAACATACTCTTACCACATGATCTAGCAATCTTGCTCCTTTGTATTTGTCCAAATGAATTAAAATTTTATTAAGATCTTAATAAGAGCTGGGTGTGGTGGCTAGCACCTCTAATCAGCTGAGGCGGGATTTTGAGCGTACATGTTTGAGACCAGCCCTGGAAACACAGCATGATTCCACATCTACAAAGAAGTATTTAAAAAATTACCTGGGCATTAAAGTGCATGCCTGTAGTCCCAGCTACTCAGGGTGAGGTGGAGGCTGAGCTGGGAGGACTGCTTGAGTCTGGGAGGATGAGGCTGCAGTGAGCCATGTTAGCGCCACTGCACTCCAGCTTGGGCAACAGAGCGAGACCCTGTCTCAAAACTCAAAACAAAACAAACTCCATGAAAATTTATGTGTAGACAAAAGCATGCCCATGGATGTTTATGCCGACATTATTTATAATTGCCAAAACCTGGAAGCAGCTGAGATGGGCTTCAGTCGGTAAATGGATAAACAGTGGTACAGGCAGACAATGAAATATTATTCAGTTCTAAAAAGAAATGAGCTATTAAGCCATGAAAATACACGGAGAACCCTCAAATACATATTATGAAATGAAAGAAGCCAGTCCAAAAATGTTATATACTGAATGATTCCAACGATACAATATTCTGGAAAAGACAAACCTATGGAGACAGTAGAAAGATCAGGCAGGGCGTGGTGGCTCACACCTGTAATCCCAGCACTTTGGGAGGCTGAGGTGGGTGGATCACGAGGTCAGGAGATTGAGACCATCCTGGCCAACATGATGAAACCCCATCTTTACTAAAAAAAAAAAAAAATTAGCCGGGCGTGGTGATGCATGCCCGTAGTCCCAGTTACTCAGGGAGCTGAGGCAGGGGTAACACTTAAACCCGGGAGGCGGAGATTGCAGTGAGCCAAGCATGTGCCACTGCACAACAGCCTGGCTACAGAGCGAGTCTCTGTCTCAAAAACAAAACCATATCAGTGATTGCCCGGGGTTGGAAAGGGAAGGGAAGGATAAATATAAATGGAAACAGGACAGAGGATTTTCAGAACAGTGGAAGTATTCTGTATGGTACTATAACTATGGATCGTGTCACTATACATCTGTCAAAGCCCACGGAATGTACGACATCAAGAGTGAACCCTAATGTAAGCTATGGTCTCTGGGTGAAGATGAGGTGTCAATTATAAAAACATAGGCCAGGTGTGGTGGCTCACGCCTGTAATCCCAGCACTTTGGGAGGCCGAGGAGGGAGGATCACCTGAGGTCAGGAGTTCAAGACCAGCCTGGCCAACATAGTGAAACCCTGTGTCTACTAACAATACAAAAATTAGCTGGGTGTGGTGGCGCATGCCTGTAGTCCCAGCTGCTTGGGAGGCAGAGGAAGGAGAATCGCTTCAACATGGGAGGCAGAGTGAGCCAAGATCACACCACTGCACTGCAGCCTGGGCAATACAGTGAGATTTTGTCTCAAAAAAAAAATAAATAAAAATTATAACAAACGTGGTGGCGCAGATATTGACAGTGGGGAAGGTTGTGACAATGGGGTATATGGGAAGTCTCTTCACTTTCTGCTCAATTTTGCTATGGGCATAGAACAACCCTAAAAAATAAATTTTATTAATAAAAAAAAAGATTCCTGCTCTACTCCACTTCGCACACCGTCCTCATTTCTCCTCCACCCCCTGCCAATGCCAATGCGGATTTAGCTGTTCTGAAGGGAAGCCCTGAAACCTGCATTTTTAGCACGGATGCTAATATTTCTGATGAGGGGTAGAAAACATGGATTTCAGAAATCTTGGTCTCTACCCCACAGCCAGCCGAAGACACAGCTCACATATAAAGGAGACACACTGTTCGTTCAGTCTACAGACTGCTTGCCTTGAATATCCATTTGCTAACCCACAACCTCCTGAAGCAACCTACTGCTCAGGATGCCATACCCTGCAATCAAAGTCATTAAACACAGAGGTCAAACTTTTGAAAAAAGGCAGCAGGCTAGGCAAACTAGGTATGGTTATTTCCCTCTGTCTGCTGGAGGTGAGGACCGGGGAAGCTTTTCCATCAACCAGAGTGTTCAGTCTGTCTTAGTTAGCTGCACCTGCCTTTTGGCCTTTGTGCTTCTGTCCTGTGGTAAGAGAACAAAGCCACCAACTGAGGAATTGGTTGCCTGAGCCAGTAGGCGCAAAGGATCCCTCAAGACTTCAGCCCTAATCAGGAGCTGAGGAGTTCTCAGCCAGCTGCAGTCAACCTCAAGTCAAGTAGGAAACTGTCCATCGGCTGGAGGATTCCAGCATCTTTCTGTTTTTTTAAATTTAATTTCTTTCTTTCTTTTTCTGAGACAGGGTCTCACTCTGTCACCCAGGCTAGAATGCAGTGCTGCAACCATGGCTCACTGCAGCCTCAACTTTCTGAGCTCAGGCGATCCTCACATCTCAGCCTCCCAAGTAGCTAGGACTGCAAGTAAGTGCCACCGTGCCCTGCTAGCTTTTAAATATTTTGTATTCTCTGCAGGGACAGGACTTCATCATGTTGCCCAAGCTGATTTTTTTCCTTTTTAAATTTTATTTTACTTTGTTTTAGAGATGTTAGTCTCTCTGTGTTGCCCAGACTGGAGCACAGTGGCTATTTCCAGATGCGGTCATAGCCCACTCAGTCGCACTCCTGGCCTTAAGCCATCTTCCTGTCAGTTTCCTGAGTAGCTGGGACTACCGGCATGAGACTTCTTTGCATTTTTCACTCATTTTGTGGGATATTGTCTTACTCCATGCGGACACTCTTTCAGACAGTGGGAATATATCAGGAAGTAATCCTTGACCTCATGGAGCTTGTATTCTATCTATAATAGCTAACATTTATATAATGCCTACTATGTGCTGGCACTTTTCTAAGCACTTTACATGGATCTTTAACCTTCACAACATTATAAGTCAGGTGGCATTATTATCCCTGTTTAAAGATGCTGATACTGATGTACAGAGAGATTAAGATGTTTGCCTAAGGTCACGTGCATCCCAATCTAAACCAAAAACTGTGGTTGAGTGCTCCCACAGGGTATTACTACCTTTTAGATACTGGGGCAAAAATTGCCGTACCTCATCAGTATTACATTATTATTATCATTATTGAGACAGGGTGCCACTCTGTCACCCAGGCTGGAGTGCAGTGGCATAATCATGGCTCACTGCAGCCTTGATCTCCAGGGCTCAAGCAATCCTCCCACCTCAGCCTCTGCAGTACCTGGAACTACAGGTGCCCACAACCATGTCAGTCTAATTTTGTTTTTGGGAGTCTCACTCCATGGCTCAGGCTGGTCATGAACTCCTGGGTTCAAGTGCTCCCCTCTTGGCCCCTGAATTGCTGTGATTACAGGTAGAAAGCCACCGTGCCTGGTTTTGTTACATTGTCCATAAGGGGAGAAGAGGACCGTCTTAGACACTTGGGCTGCTGTCATGAAATACCACAGATTGGGGTGGCTTAGGCAACAGACACTGATTTCTCCCACTCCGGGGGCTAGAAGAGAAAGATCAGGGGGCCAGCATAGCCAGGTTCTGGTGAAAGCCCTCCTCCTGGGTTACGGTAGCCACCTGCTAATTGTATTCTGACTCACTGGAGGGAAAGAAGGCTGGCTCTCTTCCTCTTCTTATAAAGACAGTAATCCCATCAAGGGGACCCCGTCCTCATGACTGGATCCTATACGGGAGAAAAAACAATGCTATAAAAGATATCATTAGATCAACTGACAAACTTGGAATAGAGAGGGTGAATTAGAAAAAAGCATGTAAATTTATGACGTAATAACCGCTATGATGACATAGGACAATATCCTATTCTTGAGAAATACTCATTGAAATATTTATGGTAAATACTTAATATATGCAACTAACCCTCAAATACTTCAAGAAAAAGTTTTATGCACACATATACACACTCATACACACACGCTTACACACACAGAGTGAGAATGGGCAAGCCAGAGCAACAAAATCATAAAACAAATGATGTTAGCCGGGCGCGGTAGCTCAAGCCTGTAATCCCAGCACTTTGGGAGGCCGAGGCGGGTGGATCATGAGGTCACGAGATCGAGACCATCCTGGTCAAAATGGTGAAACCCTGTCTCTACTAAAGATATTTAAAAAAAGAATTCGCTGGGCATGGTGGTGCGTGCCTGTAATCCCAGCTACTCAGGAGGCTGAGGCAGGAGAATTGCCTGAACCGAGGAGGCGGAGGTTGTGGTGAGCCGAGATCGCGCCATTGCACTCCAGCCTGGGTAACAAGAGTGAAACTCCGTCTCAAAAAAAAAAAAATGTTGTTAATAGGTGAATCTGGTAAAGAATATACAAAAGTTTCT
>CM052662.1:4253357-4273613 GCA_028533165.1 Leontopithecus rosalia
ACCTCCGCCTCCTGGGTTCAGGCAATTCTCCTGCCTCAGCCTCCTGAGTAGCTGGGATTACAGGCACGCACCACCATGCCCAGCTAATTTTTTGTATCTTTAGTAGAGACGGGGTTTCACCATGTTGACCAGGATGGTCTCGATCTCTTGACCTTGTGATCCACCCGCCTCGGCCTCCCAAAGTGCTGGGATTACAGGCGTGAGCCACCGCGCCCGGCCTTGTTTATTTTAAAAGGCAATTATTGAGTACATAAGATGAATCCGACAGTGTTCAGGGAATTTGGATATCGCAGTGAAGAAATGAGGTGAAGCTCTCTGCCCTCTGGAAGCATACGTTCTGGTGGAGATGAACGGGAAATGTGTTATCCTTGCCGAGGTCAAAATTCAGCAATTTTAGGAAATAACAGTGGCAACATTTAACATTCATATTTAATACTCATCAACATCTACTCCAAACTCTCGTATCCTCCGAGACAAGTATACAACAGTGAGCAAGACATCATCCCCTAGACTGAAGTGGCTTACGGTCCAGGGTGTGGTGTCTCCAAGAGGCACCTGTGTGCCTGAACAATTATCATCCCAAAATGGACACAGTGACGCTTGTTCTGCTCACCCTCCTGGATGAGTGTGAAATCAAATTAAATGAATCTGCAAGTGTTTTGAAAACTTTCAAATGAGATCCCTGACGGAAGAGTTAGTACTGGTGTTCTTAGCAGTGGAGAGACATGTACTGCATCTGAAACAAGGTGCTAGAGTGCCTGAGACGCATCACAATGCCAGGAGGTCAAAGAGACGGGAGTGGGTTTTCCCAATGAAGGAGACACTTTTTTTTTTTTTTTTTTTTTGAGATGGAGTTTCACTTTTGTTACCCAGGCCGGAGTGCAATGGCGCGATCTCGGCTCACCGCAATCTCCGCCTCCTGGGTTCAGGCAATTCTCCCGCCTCAGCCTCCTGAGTAGCTGGGATTACAGGCACGCGCCACCATGCCCAGCTAATTTTTTGTATTTTTAGTAGAGACGGGGTTTCACCATGTTGACCGGGATAGTCTCAATCGCTTGACCTCGTGATCCACCCGCCTCGGCCTCCCAAAGTGCTGGGATTACAGGCTTGAGCCACCGCGCCCGGCAGGAGACACTTTAAAAAATATTTGTGGGCTGGATGCAGTGGCTCACTCCTGTAATCCCAGCACTTTGGGAGGCCGAGGTGGGAGGATCACCTGAGGTCAAGAGTTCAAGACCAACTGGACCAACATGGAGAAACCCTCTCTCCACTAAAAATATATAAAATTAGCCGGGCATGGTGGCACATGCCTGAAATCCCAGTTGTTTGGAAGGCTGAGGCGGGAGAATTGCTTGAACCTGGGAGGTGGAGGTTTCAGTGAGCTGAGATCATGTCATTGCACTCCAGCCTGGGCAGAAAAAAAAAATTGTATTTATAGTTGACAAATAAAGATTGTATATGTTTATAGTGTATATGGTGTTTGAAATATGTATACATTGTGGAATGGATAAATTAAGCTAATTAACATATGCATAACTTCACACATGGTTTATTTGTGGTAAGAACATTTATTAAGGAGATGTTTTTCAAAAATTTTTTTCTTGTTTTGGAGAAAGCATTTTGCTCTCTTGCTCAGGCTGAAATGCAGTGGCCAGATCATGGCTCACTGAAACTTCCCAGGCTCAGGCAATCCTCCCACCTCAGCCTCCAGAGTAGCTGGAACTATAGGTATGCACCACCATACCTGGCTAACTTTCAAAAAAAATTCTGTAGAGATGAGATCTCACTATGTTGCCTAGGCTGGTCTTGAAATCCTCGGCTTGGCTGGGTGTAGTGACTCATGCCTGTAATCCCAGCGCTTTGGGAGGCTGAGGCAGGTGGGTCATCTGAGGTCAGGAGTTCAAGATCAGCCTGACCAACATGGAGAAACCCCATCTCTACTACAAAAAAACAAAATTTGTCAGGTGTGGTGGCACATGCCTATAATTCCAGCTACTTGAGAGGCTGAGGCAAGAGAATTGCCTGAATCTGGGAGGCGGAGGTTGCAGTGAGCTGAAATTGTGCCATTGAACTCCAGCCTGGGCAACACGAGTGAAACCCCTTGAAAGAAAGAAAGAGAGAAAGAGAGACAGAAAGAGGGAGAGAAGGAAAGAGAGAAAGAGAGAAAGAAAGAAAGAAAGAAAGAAAGAAAGAAAGAAAGAAAGAAAGAAAGAAAGAAAGAAAGAAAGAAAGAAAGAGAAAGGAAATTCTCAGCTCAAGCAATCCTCCCACCTTGGCCTCCCAAAGTGCTGGGATTACAGGTGTGAGCCACTGCACCTGGCCAAGACATTATTTTTTTAGAGCAGTATTAGGCTTACAGCAAAATTGAGAGGAAGGTACAAAGATTTTAGACACACTCCTGCCCCACCACATGTGTACCCTCCTCTGTTATCAACATTCCCCATCAGAGTGGTACATTTATTACAATTGGTGAACCTACATCGACACACAATTATTACCTAAAGTCCACAGTTTACAGTAGGGTTCACCCATGGTACTGTGCATTCTATGGGGTTGGACAAATGTATGACAATATCCACTATCCTAGTCATATAGAGTATTTTGACTGCTCTGAAAATCCTCTGTGCTCTGCCTATTCATCAGTCTCTCCCCTCTAATCCCTGGTGACTACCGATCATATTACTGTCAGGAGTCTCTCTCTCTCTCTCTCTCTCTCTCTCTCTCTCTCTCTCTCTCTCTCTCGATGGAGTCTTCCTCTGGCTCTGTCACCCAGGCTGGAGTGCAGTAGCATGATCTCAGCTCACAGCAACCTCCATCTCCAGGGTTCAAGAAACTCTCCTGCCTCAGCCTCCAGAGTAGCTGGGATTACAGGCACCCGCCACCACGCCTGGCTAATTTCTAACAGAGATGGGATTTCAATGTGTTGGCCAGGCTGGTCTCAAACTCCTTGGCTCCGGCGATTTGCCTGCTTTGGCTTCCCAAAATACTGGGATTGCAGGCATGAACCACTGTACCTGGCCCATGGAGACACTTTTTAACAGATGGGCAAAGACGCGACCATCATTGACAAATTATCATGTCCAGAAGTCAAGTCATTTGGTAAATAAGGCCCTATGGTAATACAGTAATAATATTTTAGTAGCACTTTATACTTTACTGTATCATCCCACTAATTCTCATAACAGGTACATGTTTTCAAAAATCTATGCTGTGATTCTCATCCGTTCCCTGACTCAGTGGTTCTTTTTTTCTTTTTTGAGATGGTGTCTCACTTTTGTTGCCCAGTCTGGAGTGCAATGGTGCTCACCGAAACCTCTGCCTCTCGGTTCAAGCGATTCTCCTGCCTCAGCCTCCTGAGTGGCCGGGACTACAGGCGCGTGCCACCACGCCCAGCCAATTTTTGTATTTTTAGTAGAGACCACAGGATTTCTCCACGTTGGTCAGGTTGGTCTCAAACTCCCAACCTCGGGTGATCCGCCCACCTCGGCCTCCCAAAGTGCTGGGATTACAGGCGTGAGCCGCGGCGCCCGGCCTACTCAGTGATTCTAAAATTTCGTCATTGTCAGAATCATCTGGAGAACCTAACACAGATCTCACCAGAGCCCAGATCCCTTCCTCTGGGCTCTTTATTAGCTCCCCAAGTCAATCTGATAACACAGCAACATTTGTGAATCAGTAACTTTTAGCTTACAATCGACAGCTTTCAGAGCTGAAAGTCATCTTAGAAGTCACCCTGCTGATGGCTTTCCTTTACAAGAAAGTGGACGGAGGAATGGAGACTAGGTGGCTGCTGCAGGTTGCACAGCCTGCCAGGGCCTCAGCATCCCCCGAACACAGGTTTCTTTCTGGATTGCCCATGACCAGGGCGTCACTTCCTCCTTTCTGCTGTCTGGGGGCCTCCAGGTGCACCAGTGTCCCTGCAGTGTTGGTGGCTCTCAACCACAGCTCTTGTTAGAAGTAAGTGTGATTTCCCTGAGAAAGCTGCCCTTGAGAGTTTCTAGCACTGCCTTACCTAACCACAAAAGCACTTATTCTGCCTGCGAACAATGTATTCTATGTAGTGGCCCCTGAGATAAGCTTTTAAAGCATTGCAAATTCTTCAGTTGAAGGTGAAGAAATTTCCAAATGAATCTCTCCAAATTAGGACGTTATCATTTTCCATAATCACTTCTCCAGGCCAGGCCGGTGGCTCACACCTGTAATCCCAGCACTTTGGGAGGCTGAGGCGGGTGGATCATGAGATCAAGAGACTGAGACCATCCTGGCCAAGATGGTGAAACCCCGTCTCTACTGAAAATACAAAAATTATCCAGGCGTGGGGGGGGGGGGGCTGTAGTCCCATCTACTCAGGAGCCTGAGGCAGGAGAATCACTTGAACCCAGCGGGGCGGAGGTTGCAGTGAGCTGAGATGGTGCCACCGAAGTCAGCCTGGTGACAGAGCGAGATTCCGTCTCAAAAAAAAAAGAGAGAGAGAATCATATCTCCTTCTATCCAGGACTTTCACTTCTTCACTTTCCTACCTAAACTAAAGGTGTTTATCAATTTTTGCTGACTTTTCTCAATCTGACGCCCGGATTTTAACTCATATCTTCACAACCTGAGTCTACACATTACAAATGATACAGCTGCAGGATGGCGCTTATTAATATACTGTTTCTGCTTTTGTTTTTATTTTGTGTAGGGCATAAGAGGAGTAGAAAATGACATGTTTTCTTTTCCTATGAAAATACCTTGTTGCTCTTATTAACCTTTTGGCCTCCTGAGGCCTCAGCAACAAAAACATTTCTGAAATGCCCACTACGTGCCCTCATCCTTCTGGAGTGAATCAGTTGGTCTACTTAACACGACTCCTTAGTAAACTGATTGATAACGCCTGGTGCAGTGAGGTGGTGGAGGCATTTTAATCCACCCAAACTGTGATGGACTTGGTGCCACTTTCAGAGGGAGAGTTGGCACTACGGATTCAGAGTAAAATGTAGGTGTTCTAGGCTGGGTGCGCTGGCTCACACTGTAATCCCAGCACTTTGGGAGGCCGAGGCGGGCAGATCACGAGGTCAAGAGATCGAGACCATCCTGGCCAACATGGTGAAACCCCGTCTCTATTACAAATACAAAAATTAGCCAGGCCATGCCTGTAATCCCAGCTACTCAGGAGGCTGAGGCAGGAGAACGGCTTGAACCTGGGAGGCAGAGGTTGCAGTGAGCCAAGATCGCAGCCACTGCACTCCAGCCAGGGTGACAAAACGAGAAAAAAAAATTAAAAATGGAAATTAAAAATAAATAAAAATAAATTTTATTTATTAAAAATAAAAAATGGAAAAAATTTTTTTTCCATCTGAAAAAAAATTTAAAAAGTAGGCGTTAGGCGTTCTGGCCAGGCCCAGTGACTCACGCCTGTAATCCCAGCATTTTGGGAGGCCAAGGCAGGTGTATCACCTGAGGTCAGGAGATTGAGACCAGTCTGGACAACATGGTGAAACCTCGACTCTACTAAAAATACAAAAATTAGTGGGGCGTGATGACACACTCCTGTAGTCCCAGCTACTCCGGAGGCTGAGGCAGGAGGATCTCTTGAACTCAGGAAGCAGAGGCTGCAGTGACCTCAGGTGGTGCCACTGCACTCTAGTCTGCACAACAGTGCAAGACTTCATCTCTTAAAAAAAAAAAGGAGGCATTTTGTGTGCAGTTCTCTTAGGAAATTATTCTGCAGAATTGTTAGCACAAGTATGCAAACATATGTACAAGGATGTTAAATACAGCATATTTCTGTAGTAGTAGTAAATAAGTAGGCTGTGGCTCACACCTGTAATCCCAGCACTTTGGGAGGCCGAGAAGGGAGGATCACTTCAGTTCAATAGTTCAAGACCAGCCTGGGCAACATAGGAAACCCTGTTTTAAAATAATTTAAATATAATTTAAAAATTAGTTGGGCGTAGTGGTGCACATCTGTAATGCGAGTTACCTAGGAGGCTGAACAGAGAGGATTGCTTGAGCCCAGGAGTTTGAGGATATAGTGGGCCATAATCGTACCACTGCATTCCAGCCTGGGTGACAGAGCAAGACCCTGTCTCAAAAAGAAAAAGTAACTCTATATGTAAGTAAACAACTGAAGGAAAATAATCATCTATTGATGTGGAATTTTATTTTAAAAATAGAGTCTATACATACTAGAGAGTAAAACTGAGTGAAATCTATATACACTAGCCCCCACTTATTTGAGGTGGGCATGTTCCAAGACTCCCAGTGGATGCCTGAAACCTTGGATAATACTGAACTCTATATTTGTTGTATTTTTTTCCCTACAGATTCGTATCTATAATAAATTAGGAACAAGAAGGGATTCATAATAACAACTAATAATAAAATATAACAAATCACTCCTGTAATTCTAGCACTTTGGAAAGCCGAGGCAGGCAGATCACCTGAGATCAGGAGTTTGAGACCAGCCTGGCCAATATGGTGAAACCTCATCTCTACTAAAAAATGCAAAAGTTAGCTGTGCGTGGTGGTGCACGCCTGTAATCCCAGCTACTCGGGAGGCTGAGGCAGAAGAATCGCTTGAACCTGGGAGGCGGAGGTTGCAGTGAGCCAAGATCACGCCACTGCACTCCAGCCTGGACGACAGAGCAAGACTCCGTCTCCCCATGCCCCCGCCCCAGAATAGAACAAATAATAATATACTGTAATAAAAGTTATGTGAATGGGCTCCTGTCTTTTCCTCCCTTGCTCTGAAAATGTCTTATTCTACTGTATTTACCTGAAACCCTGGAAAGCAAAACCTCAGATAAGCAGGTACTGTTGGAGCCGGTGAGAGAAATGCAAAATAGCAGGTAATGTTTATTTGCTTATGTGTGTGGATTAACCTTATCTGCTTATCCTCTTATCTAGGATCTAAAATTAGGCAGAACTAAGAGGTGATACATATACATACTAACAGTGGTTATCTTTGGAGGGTGGGGCCATAGAGAATTTGTTCTCTACGGTAAACTGCATTTTTCATTGCGTTACTTTTGTGATCAGGCAAAAACAAAACGAAACTGTTAAGCATGAGCTTTTCTAAAAAGTTATATATATATATATATGTTCTAAAGACCATTTATTGTGCCTTGCCTTGGTTTCAAACTCAGGCTCACTTTGGCAATTCAGTTTCATTACAGGCTCATGACTGTAATCTCAGCACTTAGGGAGTTTAAGACCAGCCTGGGTAACCATAGTGAGACCGTCTTTACAAAAAAAAAAAAAAAAAAATCCCCTGGAGCTTTAATCTTTCTTCAGCATTCTGCAGATGACAATTGTAATACATTATATCACCTTGAATGTGGAGGAGGCCAGGACTAGGTGAAGTCAGCCTGGAGTAGTTGGAGTTAGTTTAATGCAAATGAGATAGATTGGTTTGAGAGAAATATTTTGAACCCGACATTTCTGGTTCCTTGGAAAAGTTAATATGAATGAGAATGCAGATTTTTGGTGGAGAGGTGATAAAGGCTTTCATTATCTCCAATTAGTGTTTACCGACAGTGAAAGCAGCCTGTGGCCTGGGGCTGAATCATCAACCTTTCAGCCCAGCCTCCAACCCCTTCACTTTCCTGCCTGCTTGGGGTGAACTCCGCACGTTTCTGTTGGATGGATTGACTTTCGTCAAGTTCAGCGCTGTCTATATTTAATCGCGTGTGCCTCACCTCGCTCACCAGACCATAAGCTGGTGGAAGGCAGGAATACTCATTTAAATTCATGCAGCCACCATATTGCCAAGTACCAGGGAAGCCACAGAATAAGTGACTAAATAAATATTTAACTGGTTGTGTCACTTACCTGTTCGGACCCCCTTTTATTCCTTCCCAAGTGAAGGACAGTTTCCTGGGATCTGGTTCCAACTCACTTCCCAGTTTTATCTTGCCTTACCCTAAATGCATCCCGTGTTTTGGAGAAATGTGACTGTGAGCTAGTCCCCAGATAGAGTCAGGACCCTCCCTCCTCAGAGTAGAGCCTGACCCATCACTGCCGGCAGAATAAAACTCAAATTTTGGCATGGCACTGAAGCTCTGTCATCAATAACAAGGAAAATAGTTATTCACGTGCCCGCAGAACAAGTTCAAGTTTCAGTTCCCCCACCAAGAGCTCTGACCTTTGGTAAATTACTTACCCAGGAAATAGGAGTAGAAATAATGCATACCTCCTGGCTGTTAGTGAGTAATTTGCTTTGCATAGTTCCAGGGCCTGGGCTAAGTGCTGGATATTGTCATTGTCATTTATTTAACACCTTTATGGTAATTATCTGTACCCCTCACCCAAGGTACAGTGTTTGTTTGCCATCTGTGAACTAGCAGGATTGAAACTGTTGACTACAAAGGGTGGGAAGAAAGGAAGAACATCCTGCAGTGAAGGAACCTTGACTGTTTTGTGTTTATTTTTTAAATTTTAATTTTTTCTGAGACTAAGTCTCACTCTGTTGCCCAGGCTGGAGTGCGATGGTGCGATCTCAGCTCACCACAACCTCCGCCTCCCGGGTTCAAGCGATTCTCCACCTCAGCCTCCGGAATAGCTGGGACTACAGGCACGTACCACCACATCGGCTAATTTTTGTATTTTTAGTAGAGACAGAGTTTCTCCTTGTTTGTCAGGCTGGTCTCAATCTCCCGCCCTCAGGTGATCCGCCTGCCTCGGCCTCCCGAAGTGCTGGGGTTACAGGTGTGAGCCATGGTGCCTGCCAGAACCTTGAACTTAAAAGTTAGGTTGGGGCCAGGTGTGGTGGCTCATGCCTGTAATCCAAGCACTTTGGAGGCCAAGGCGGGCGGATCACCTGAGGTCAGGAGTTCAAGACCAGCCTGACCAACATGGTGAAACCCCATCTTTAAAAAAATAAAATAGGCCGGGCGCAGTGGCTCACACCTATAATCCCAGCACTTTGGGAGGCCGAGGAGGGTGGATCATGAGGTCAAGAGATTGAGACCATCCTGGTCAACAAGGTGAAACCCCGTCTCTACTAAAAACACAAAAATTAGCTGGGCATGGTGGTGCGTGCCTGTAGTCCCAGCTACTCGGGAGGCTGAGGCAGGAGGATTGCTTGAACCCAGGAAGTGGAGGTTGCGGTGAGCCGAGATCACGCCATTGCACTCCAGTCTGGGTAACAACAGCAAAACTCCATCTTGAAAAAAAAATAATAAAATAAAATAAAAATAAAATTAGGTTGGAATTGAAGAATAAAGAACTTAAGATACTTTGCTAAATATTTTAAACTTGTGGTATAGCAAATGAACCTTGAGGAGTAATGATATATTTCACTATTCTTCTTTTTTTTTTTAAGATAGGGTTTCACCATGTTGGTCAGGCTGGTCTTGAACTCCTGACCTCAGATGATCCACCCACCTTGGCCTCCCAAGTGCTTGGATTACAGGCGTGAGCCACCACACCGGCACTTTTCCTCTTTTTATTTGTAGAAGTTTATAGGGACCTGCACAATTTCGTCACATGTATAGACTGCATAGTTGTCAAGTGAGGGTTCTTAGGATTGCAGTTAATGATAAATTTTAAACAAGGTAATTTAGGTACATAATTGGCCAACGTCCCCAACCTTGCAGGTATTATTCTTCCAAGATCTGATAATAATGACTTATTGTTAATAATTGCCACATATTAAACACCAATTTTATGCCACCCAGTGTATTAGATGCTTTACATTTTCATGTAAACTCACTTATTCACCTGCTCATTTATTCACTCAATGAACATTTGCTGAGCACTTACTAGGGACCAGGCACTGAAGTAGGCTTTGAGGGGCAGTGGAAAATGAGACTGACAAGGTTCTTCCCAACCTTTTCTTGTTATTGTTTGTTTTCTTGAGATAGAGTCTTGCTCTGTCTCCCAGGCTGGAGAGCAGTGGCGCGATCTCGGCTCACCGCACCCTCTGCCTCCAAGGTTCAAGTGATTCTCATGTGTCAGCCTAATGAGTAGCTGGGATTACAGGCGTGTGCCACCATGCCCGGCTAATTTTTTGTATTTTTAGTAGAGACAGGGTTTCACCATGTTGGCCAGAATGGTCTCGATCTCCTGACCTGGTGATGCCCCAGCACTTTGCGAGGCCGAGGCAGGCGGATCACCTGAGGTCGGGAGTTTGAGATCAGCCTGGCCAACATGGTGAAACCCTGTCTCTACTCAAATTGCAATACTTACGGGCCGGGCGCGGTGGCTCATGCCTGTAATCCCAGCACTTTGGGAGGCCGAGGCGGGTGGATCATGAGGTCAAGAGATCAAGACCATCCTGGTCAACATGGTGAAACCCCGTCTCTACTAAAAATACAAAAAATTAGCTGGGCACGGTGATGCGTGCCTGTAATCCCAGCTACTCAGGAGGCTGAGGCAGGAGAATTGCCTGAACCCAGGAGGCGGGGGTTGCGGTGAGCAGATATCACACCATTGCACTCCAGCCTGGGTAACAAGAGAGAAACTCCGTCTCAAAAAAAAAAAAAAAGCAATACTTACTAGAGACCAAGCACTGAAGTAGGCTTTGAAGGACACGGGTAAATAATGAGACTGACAGGTCCTTCCCTCATGGAATTCTAGTGGGGATTCAGACAATAGCTAGGGAAGTATATACATATGGTTCGAAGTATTGTGAAAGACAGAGCTCCGCACACGTGTTGTTTCATTAGCTGTTGATATGATCGGCATCTGGCCCGAACTTACTTTTCCATTTTTCTTTCCCATGACACACATGCTCACACACTCACAAGCACCATGCCCTCCAGCTCCAGGGAACTACTTTCCGGATTTTTCTGTCTTTGTGCCTGTGCCCAGACAGTTACCGCTAACAAAATATGCTGCCGTGTATTTTTGTCTTTGGATATCCTTTTATTTATTTATTTTTTTAAGACAGACTTTCACTCTTGTCTCCCAGGCTGAGGTGCAATGGCACCATCTCAGCTCACTGCAACCTCTGCCTTCCCGGGTTCAAGCAATTCTCCTGCCTCAGCCTCCTGAGTAGCTGAGATTACAGGCACCTGCCACCATGCCCAGCTGACTTTTGTATTTTTATTAGAGATGGGGTTTCATCATGTTGGCCAGGCTGGTCTTAAACTCCCGAACTCAGGTGATCCGCCTGCCTCTGCCTCCCAAAGTGCTGGGATTACAGGTGTGAGCCAGCACACCTGGCCTGAATATCCTTTACTACTCATTTCAAATACTACCTTCTCCAAGAGCCCTTTTTTGGTTCTCTCTGTTGAGACTAGTTTCTCTTCCCTCCATGCAGCATGGATAGCATTTGACCTTCACATCTAGCACTTACTTAACATGTCTGAATATCTAAAATGATTATTTGTACATGTCAGCTCTCTGTCTTTCTCTTCCACCTGATTGTCAGCTGCTGGCTTCACACCTCTGTCGCTAACATCTCTTGCCTGGATTAACACATCTGGTCTGGTGCAGCCAGGCTTCCTCTTTTCCAAACCAGGGACCCTCAATCTTCTTTCTGCATATTTTACTCCAGCTGATCCCACTGATGTGTCTGAGCACACTGACAGTGATTTTATTAAAAGGCAAATCTGAGGATTTCACTGCCTTACTTAAAAGCCTACCAATGGTTTTCACAGTAAAGACACAATCCAAACCCTGTGGCATGGTGCACACATGCCCTTTTGTAACCCAGACCTACTTAAACCTCCAGCTTCATCTCTTATTCTCCCACTAGGCCCCCACTGTTCCCACCTACTTGCCATCTCTCCAGCCTTCATCTAGCCTTGACACATGCAGCGTCTTCTGCTGTAAGGACTCCTAACATTCCAGATCTCAGTTTAGAGGGCATCCCATTCAGGAAGCCACCTGTGATTTCTCCTCAGCCCCTTTAAGACCTAATTGCTTACTCTGGGGAAGGTGCCTTCATTCCTTATTATAATCACATGTTTAATGGTCTGTCTCTGCTGCTGGACTATAAACTCTATGAGGGAAGCACCCCTGGAATTGTCATTCACTGCTGTATCCCTACTAATACCTGATGCACAGTAGAACCTGAATGCACGTGTGTTGAATGAGCTCTCTTTGCATCTCTCAAGAGGACAATGCATTGTCTCAAGGGGACAATGAGCTCTCTTTGTCCTCTTCCAACTTTATATATATACACCCACCCACAGAGACTCACACACACTTAAAAGTATATACACTTATATACACTTATACGCTGCACTCCAGCCTGGTGACGGTCTGGTGACAGAGCAAGACTCTGTCTCAAAAATCAACCAATCAATCAATCAGTAAATAAATTCAACATATCCCAGAAAATTTCTACTCTCAATGTAGATTTACACTCCAGCCTGGTGACAGAGCAAGACTCTGTCTCAAAAATCAACCAATCAATCAATCAGTAAATAAATTCAACATATCCCAGAAAATTTCTATTCTCAATGTAGATTTACACTCCAGCCTGGTGACAGAGCAAGACTCTGTCTCAAAAATCAACCAATCAATCAATCAGTAAATAAATTCAACATATTCCAGAAAATTTCTATTTTCAACGTAGATTTACATGTACCATCCCATCTTTAAAATAGTTGTATGTATTCTTTAAAAAAATTTTTTGAGGGGGCCAGGCGCAGTGGCTCATGCGTGTAATCTCAGCAGTTTGGGAGGCCAAGGCGGGTGGATCACCAGGTCAGGAAATCGAGACCATCCCCGCTAACACAATGAAACCCCGTCTCTACTAAAAAAATAAAATAAAATACAACAACAACAAAAAAGAAATAGCTGGGTGTGGTGGCACACACCTGTAGTCCCAGCTGCTCAGGAGACTGAGGCAGGAGACTCACCTGAACCTGGGAGGCAGAGGTTGCAGTGAGCAGAGATGGCACCTCTGCACTCTAGTCTGGGTGACAGAGTGAGACTCCCATCTCAAAAAAAAAAAAAAAAGGTAAGAAAATGTGTTTTTGTTTTTTTTTTTTTTTGAGACAGAGTTTCGCTCTTGTAACCCAGGCTGGAGTGCAATGGCGCGATCTCAGCTCACCGCAACCTCCACCTCCTGGGTTCAGGCAATTCTCCTGCCTCAGCCTCCTGAGTAGCTGGGATTACAGGCATGTGCCACCATGCCCAGCTAATTTTTTTGTATTTTTAGTAGAGATGGGGTTTCACCATGTTGACCAGGATGGTCTCGATCTCTTGACCTCGTGATCCACCCGCCTCGGCCTCCCAAAGTGCTGGGATTATAGGCGTGATCCATCATGCCCAGCTGAATGTAAGCATCTTAAAATTAAAAAAAATTTTTCACATAGTTCTTAGTGGGGGATTATCATACAAATTCTCAAAAATGTTTCCTCTGTCAACCTGGCCCTTGACAAAACCATGACAAAGGGGAAATTCATCTTTGCATCGTTTTGATTCTCTTAAAATTAAAGTCTCCTGCCCCTCCCCCATCCTTCCCGCCTTACTACACCCTACCCCACCTCGTGTGACTGATACATTTAGCGATTTTAAAAAGTGTTTTAAAAATTTATTTGAACTAAAATTTTCTTTTTCATGAGAAGGCATATGAATGCAAAAATTAGCAATTTTTAGTAGTAGAAGAACATTTCTTCCCTCTGTGTCCATCTATCATACTGTATTTTCTGTTTTTCTTTCTTTCTTTTTTTTTGGGGGGGAAGGAGTCTTGCTCTGTTGCCCAGGTTGGAGTGCAGTGGCACAGTCTCAGCTCACTGCAATCTCTGCCTCCCAGATTCATGCAATTCTCCTGCCTCAGCCTCCCTAGTAGCTGAGACTACAAGCATGTGCCACCTTGACCAGCTCATTTTTGTATTTTTAGTGGAGATGGGGTTTTACCATGTTGGTCAGGCTGGTCTCAAACTCCTAACGTGGAGGGATCCACCCTCCTCGGCCTCCCAAAGTGCTGGGATTACAGGTGTGAGCCACCACGCCCGGCCTATGCCTCCTTCTTTTGCATCAATCACAGGCAATTACCAAATACTTTCATTTCTTCTCTACATTCTTCTGGAATTCAGCCTAGCTCTTATCACCATCATCTCCAACTAGAGTCACATTCACAGTCTTGGTCTTGGAAGTTCAGGTTGCCTTCTGCATATTATAGCCAGAGTGATTTTTTTCTAAACTATACTCTGTTCTCATGTATCTTCTGCTTACAACGTTTTTCCCTTGAGTCAGGGTCTCACTGTGCCACCCAGCCTGGAGTGCAGTTGTGTAGTCAGAGCTCACTGCCACCTCAACCTCCTGGGCTCAAGCAGTCCTCCCACCTCAGCCTCCCAAGCAGCTGGGACCTTAGGTCTGTGCCTCCATGCCCAGCTAATCTTTTTGTTTTTATTAAAGATGAGGTCCAGGCTGGTTTCGAACTCCTGGGCTCATCGATTCTCCTACCTGGGTCTCCTAGAGTGCCGGGATTATAGGTGTGAGCCAACATGTCCAGCTGTGTATAACCTTTTAAAGTTTCCTTCGGGACAAATTTGTGCTTCTTAGTACTCCAAGGACCTTCTCTCTGGCCTTAAGTTGTTTAGCCTCATTCCCAGAAAGCATCTCACTTATTTTCCTATCTCTGGCCCCACTGGCCCCTCTACTGGTGTATATTTGTGCTGTGGCTTCCTGAAAGCCAGTACTGTCTCTCTTTTTGTATATTCTGCTCCAACTGACTAGAATGTTTCTCCCTCTGAGTTACCTTTGCCTGCCTATCTCCTATTCATCCTCCAGGTCTCAGCTGCGATAGCGCTTCCTCCATGCTTCCTTCAGGTTGGCTCAGGTACCTACATGCATTCTGCTGTGCGTCCGGTGAGCTCCCAGCCCAGGCTGAACATCTCTCAGGCTGCCCAGTCAGGTCCTTAGTTGCACTGTGAGCGTAATTGCCTCTTTGCTTGCTGACTCATCCCGCAGAATGTAAGCCCCCCTCAGGGGAGGGATTGCATCGTGTACCTTGCTGAATACCCCATGCCTGGCACAGTTCTTGTTGCAAAGTAAGTTTGTGGATTTGAGTGAATGGACAAATGAATGACTGGGTGAACTAGATGTTTTTCAGCAGTCTGTACATTTATTTATTTATTTATTTATTTATTTATTTATTTATAAGACGGGGTTTCACTATGTTGGTCAGGCTGGTCTTGAACTCTCGACCTCAGGTGATCCACCCACCTTGGCCTCCAAAGTGCTCGGATTACAGGCGTGAGCCACCACGCCTGGCCCACCCAGTCTGTACATTTAAACCCAGATGATAACAATTTCCATCTTAAACACTTATTTTGTGCCAGGTTTTGGAATTTGTAGATATTACAAATTTCACCTTTATCAGCTGGGCGAGGTGGCTCACACCTGTAATGCCAGCATTTTTGAAAGTCGAGACGGGCAGATTGCCTGAGGTCAGGAGTTCGAGACCAGCCTGGGCAACATGGTAAAACCCCATCTCTACTAAACTACAAAAAAATTGGCCAGGCATGGCTTTGTATGCCTGTAGTCCCAGCTACTCAGGAGGCTGATGCAGGAGAATTGAGAGACTCCATCTCAAAAAAAAAAAAAAAAGTAGTCCTTACCCATCATCCCACCATGGAGTAGGTATTGTTAGCCCCATTTCATGGGGATGCTGAGATGCAGAGAAGTTAAGATACTTGTCCTCATTCACCAAGCACGAGAGGGGAAAAGCTAGGATGGTAAGGTTGTCTGATCTGAGGGCTCGTGCCCTTAAACTAACAGTTGCTTCAGGATTCGACCTCTGCTGTTTTCAGCAGGTCTCGATGCTAAGGGAGGGCTTTGCCGGGTACAGTGGATCTGCATTTGGTGTAGTGGAGATGTCTATATTCTTCAGAAAAAAAGAGTAGGTGCTTACCACTTTCTTCTTTGGAGTAGGGCTAGGAGTAAGGGATCATAGAAGTACTTCTGGGGGGCTGCTCACAATGGCTTATGCCTGTAATCCCAGCACTTTGGGAGGCTGAGGTGGGTGGATCACGAGGTCAGGTGTTCAAGACCAGCCTGGCCAACATAGTGAAACCCTGTCTCTACTAAAAATACAAAAAATTAGCCGGGCATGGTAGCAGGCGCCTGTCATCCCAGCTACTCAGGAGGCTGAGGCAGGAGAATTTCTTGAACCTGGGAGGTGGAGGTTGTAGTCAGCTGAGATCATGCCGCTGCACTCCAGCCCAGGCAACAGTGTAAGACTCCATCTCAAAAAAAAAAAAAAAAAAAAAAAAGCTGGGTGCGGTGGCTCAAGCCTGTAATCCCAGCACTTTGAGAGGCCAAGGCGGGTGGATCACAAGGTCAAGACATAGAGACCATCCTGGTCAACAAGGTGAAACCCCGTCTCTACTAAAAATACAAAAAATTAGCTGGGTATGGTGGCACGGGCCTGTAATCCCAGCTACTCAGGAGGCTGAGGCAGGAGAATTGCCTGAACCCAGGAGGCGGAGGTTGTGGTGAGCCGAGATCCCATCATTGCACTCCAGCCTGGGTAACAAGAGCGAAACTCCGTCTAAAAAAAAAAAAAAAAAAGTAGACAAAAACCCTGCCTCGTTCAGAATTTGCCAGTTCTGCAAGCCTGGTGAATGGTTTTATTTTCCGGATGTCTTACCTCTCTGATGTCTTTCCTTCTGCCGTTATCTTTTGCAAATGCTTGTCTGACAGTCTTTTTTATCTTAGAATTATTTTGAACATAATATGACTGTTGATTTAATGTCTCATGTACTTCAGAATATAATGACCAGAAGGAACTGTTTACCTATTTTTCAAGCACTATAGCTTACTCAGCTCCAGACTTTCCAGAGAGCCTGTATTAATTGTCTTTATTTTGTCAGTTTGAAGTTCGATTATCACTTGTGCGTTTTAATCTTTCTTTTCTGAAATCTGATGTGAATTTGTTTCCCAGATTTCTTGGCATTGACACTTCATGTTCATGAGTTTCACCACCCAGATGCAAACACTTTGCTGGAAAATCCATAAGGTGGCTGCAAAGTTGTAAAATTGTGAGAAGTGCATTTTAGCTCCAAAGTTTCAAAGTAATTTTTATTTTCTCCTCCCTGCTCCGTTAATTACTATTTCAAGAGAATGGTAGATGTTAAGGTGGCAGGTATTTGTTCTGTCAAAAGTTACTTTTCCACCTGGCACGGTGGCTCACACCTGTAACCCCAGCCCTTTGGGAGGCTGAGGCGGGCAGATCACGAGGTCAGGAGTTCGAGATCAGCCTGACCAATATGGTGAAACCACGTCTCTGCTAAAAACACAAAAATTAGCCGGGTATAGTGGTGCGTGCCTGTAATGCCAGGTACTCAGGAGGCTGAGGCAGGAGAGTCACTTGAACCTGGGAGGTGGAGGTTGCCGTGAGCCAAGATCGCACCATTGCATTCCAGCCTGGGGCAACAAAGTGAAACTCCATCTCAAAAAAAAAAGTTTTTTTCCTCGTGGCAATTACACACATATCTAAAACATCTGTGACTTAAAGCATCTGTGAACATTTGCTGAGTGCCTGTTCTGTTCAGGTACGGCTTTGGTGCTGGTAAATGCAGCAAGGAATGGGAGCACTGAGTTTGGTCGGGGACACAGAAGGTGCACACAGAATTCCAAAGGTAAGATGAGTGCTCTGCTAGAGGTGCTGACATGCTACTCCAGTAAAGGAGTGCTCACGTATATTAGCTTCAAAGCCTTAAGATGCTGCTTTGCAGGCAATCTGTGATTTATTCCCTGAGGGACGTTTCTATTTCATCTTCCTATTTGATACGGGTTCACTGAACTCTGAGCTCTTTGAAGGATGCAACTTCTTTTCATATTGTCAGTGAACCAGCAGGGTGTCTAAGCTTGAAGCTGGGTGCATAGTAGGCCTACAATAAATGTTTGCTGAAATCAGAAGTCGCATTGAGGTCGGGTGCAATGGCTCAAGCCTGTAATCCCAGCCCTTTGGGAGGCCGAGGCAGAGGATCACCTGAGGTAAGTAAAGACCAGCCTGGCCAACATGGTGAAACCCCATCTCCAGTAACAATACAAAAATTAGCCGGGCATGGTGGCGTGTGCCTGTAATCCCAGCTATTCAGGAGGCTGAGGCAGGAGAACCGCTTGAACCCGGGAGGCAGAGGTTGCAGTGAGCCGAGATCGTGCCACTGCACTCCAGCCTGGACAACAAGAGTGAGACTCCATCTCAAAACAAAACAAAACAACAACAACAAAGTTGGGTTGATACTAACAGTTTTCTAATAACGGCCACCCCATTTGGTATTACCAGAAATCGAGTCCACTTCTCTGATGATTCCACCTTAAGGAGACAGCCAGATGTGAAATGTAAGTTGGGAATGGTATTTCCAACCTACAGCATCTAAGGCATGAGAGGTATCTAAGGCATCTCCACAAGGCTGTGACTCTTCTGAATTAGGAGAAAGCCAGGAGGTTCTAGAGCAGGCAAGTCCGATCCAGCCAAGCCTTCAGGAGTGACTGTGTAAGGAAGGGGAAGGGGAATATGGGGAGAAGAGATATCTCCACATAGACGTTCCCTCAATAAAGCGGGGTGGAAATAGGGGAGTTCTGGGCAAGTTTAAAAACTGTGCATTCTCCATTCTGCAACAAAGAGAAAGATTCTGTCTTGTGAGATGGCAAGCACTTCGAGCTTCTGTGTTTCTACATTGAACTGGTACTGCTTTGCTGACTAACAAAAGTATTTTTAAATAATCTTGATAGGCTTAGAATGAGGAGTCTAAAAACGAGATGTTTGGGGTCTGGGTGGACATGTGGACACACAGGAACAAGTTGAGAAAGCAGCTCTTTTGGTTGACTAAAAGCTCGATATGAACGAGCAGTGTGTTCAGGCTGCTGCCCAAATGGTGACGTCATCTGGAGTATTGACAGCGTGACATGTGACCCAGTTTCTTGAGGAAATAATCAGAAATGAAGGCACACATTTATCAACAAAGATGCTCACTGACACTTCATTTTTAAGAGTGAGAAGTGCAGGTAAATTGAATGCCCCCAAATAGGGGCTCAGAAGTAAATCATGCCCTATGAATCTATGAAAATTTATTCAAAAAATACGTTTTTTCTTTTTAATTTTTTTAATAAGACGGGGTTTCACCATGTTGGTCAGGCTCATCTTGAACTCCCGACCTCAAGTGATCCGCCCGCCTTGGCCTCCAAAGTGCTTGGATTATAGGTGTGAGCCACCACGCCCGGCTCAAAAAATTATTAAACGATATGGTGAATATTTTTACATTAATACTTTACATATAAAAAATAAAAGTGGGGCCGGGCAGGGTGGCTCACGCCTATAATCTCAGCACTTTGGAAGGCCAAGATGGGTGGATCACGAGGTCAAGAGATCGAGACCATCCTGGTCAACAAGGTGAAACCCCGTCTCTACTAAAAATACAAAAATTAGCTGGGCATGGTGGTGCGTGCCTGTGGTCCCAACTACTCAGGAGGCTGAGGCAGGAGAATTGCTTGAACCCAGGAGACAGAGGTTGCGGTGAGCCGAGATCGGGCCATTGCACTCCAGCCTGGGTAACAAGAGCAAAACTCAGTCTCAAAAAAAAATAATAATAAATAAATAAATAAATAAAGTGGAAGATTTTTGCCTAGAGAAACATTTTCCAAAAGACAGATTGTACAAAGGGGAATTGACAGATGTAAAGTGTCCTAAGCAAGGGAGAGGGATGTTAGGTTTATTTATTTATTTATTTAGAGATGTAGTCTTGCTTTTTGCTCCTTGCTCTGTCGCCCAGGCTGAGTGCAGTGGTATGATCTCGGCTCACTGCAACCTCTGCCTCCTGAGATCAAGTGATGCTCCTGCCTCAGCCTCCTGAGTAGCTGGGATTACAGCTGCATGCTACCACGCCTGACTAATTTTTTGTATTTTTAGTAGAGATGGGGTTTCACTGTGTTAGCCAGGATGGTCTCGATCAGTTAACATCAAATGGCAGTAACCCTAAATTTAAATCGACTAAATCCCCCAATTAAGAGATACAGCCAAAACCTAACGGTATAATGCATCCAGATCCATTTTATATCCAAAGATACATAAAGACTCAAAACAAAGGGTTGGAGAAAGATTTACCAACCAAATGGAGAGCAAAAATAAAGAAATAAACAAAAAGCAGGAGTTGCAATTCTCGCATTTGATAAAATAGATTTCAAAGCAACAAAGATACAGTGGTAAAAGGATCAATGCAACAATAAGAGCTAACGATCCTAACACCCAGATACATAAGACCCATAAAGAGATTTAGACTCAACGAGACAGAAAATTAATAAGGATATCCAGGACTTGAATTCAGATCCGGAACAAGTAAACTTAATAAATATGTATAGCGCTCTCCA
>CM052662.1:4274113-4294128 GCA_028533165.1 Leontopithecus rosalia
CCCCAATAGACCTCAGTGTGTGGTACTCCCTTCCCTGTGTCCATGTGTTCTCATTGTTCATCACCCACCTATGAGTGAGAATATACGGTGTTTCATTTTCTGTTCTTGTGTCAATTTGCTGAGAATGATGTTCTCCAGATTCATCCATGTCCCTACAAAGGACACGAACTCATCATTTTTGATTGCTGCATAATATTCCATGGTGTATGTGTGCCACATTTTCCCAGTCCAGTCTATCATGGATGGGCATTTCGGTTGGTTCCAGGTCTTTGCTATTGTAAACAGTGCTGCAATGAACATTCGTGTGCATGTGTCCTTATAGTAGAACGAGTTATAGTCTTTTGGATATATACCACGTGGATGAGTTCTTTTCCTTCTGATGTAGATAAACTCTCCTGCATCCTGCTCCTAACTTTGCTGTAGTCTTCCTGATTCTCAGCACAGTAGGAGCTTTGGGAGGATTAACATTTACACCTGGATTTGAAAATGAGGCCGTTTGTCATTATCAAGTAAGTAGAGCCCAAACCAAAACCTTGGTGTGCCGTGGATTTGTCAGGGGAAAAACCATTACGCTGTATTTTCTGAGTTATGGGAATAAAAGTGGTTGCGATTTTATTTCCCCTAAAGCATTTGAAGGGAAGGGAGAAAATATGTGGAAGTCTCCCTTCTGTTATTACTGCCTCCCATTTAGAAAAGTTCGCTGAGTCATCACCAGCTATTCACTGGCCTGTGTAAGGACAACTGTTTAGAAGTTTCAGCTGAAAATTTGGCCTGGATGTTTCGGTTCGTACCTACAGAGGAGAATATACATTTTAAGGCACAATTCAAAGTGAGCAATCTGCCTTGAAAACAGGCATGTTTTCCAGCTTCCTATGACTAATGGCACATGAAGAGAGTCTAGTAATCACATAATTAGCTTGCCATTACTAAGAAGTCATTTTCAGAGTCCATGAGTTGTGGTTTGCAATAATGTCAGTGGTTCTGCACGAACAACCTAGACTTCGGAGGCCCACATTTGAAGACAAAGGGCCAATTTTCACTGATAGAGCTATTGGGAGTTCTAACTGGGGAACAAAGCTCAGTTTAATTGATTTTCTTTGTATTTTGTTTAAAATCCAACTCTTGGACCAGTTTCAGGAAAAAACTTTTTAGAGGATTTGTGAGCTTTTTACAGATCTCAGGCCCTACTCAGTTAATATACTTGCCTGATTCCATGCTTAGTCTGAGACTTTGATGGATCATATATCTTTCCATTATAAGATTTTTGCAGCTTGTATTACTTTAAACCATGATATTGGGAAAATTGGACTACTTTTTTTTTTTTAATGAGCTAAAGGGAAGTAAACTGTGAACAGTGTTTATACATTTAAAAATTATTCCTGGGATAGTAGAGATTTTAATAAGAGAAACTCAAGGGATCCTATATAATAAGTAAATTGGGGCCGGGCCTGGTGGTTCCCGCCTGTAATCCCAGCCCTTTGGGAGGCTGAGGCGGGTGGATCACAAGGTCAACAGATCGAGACCATCCTGGTCAACATGGTGAAACCCCGTCTCTACTAAAAATACAAAAAATGGCTTGGCATGGTGGTGTGTCCCTGTAATCCCAGCTACTCAGGAAGCTGAGGCAGGAGAATTGCATGAACCCAGGAGGCGGAGGTTGTGGTGAGCCAAGATCGCACCATTGCACTCTGCCTGGGTAACAAGAGCAAAACTCCGTCTCAAAAAAAAAAAAAGTAAATTGAAGAAAAAAATAGAGCCTTTATTTTTCTTATTTAGAGTTAACCTTCAGAAAACAGCTGTAAGTTGAAAATTCCTAAAGCTGGGTGATAGGTATTTGAGAGTTTCTATTCCGTTTTTAACATATGTTTAAACTTTTCTATAATAAAATATTAAACATGAAGCTTCAAAGAAGGAAGAGACTGATGCAAATATAAAATTAGAAAGAGACGGGAGGAGGAGGAGGAGGAAGGGAGGGAGGGAGGGAGAGAGAGAAACAGAAGGAGAAAGAAGTTAGAATTTTGCAATCATGTCGTCAAAAGCCACAGGACCACCATCTCCGGAGTCACTGAATAATAATCATAGTTAATAATAGCAGCCCTTTACTGAATACTTATAAGAACTGGGACTTTTCTGCACATTACCACGTTTAACCTTCATAACCACCCTGTGACAGAAGTAGTGTCAAGATCTGTATTTTTAAAAATGCAGGCACAGGCAGAGTGCAGTAACTCATGCCTGTGATCCCAGCACTTTAGGAGGTCGAGGAGGGAGGATTGCTTGAGCCCAGGAGTTCAAGACCATGAGCAACATGATGAGACCCCATCTCTATGAAAGAAAGAAAGAGAGAAAGAGAAAGAAAGAAAGAGAGAGAGAAAGAGAAAGAAAGAAAGAGAGAGAGAAAGAGAAAGAAAGAAAGAGTAAGCACAAGCCTCAGAGATTTCCTGTGACTTGCCCCAGATCACACATCAATAAATGGCAGATTTTCTGTACATAGAGTCCAGATCCCAAGTACAGTACTGGTTTTTTTTTCTTTTTTTGAGACAAAGTCTTGCTCTTGTCTCAAAAAGGAGTGCAAAGGCATGATCTCAGCTCACTGCAACCTCTGCCTCTCGGGTTTTCCTGCCAGGAGGAGCTGGGATTACAGGAGCCTGCCACCACGCCCGGCTAATTTTTGCATTTTGAGTAGAGACAAGGTTTCACCATGTTGGTCACGCTGGTCTCGAACTCCTGACTTCAAGTGATCTGCGCACCTCAACCTCCTAAAGTGCTGGGATTACAGGCATGTACGATACTCGGCCAAGTACCATACTATTTTTATAATTGCCTTCTAGAGTGAAGGACCTTCACTCTAGAGTAAAGAACTGTTCATTTACTGCGGCGAAGGTGCATTTCTGTAAAGCTACCCACCAAAGCAGCAGAAACATGTTGGAGCTAGACTGCCCTCACCTTGAATCCTGTGGTTTATGCTGGTGGGATGTCAGGACCCTAGCTCCCTCATCTGTAAAACAGAGTACATAGGAGGCATGGGGCACATAGAAGGAACTCAGTAGAGCCTGGCCACCATTTTTTTCTTGCCCGCTCTCTTTACATGGGGCTCTGTTCCAGTAAGTGCTCATGCTGTTCCAGCTTTTTATGATAGAAAGGCCAAATCAGACGTACTTCAGAATACCTTTTAGCAATCAGAAGAGGCTTAAAAACTGACCTCACCTTATATTAATATACAGTCCAGGCCCACTTGAGATATTTTTTATTGGGTAGCCAAGGTGGTAGGATTGCTTGGGGCCAGGAGTTTGAGGACGCCATGAGCCACAATCATGCCGCTGTACCCCAACCTGCCAACCTGGGCAACAGAGTGAGACCCCATCTCCAAAAAGAATCATAATAATATAATATATATATTTCATGGTTTCCAGATGAACTCCCAGTCTGTCCCACCCTCACCCCAAGTCCAGACTCCCAGAGGCGTCACCATTGTCCTTTCCTGCTCGAGCCTGGATTGCTTGGTTGGGATCCAGATTATAGAGATGTCAAAAACAGTAAAACAAGCAGCAACAAATACATACATACATACATACATGCACACACATACATACACATATACATATATACATGCATACACACATACATTCATACATACATATATACATACACACATACATATATACATACATATATACATATACACATATACATACATACATACATGCACACACATACATACACACATTCATACATACATATATACATACAATCATACATATATACATACATACATATATACATACACAATACACATATACATACATATATACACATACATTCATACATACATATACACATACACACATACATATATACACACATACATATATACATACATACTTACATACATACACACATATATACATACATACCTATATATACATACATACCTATATACATACATGCACACACATACATACACATGTACATATATACATACATGCAAACACAATACATTCATACATACATATACACATATATACATACACACATACATATATACATACATACCTATATATACATACACACATATATACATACATGCACACACATACATACACATATACATATATACATACATGCATACACACATACATTCATACATACATATATACATATATACATACACACATACATATATACATACATACACATATACATACATACATACATACATAATACATAACTACAAACACAGCGGTGCTATTACAATTGCTTATGAGACAATAGTGAATCATCTTATTACCACTGAGTCATCCCACCAATATTGGGACAAAGATGAGCAAAAACTCATCAGAGCTGGTCCCAGCTTTCCTCAGAAGTCCGGAGGTGCTTTGCTTTGATTTGGTTATTTTCCTCTTCTTCCTATGAGCCAGTGATAGCCTTGGGGACATTGTGGCACAGTCAGGGTTAGCTTCCCTGAGCCTAAGTGTACTTAGAGTTGCTGTTCCAATGGGGAAAAAAAAAATAGCAACCAACAGGGCCAGGTGCGGTGGCTCATGCCTGTAATCCCAGCACTTTGGAAGGCTGAGGTGGGCAGATCACAAGGTTGGGAGTTCGAGACCAGCCCGACCAACATGGTGAAACCCCGTCTCTACTAAAAATGTGAAAATTAGCTGGGCGTGGTGGTGTGTGCCTGTAATCCCAGCTACTCAGGAGGCTGAGGCAGGAGAATTGCTTGCTTGAACCTGGGAGGTGGAGGCTGCAGTGAGCCAATATCACGCCATTGCACTCCAATTTGGGGGACAGAGACTCAGTCTCAAAAAAACAAAAACAAAAGACAAAACAAAAAACCAACAAAAACCCCAAACTGGTCATCAGTGCAAAATCGGATTAGCCACACAAGTTGTTGGAAAGAAATAACTAATATGTTCAAAACACAATAATCCAGTGACCTTTATAGACCAGAACAAAGAATGTAACAGTAACTTAATTTTCTTAAATGTGTCAGCTACATGCTAAATAAAAAGGAATTTGAAAAAGAAGAGTATATGAAAACAGAGGATGAAGTTCCTAAGCGCACCGTGCGTGTATCCGCAACATCAAGAGTCTCTTTTAACTTTTCTTCCTCCACCTTCCACACCTTCCCGACCCCTAATAAGGGTCGTGTGAGTTCTGAAACATCTGACTATGCGGCGCTTTTCCTCAAACTCCTCCTTAGAAACATAGAACTAATTGTCATGAAACAAACATTTCCATGTACTTTTTTTGTGCAGGTTTTCTTCCCATGTGAAGAAGGCAATACTTACTTTTCAAGTGCTGTGATTAATTTTAACTGAAAAAAACGGGCTTGCTGTAATGCGGACACGGCCTGTGGTAATCGGCTAAGTATTTAATTCAGGTTTTGCATCATTCCAGGTAAAGAAGCTGGAGTAAGAATTTTAAAATTTAAAGCAGACTTTTTTTTTCTGTAGGAAGACTTTCATATTCGAAGTCATTTATGTTATAACATAGCTTCTTATTTACAGCTCCTCTGTTGACAGTGACAGGGTGGTGGAAAGAGGCAAAACAAAACACTATCAAGTAAGAGCACATGGTGTCTCTTGAATAGTATTCAGCAATTTAAAAAGTTCATTCATTCTTTTTTTTAATTTTTAATTTTAATTTTTATTGCATTTTAGGTTTTGGGGTACATGTGCAGAACATGTAAGATAGTTGCATAGGTACACACGTGGCAGTGTGTTTTGCTGCCTTCTGCCCCTTCTCCCATATTTGGCATTTCTCCCCATGCCATCCCTCACCCCCCACCGCTGTCCCTCCCCTATTTCCCCCAATAGACCTCAGTTTGTGGTACTCCCTTCCCTGTGTCCATGTGTTCTCATTGTTCATCACCCGCCTATGAGTGAGTATATACGGTGTTTCCTTTTCTGTTCTTGTGTCAATTTGCTGAGAATGATGTTCATTCTTTCTGAGAAGGGAGACTTGAGCGACTTTGCAGAGATCACTCTAGCTTGTAAATCAACAACATAAAATATTTTTGATCTTTGCAGCTTGATTTAGTAGTTCCTTACTTGATCAAATTCCTTTGAACATCATAGGAGAATAATTACTTTAGACTTGCGCTCCTCACAGATTTCCATATGGGCAAATTCTAGGTAATGGCTGAAAAGGTTTGGTCTTTGTGTGTCAGATGGAGGAGGAGGAGGAAGTGAAATTTCATAGCTTTAGAGACTAATACATATTTCATTTCTGTTCTCTGTTCGATGGGATTTACAAACAGAACAAGGGGACTACCTGGGGAGGCCACATGTTGTTATATGGAAAACTGAGACTTTGACATGTGCAACGTCCTGAGCATTATCCTGAAAATCTGTTTTCAGAAAAAACAACCCTTTAATCAGCTGCCCTTCCGATACAGGTGGTCTCCCAGGCAGCTTTTTCTCTGTGAACAAATGAACAAGGAGAGGAATCTGACTGGTCCATTAGCGAATAAGCTGCTTTTGGGGAAAAATGCAAACTGGATTAAGGATGGATTTTCTAAGAAAGAGGATAGAATCTAAGACCTGGAGATTGGTATTTGGTTTTTACGTACACAATACCCTTTTAGCGATTCTAGTAGATCTAGAAAGGAAGTCTAGCCAACTCTCATCCACATGGGAAGAGGCCCTGAAACTCATCCTTTGGGACTTGGGGAAGCTTGAGGGTTTAGGGTTTGGGCAGGACTTGCCCAAGGCAAAACTGTGAAGAAGGGAGAGCCTGGTTTCCAGATGAACTCCCAGTCTGTCCCACCCTCGCCCCGAGTCCAGGCTCCTAGTAACTTCCTGTGGAAGCATCACCATTGTCCTTTCCTGCTCGAGCCTGGATTGCTCCGTTGGGATCCAGATTATAGAGATGTCAGAAATAGTAAAACAAGCAACAATTTATGTATGTATTTGTGATTATGAAGACAGTAGATATTAATCATAGAACATTTAGAAACATTCCATGTTCATGGTTAGGAAGAATCAATATCGTGAAAAAAAAAGAACATTTAGAATATTCAATAAAAAATAAAGGAAATGGGTTACTTTTATCCATCCTTCAGAGTGAATCTTGGCATTTCTATACATTCTATTTCTACTATTCAGAAAATACATCACACACATTTTGGGTGGGAGTAGGGATAGCCCAGTTGATCTTTAAGATGATTTTTTTCCCTCCTACTCATTGAGATTTTTCTGTTGTATATGTCATTCCTTTAAGATCTTGTTGAATGCTAGAGGTCCAGTCAGTCCTGTGGCAATGTGACATATGCACAACTATACAGTAAATACCTATGGCAAAAATGGGATTGGGGACAACAATAAAAAATACTTTGTCAATGACACATGAAATAAGAGAAAGCTGATGAAAGTGGTAACACAATTGTACCCCTGTTAAATGGTTAAGCAATACATAAATAGTACAGTAAATATAGTGTACATAAGTGTTGTTTACTTATGAAGGGGGCAACGGAAGGGTTGTACCTTGTGAGTTATTGTGAAGTGGTAAAAGAAGGTTATTTGAAATCAACAGGAAGTTGTAACAGCAGATGGGAACAGATGTAGCTTACGGTCCTCCATTTGGTATTGGCACAAAACATCACAGGTAAGTGATCTTTCAGTCTTCAATCTTGGGACGTGTTTTTCTGTCTTTCAGATGTAGATCCCTTCAGGTATTTGTTTGTAATAGATATCTTTTTCATCAAAATTTAAAATTTGATCCCATGAATAGCCTTTTTCTTCAATTAACTTCTGTATGGCAAGTGACATTTTTATTTGTAGCTTTCTCATTTGCACTCACAGCTTTGCTGGGTAGCTGAAAGCTTTGGAAATTGTAGAGATGCTTAAAACAGCGAAAGCAGCCAATATTAACACTAAAAGGAGCCACTTCTGCAGGATTTGGCGATTTCCATTTAAGATCTTTGCATATAGAGGGTGCTTTCGTTTGAGCATGGAATTTTGAACCTGGATGCTCAGACAGGTTTGGGATGTTGACTTACCATTTGTTTATACAGAAGAGCTCACAAGTGCAAAAGAACAGCAGAACTCAGTCTTGCAGCATGATATACGTGGTGTATTAAAGTAGCTGGTAGGTGTTTGAGGTATGTGTGCATTTTTTTTTGTTTGTTGTGTTTTTATCCATCTTGTTCCGTTGGATGCAGTTTTCTATGTTCACCTAGCATATTTTGCTGGCAAAATTGTGCACAGACAAATGTGAAATTCAAGTTATGCGCCATTGTCCCCTAATATATCAATTATGCTGAAATATGTTTGTGTTTTTCAAAACAAGTATTATTGCAAAATTCGCTGTAGTGTGATAAACACATTTATAGTAAGGCCTGACCAGGTGGTAGAGATCCATAATCCTTTATCTGCAATTTTGAGATCTATAGAGCTCTGAAACCTGAAAGTTTTTTTTTTTAAACTCAGCTTAGATAAAACTTGATCCAATTTATGTTTATTTGTCACCAATCTGGCTTAAACTGATGTAAGGCTCTTTTCCTTATTTATGTCACCTCATGTGACTATGTACACACTTGCTCCAGAAATATCATTGCATTTGATAACTAAGTGCTGTCTAAGACCCACTGGAGGTTTAAGTAACATATGGCATAAACAGCTTTCTAACATCTCCTGAATTCTGAATGCTGCAACGCAAATGCTTCTAAAGGTTTTAAATAAATAACTGTGGATTTGTAATGGCCAAAAATGTATGACTTATTTTGGGCAGCACATTTACATTTTAACAGCAACCTTCAACATCCTGTAACATTTATGGGTGATCAATGGCAGGAAGGTTTGTGGAGCCAGCAGCATGGCTGACCACTTCTTCCTTTGTTGAAGCTGTCTTTTTTGGCTCCAGAACCCCACTCTATATTCTACTTCTTCTCTTTCCAGTCTAGCTGAGCCTTTTTCTTTTTTCTTTTTTTTAACAGAGTCTTGTTCTGTCACCCATGCTGGAGTGCAGTGGCACGATCTCAGCTCACTGCAACCTCTACTTCCCTTCCCTGGTTCAAGCAGTTCTCTGCCTCAGCTCCCTGAGTAGCTGGGATTACAGGTGCCTGCCACCACGCCCAGCTAATGTTTGTATTTCAGTAGAGATAGAGTTTTACCACCTTGGCCACGGTGGTCTTGAACTCCTGACCTTGTGATCCTCCCTCCTTGGCCTCCCAAAGTGCTGGGATCACAGATGTGAGCCACTGTGCCCAGCCACTGAGCCTTCTTATCAATAGATTTCATCATGTGCTTCTCTTCCTTGCCCATTTCTAAAATCCATGTTTGTAAAAGTGTGGTCCACAGCACATCTGCATCAGAATCACCCAGGGAATTTGTTCAAAACACAACTTCCTGGGCATTAGGCCAGATTTTAGAATCTCTCTCTCTCTTTCCTTCCTTCCCTCCCTCTTTCCTTCCTTCCTTTCTTTTCTTTCTCTTTCTTTTTCTTTCTTTTTTTCTCTCTCTCTCTCTCTCTCTCTCTCTCTCTCTCTCTCTCTCTCTCTCTCTCTCTCTCTCTCTCTCTATCTCGATGGGGTTTTGCTCTTGTTGCCTCAGGCTGCAGTGCAATGACACAGTCTCAACTCACCACAACCTCTGCCTTCCAGATTCAAGCAATTTTCCTGCCTCAGCTTCCTGAGTAGCTGGGATTACAGGCACGCGTGACCATGCCCAGCTAATTTTTTGTATTTTTAGTAGAAATGGTGTTTCTCCATATTGGCCAAGCTGGTCTCAAACTCCCGACCTCAGACAATCTGCCTGCCTTGGCCTCCCAAGGTGCTAGGATTGCAGGTGTGAGCCACCGTGCCTGGCCGCTTCTTCTTACATTGCAATGAATGGAACCACAACCACATAGGTTCCCAAGCCAGAAATCTCAGCTCTTCTTTCATTGTTCCCATTCTCAACTTCAACACCCTATCTCCATTTTTGAAATTTATCTTCAAACTTTTTACTTTTCTATTTTCTTACGTTTTATTTTCAGTTCAGGGTACACACACAGGTTTGTTAAATAGGTCAACTCATGTCATGGAGGTTTGTTGAACAGACAGTTTCATCACCCAGGTACTAAGCCTAAAACCCAATGGTTATTTTTTCTGATCCTCTCTCTCCTCCTGCCCCACAACCTCAAGTTGGCCCCAGTGTGTGTTGTTCCCCTCTTTCTGCCCGTGTGTTCTCATCATTTAGCTCTTACCTGTTAGGGAGAATGTGCAGTATTTGGTTTTCTGATTCTGCATTAGTTTGCTAAGGAAAATGGCCTCCAGCTTCATCCATGTTCCTGCAAAAGACATGATTTCATTCTTTTTTATGGCTGTATAGTATTCCCTGTTGTGTATGTACCACATTTTCTTTATCCAATCTGTCATTAATGGGCATTAAGATTGATTCCGTGTCTTTGCCCCTGTGAACAGTGCTGCAGTGAACATGTGAGTGCCTGTGCCTTTATGGTAGAATGATTTGTATTACTTCTAGTATATACCCAGTAATGGGATTGCTAGGTGAAATAATAGTTTTGCTTTTAGCTCTTTGAGGAATTGCCGCACTGCATTCCTCAATGGTTGAACTAATCTACACTCCCACCAACAGTGCATAAGAGTTCCCTTTTCTCCACAATCTTGCCAGCATCTGTTACATTTTGACTTTTTGATAATAGCCATTCTGACAGGTGTGAGATTGTATCTCATTGTGGTTTTGATTTACGCTTCTCTAACCATCAGTAATATTAAGCTTTTTTTCCACAGGTTTCTTGGCCATCTGTACGACTTCTAAAAAGTGTCTGTTCTTGTCCCCCGCCCACTTTTTTTATTAGGGTGGTTTGTTTTTCCTCTTGTAAATTTGTTTACACTCATTATATATGTTGGATATTAGACCTTTGTCAAATGCGCAGTTTGCAAATATTATCTACTATTCTGTAGGTTGTCTTTTTACTCTGTTGATATTTTCTTTTGCTGTGTAGACACTCTTAAATTTAATGAGTTCCCCTTTGTCAATGTTTTTCCTTTTGTTGCAATTGCTTTTGGTGTCTTTGTTATGAAATCTTTGCCTGTTCCTGTGTCCAGAATGGTATTGCCTTGGTTGTCTTCCAGGGTTTTCACAGTGTTGGAGTTTACATTTAAGCATTTAATCCATCTTGTGATTTTTGTATATGGTGTAAAAAAAGGGTCCAGTTTCAATCTTCTGCATATGGCTGGCCAGTTGTCCCAGCACCATTTATTGAATAGGGAGTCCTTTCCCTATTGCTTGTTTTTATCAGCTTTGTCGAAGATCAGAGAGTTGTAGGTGTGCGGCCTTATTTCTGGTCTCTATTCTGTTCCATTGGTCTGTGCGTCTGTTTTTGTACCAGTATCATGCTGTTTTAGTTACTATAGCCCTGTAGTATAGTTTGAAGATAGTATGATGCCTCCAGCTTTGTTCCTTTTGTTTAGGACTGCCTTTGCTATTCAAGCTTTTTGGTTTTTTATGAATTTTAAAATAGCTTTTTCTAGTTCTGTGAAGAATGTCATTGGTAATTTGATGGGATCAGCATTTAATCTACAAATTGCTCTGGGCAGTTTGGCCATTTTAATGGTGTTGATTCTTCCTATCCATGAGCATGGGATATTTTTTTCATCTGTTTGTGTCATCTCTGATTTCTGTGAGCGTGTTTTGTGATTCCCATTGCAGAGCTCTTTCACCTCACTTGTTTGCTATATTCCTAGATACTTGTTTTATTTTACTGTGGCAGTTGTGAATGGGGTTGCTTTCCTGATTTGGCTTTTGGTTTGGTTGTTGTTGGTGTATAGGAAGGTTAGTGATGACCGTATGTCGATCTTGTATTCTGCAACTTTGCTGAAGTTGTTTATCAGCTGGAGGAGTGTTTCTCCTTTCCCTAATCTATGCCACCGTGACCTCGTGCCTAGACTGCTGTGGCAGTGAGATCTTCCCATTTCAGACTGCATATGTCAAGTCCATCCTCCATAATGGGACCTGATTGACCTTTTCACAACACAAATCAGAATATGTCACTATCCAGCTTAAAAACTTCCATTATACTTGCTAAAACCCAGAATCCTTACTAAGGCCTGCAAGGCCCTGCTTAGCCCTCCAGCCTCATCACGATGGACCCATATCCTGTGACACCCCACCCCCGACTTCTGTTTAATGTAGGTGTCCCTGCCAAGTGCTCCGTGGCACCTCACACGTGTCCCCGAGTACTCATCAGACTGTATGTAACTTCTTGCTTAATTATCCATCTCTTCCATCATCGGACACTGAACTCTATGACAGTGGGACCTCGCTTGTTTTGTTTATTGTCTAGGATCCTCATGGAAAGCACTCAATATACAATGAGCAAATAAATGAATGAGTTACTTCGGCATGTGTGAATGTGTAGGCAGGGGTGGGGCCTTTCATGCTTCTCAAGCAAGACCCGTAAGGATGGCTGGCCAATTCAATTTAGTTCAAGACGACTCAGTCTAGCAAACAGTTATTATTGAGTATTTATTATGCTCTATTGGGCATGTCATAGAGTTGGAGAAGACAAGGCCTCTGCCCTCAGAGATGGTTACCCTAACCTAACCTGTCACTGGCTGGCACCCTGCTGTTCGTGAACAGATGGCTCAAAATCACAGTGCCACTGATTTGCAGACTTCAGGAACTGCCTGATGCCCTCACTTCCCCCTTGATGCCTCACCTGTCCTCACTTCAGGTGTTTGCCCAAATTAAGCCAGAATTTGCCACATTTCTTAGTATGAGAAAAGAACTTGGTAATAATCAGAATTCTCTAAAGAACATTCCGATCCCCCACTGCGACATGCCCTTGGCCACTGGGAAACAAGCAAGTTCCACATAAGATTACATTTATAGCAGGAGGTACAGAAAAAGGAGGAGTTAGAAAGAAAATCTCAATTCTGTCATTTAGTGACAGTCTGACCTTGAGCAAGTCTTGGCTTTCTTGTGTAT
Source organism: Leontopithecus rosalia (assembly GCA_028533165.1). Lineage (NCBI taxonomy): Eukaryota > Metazoa > Chordata > Mammalia > Primates > Cebidae > Leontopithecus > Leontopithecus rosalia. The sequence continues at coordinate 4,287,049 of CM052662.1, forward strand.
AAATAGAGATAACAAAGCCACATCACAGGTTTTTGTGCATATTAACGCCGTTAACACAAAACAATAAGGGCTAAGATATATAGAGTGCTTGCTTTATGCTATGTATTGTCTAAGAGCCTCTCTGGTTTAATTTTCCTAGCAGTCTTGTGTGGTAGTTACTGGTATTATCTCTCCTGTTAGAGTGAGGCTGGTGAGGCTTGAGGAACTTTCCCATAGTTCCTTGCATTTAGCAAGCAGAGGAAGCAGAGTTGTATGTGGGTGGCCTGGATGCTTAGTCTGTGTCCTCTCTCAATCACCCTGTTACCTTCTGAGGTTGAAGCTAATTGAAGATTTTGATAAAATTTCTGTTCTATTATCGGGGAAAAAACAGCACAATATTTTTTAAAGGGACTTTCTTATTCTACGGAATAAATGGGTGCTCTTAGAAATAACATGGCGTCCTTTATGCCTTTTTTTTTTTGTATGAAGTCTTGCTTTGTTACCCAGGCTGGAGTGCAGTCGCACAATCTTGGTTCACTATAACCTGCACCTCCTGCATTCAAGTGATTCTCCTGCCTCAGACTCCCAAGTAGCTGGGATTACAGGGATGCACCATGATGCCTGGCTAATTTGTGTTTTTAGTAGAGACAGGGTTTCACCATGTTGGTGAGGCTGGTCTTGAACTCCCGACCTTAGGTGATCCATCCGCCTCAGCCACCCAGAGTGCTGGGATTATAGGCGTGAGCCACCACGCCCGGCAACATCCATTTATCTAACATGTTTCTACAGCCTTACTTCTGTGGGTCTCGAGTGTCTTTGTACAAGAATAGGGCTCCACTGTAATAAAACACATTGAGGGATATAAATATTTGGGTCAAAGTTCCAGTCTACGGCATGTAATTGACCTCACTGAAAGTAAAATCACCAAGTTCCCTGACTCACACCTGGCTGTAGGTAACTGCAGCTGTCTGCGCATTCACATTGTATTCTTTCAAAGAGAAACTGGGAGCATGGCAGGACTATGAGCAGATGTGCTGTGACTGTAGAAATGTGTGCATACTTACATATTTATGCACTCTAGAGCTTGTATTACAGCATGATTTATTACAGCCTATGAGCCCATTCATAAACAGCCGTTTTTATGAAATAGCAGCAGCATTTAAAAAAACACTTTGTTTCCTATTTAGGCCTCAACCTGTGTGAAGGCAGATTCTGAAATGTAGACATAAGGCCCCAAAAATATGTGAAAATAGGCCGGGCGCAGTGACTCACACCTGTAATTCTAGCACCTTGGGAGACCTAGGCAGTGGGATTACGTGAGATCAGGAGTTCGAGACCATCCTGGCCAAGAAGGAGAAATCCCGTCTCTACTGAAAATACAAAAATTAGCCGGGTGTGGTAGCACATGCCTGTAATCCCAGCTACTGGGGAGCCTGAGGCACGAGAATCACTTGAACCTGGAAGGCAGAGGTTGCAGTGAGCCGAGATTGCACCACTACACTCCTGCCTGGGCTACAGAGCAAGACTGTCTCAAAAAAAAAAAAAAAAAGAAAGTAAATGTGCATGAAGTAAATAAGGTTACACATTTAGTGAGATAAAACATGAACTCCTAGGGAAATCGACATTAAGGGAGTATATGCAATCTACGGCTGAGAACACAGAGAGAAAATGTCTTCTAAGTGATGTTCTGGCTGGTTTGTATTCCCCCCCAATTCACATGTTAACACCCTAGCCCCCAGCACCTCAGAATGTGACTTTGTTTGAAGATAGGGCCTTTAAAGAGGTAATTAAGTTGAAATGAGTTGATAAGGATGGGCTCTAGTTTAATATGACTGTGTCCTTTCAAGAAGAGAAGAGATTGGCCAGGTGCGGTGGCTCATGCCTATAATCCCAGCACTTTGGGAGGCTGAGGCAGGAGGATCACCTGAGGTCGGGAGTTTGAGACCAGCCTGACCAATATGGAGAAACCCTGTCTCTACTAAAAATACAAAATTAGCCACGTGTAGTGGCACATGACTGTAATCCCAGCTGCTCGGGAGGCTGAGGTTGGAGAATGCCTTGAACCTGGGAGGTGGAGGTTGCGATGAGTGGAGATCACACCATTGCACTCTAGCCTGGGCAATAAGAGTGGGGAAAAGAAAGAAGAAGCCGGGTGCGGTGGCTCATGCCTGTAATCCCAGCACTTTGGGAGGCTGAGGTGGGCGGATCACCTGAGGTCAGGAGTTCGAGATCAGCCTGGCCAATATGGTGAAACCCCATCTTTAAAAAAATAAATAAATAAAAATAAATAAAAAATAAAGAGAAGAAGAGAAGAGATTAAGACACAGACAAGCACAAAGAAGACAATTATCAGGAGAACACAGTCATTTACAAACTGAGGAGAGAGAGGCCTCAGACGAAATCAAGTACCAACACCATAAATCTGCATACTTGTAGCCTCAGAATAGTAAGAAAATAAATGTATGTTGTTTAAGCCACCCAGTCTGTGGTACTTTGTTATGGCAATTCCTAGCAAACTAATACAAGTGGTTTTTATCACTTCCTACTCCTTGATCTTTTTGCCCTTGTTTTTGAAGACACGAGTATTGTTTCAACTTTTTCTTCTTGATTTGCCTGTGAATATAACATGATTCTCAGAATAGCCAACGAGCAAGTCACAAGGGTTTCATTTCTGTATTGAAGTGTTGGCTGAGTCAAGTTAGAAGCTGAGAGACCTTATACATCAAGTTTATCCTTGAACAGGAACAAAGGGTAGGATGCTTATTATATTTGTAGATGGTAAGAAACCAGAGAGCACAGTCAACATAAATCACCTTGATTGGCTGAACGGGAGTTAAGCTGAAGTAGAGGAAAATTCAGAAGAGACAAATTGAAGTTCCTGAACTTAGATTCAAAAGAATCAATTGCATAAGTGCAAGATGGGAAAGAAATAATTAAACAGTGTACGTACTGAAAACAGGATGAGTCAACTGAAGGATGAGAGAGCTGCTAAATTCAGTGTGTTTTTAATCTATCAACTGTAGAGCTGTTGTTTCCGCTGTGTCTGGTAATCAACGAGCTGCTTTAGGAGGTAGTAAGTTTCCCAGTGCTGGAGGCGCCCGAGAAATAACTGGGTAACTACTTGTTAGGCCGCCCGAGAAATAACTGGGTAACTACTTGTTAGGCACGTGGCAGAGAGTGCCTAGTAACTCGAAGACACACCTGTGGTTGAAGTTAAACTCACATTAATTGTTGCCTGAGAAATTGAAGACCATCTGCCCCCATGTAATTCTGAGTTTTTCGTATTGAAAATTTTAAATATTTGTAATTAGAAAAACTGGGGGAAGGAACAGGAGATAGCCCTGAAGGTTGATATTAATTTGCTTTTATCTCCATTTATTGGTATCTTTTCTTGAGAGAAATCATTTGCTTAAATGCAGATTTGGAAACCTTGGTCCTAGTGGTGACAGCGGCCAGACTGACAGCCTCAGTTATTGACTGAATTTGATTTATTCTGCGGTGAGTGTCTTAAATGGTGATATGTTAATCTTGGTTTCACCTCCGGACTTTATTGCTTTTAAGATAACCAGAAACAGATTGTTCTATAAAACATGCGTTTGCCTGTATAGACTAGTGAAATCTTACGCTGGGAAAAGTCCCCATTTTAATAAGCTTTAAACAAAAAATTCTACCTTACGTGCTAATTGGAATCTAAATTCAGGTGTTAACCTCTTTCACTGAAAGTGCATGTTGAGTAATTGCAGGAAAGGGGCCAATTTCAGGCACAGCAGTAATTACTGAATTAGCAGAAAAGTTCAAGTAGGGCTTCAGATTTCAGATCATTACTGAGCTTTCTGAGGAACAGCTAATCCTGGAGTGATTGGGCTTCTCACACCTGTGTGTGCGTTTGTTTGTGTGTGTGTGAGCGTGAATAAGTATAAAGGGAGTTCCGCTTAAATTTCAAAGAAATAATTTTGCAAATGACCACAGAATTAGATACTAATATTTCTTGTTATTTAAAAATATAATTTTAATGACCTCTGAATTGAACTTTAATGCTTCTCTACTGAATTTAAAAATAAGGGGCAGGCCGGGCATGGTGGCTCACGCCTGTAATCCCAGCACTTTGAGAGGCTGAGGTGGGTAGATCATGAGGTCAGGAGTTCGAGACTAGCCTGGCCAGCATAGTGAAATCCTGTCTTTACTAAAAATACAAAAAAAAAAAAATTCATCGAGGATGGTGGTGTTTGCCTGTAATGCTAGCTACTTGGGAGGCTGAGGCAGAAGAATCACTTGAACCCAGGAGGCAGAGGTTGTAGTGAGCTGAGATCATGCCATTGCACTCCAGCCCGGGTGACAGTGCGAAGATTCCATCTCAAAAAATAAAAAAGAAGGGGAAAACCCCAGAATCTGTTCTATCTGATAAAATAACTTTGTTCTTAAAAAATTTATTTATGTATTTATTTATTATTATTTTTAAAGACAGGGTTTCACCATGTTGGCCAGGCTGGTCTTGAACTCCTGACCTCAGGCGATTCGCCTGCCTCAGCCTCCCCAAGTGCCGAGATTACAGGCGTGAGCCACCACGCCCGGCCTGTTCTTAAAATTTAGTCCCTGAATGTCCTGGGAATTAGCCTTTAGAATGCTAAGAAGCATCTACCTTTGACATACTCTACACTGAGGGCCTCATTGAATCTGGTTATTGCCAGAGGTCAACTAAGCTCTTAAACCTGTTGTGTACACTACATGATTTAATAGCCCTATGAAAGGACATCATGGGACACAATGGGCAATGACAGGTACTGATGCTCCAGTGACAGCCCCATCTTTGGTTGATGGTAGATGAAGCGATATGAGTAAGAGTTATGAACCTCATCACAGTATCAAGCTAAAAAACTTAGCTGTGCTTCATCAAAATCAGAGAGTAAAGTAAGAAGTAAAGTGACAACGGAATCAGCAAGTAGGAGATTTTACTCAGTGAAAAGGAGGAAGGGCCGAGGATGCTGGTGAAGGGAGATTGTCAAGGGTGGATGACAGATGTACAGGGCCACGGCAGTTATCCACCCAGATTGTAGCAGTGGGCTCTAAGAGAACGAATTTCAGATGAACTTGATAGCATACATAATGTGCTTACATGTATTGAGAAAAGACTGAGACAAGTAGAGAGTGTGTGAAGATAACTTGGTGGTAAATATCTAGGAAAATATACCAGAAAGCAAAAATATTTTGTTTCTCTTAAAGAGAAAACAAAAAGTTATGAAGGATGCTATGGGAAGAAATGAAAGATATCTTTACCTACTACTAGGTATGATCCAGGATATGTTGTTAAGTTAAATACTTCTATTTTCCTAGATATTAGTTTGTTCTTGCACTGCTGTAAAGAACTACTTCAGACTAGCTAATTTATAAAGAAGAGGTTTGATTGGCTCATGATTCTGTAGGCTGTACAGGAAGTATGGCTGGAGAGGCCTCGGGAAACTTACAATCATGGTGTAGGGGAAAGCAAGCACGCACGTCCTGTGTGGCTGGAGCAGGATGAAGAGAGAAAAGGAGGAGGTGCTACACACTTTTAAACAACCATATGTCATGAGAACTCACTCACATCACGAGAACAGCAAGGGAGAAATCTGCCCCCATGATCCAGTCATCTTCCACCAGCCCCTCTTCCAAAACTGGGGTTACAATTCAACATGAGATTTGGACAGACACAAATCCAAACCATATCACCCTAATAATATCTATTTGACTACATTAAAATTAAAACAAGAAAGCTCATTTGAGAGGAAGGTTACAAATAAAAATAAAAACAAGAAAAGGACAATTCATAAAATACATTTAAGGCAAAGGAGATAATAGCTAGAAATTTTTAAATATATATTGCTTTATAGATTTGACTTTCGAACCTAGTTAACATTCTACCTAATTACTAAACAAAATTAAGTTTTAAAATACAATCCCTAAAAAGGAAAAGTAAAATGAAACAAATGAACCTCACTGTTGGCATCATCCCACAGAGGAAAACCATTCCAAATGGCTTTTACAGCACAGGTATTTGCCTACGTGTTCTAAGTGGCATATATTCTAAGGAGAACTATTTTCAATAGTTATAACTGTTTTCAGTAATCACATAGCAGTAGTAATGTTGGTACTGCTACTCTGAGACTATAGTCTAATTATGTTGTTTTCTGCTGGAATACTCAGTTTAAAAAAAAAAGATAAATAGGGGGAACGATCCAAGATGGCCAACCGCTAACATCTCCGGATTGCAGCTCGCTGTTAAAGCTCATAGAACTAGAGGATGCCACACTTTCAGACAAATTCTGGTCACTCAGGAGCAGAAGATTCCCAGTGGAGGAGCCACGCGGGGCAGTGGTTTTGCCGGCACCTCCGCACGGCAGCTCTCGGAGCTGACTAGGCGGGGCTGGCTCCCCTTTGACTGAATTTTGGAGGAGTCGCGGGAGTTCCCAGCGCTGACTCCTGAGGCCGGCACCGAAGTTGTGCCGGCACCTCAACGCAGGGTGAACGCAACTGGTTCCCCTTCTGACCAAGGTTTGGAGCTCCGGGAAGGCAAAGTCACCTATTACGGACACAAGAAGGAAGCCAGATAGGAGAAGCCTGGGCAGAAAAACACCATCAGTCTTAACGCCGCTGTTCCTGGCCCTGGGAACTAACATCTTGGATGTCCACTCAAGAGACCTACTGAAAGCTGGTAATTTCAAAGACGACAGGAGGATAAATTTACAATGATGGGAAGAAACCGGTGAAAAAAGGCTGAGAATACTCAAAATCAGAACCCCTCTTCCACTAAAGATGATCACACTTCCTCATCAACAATGGAACAAGACTTGATGGAGAACGAGCACATCCCAATAACAGAATCAAACTTCAGGGTATGGATAATAAGAAACTTCCATGAGTTCAATGAACATGTTGTAGCCCAATGTAAAGAAACTAAGAACTTTGAAAAAAGGTTTGACGAAATCCTAATGAGAATAGACAACTTAGAGAGGAATATAAGTGAATTAATGGAAATGAAGAATACAATACAGGAACTCCGAGAAGTATGCACAGGTTTAAACACTCGAATTGTTCAAGCAGAAGAAAGGATATCAGAGGTCGAAG
>CM052662.1:4294628-4322524 GCA_028533165.1 Leontopithecus rosalia
GCAATATCTCTCTCATTGCTTGATTTCCTTCCTTCCCTTCTCTCCCTCCCTCCCTCCCTTCCTCCCTTCCTTCCTTCCTTCATCCCTTCCTTCCTCCCTCCCTTCCTCCTTCCCTCCCTTCCTGCCTTCCTCCCTTCCTCGCCCCCCAAAAAAGATAAATATGCAAGATCAATGAGGTTAACAAAAACCCTGTATCTGAATTGACAGTATCAACATACACTTGTATGTATTTTATCATATATATGTCATATATATGTTACATATACATATCTTATATCTGTTCACTGATCACTGGAAAAAATTGGAAAAAAATGATCAACCCAGTGGCAATAAGCACCTTTCATGCTTATGCCATGGTATCTAAATATAATTTCCCAGTAAGTGGAAGACCAGAGCTGTTTGGAGAGAAATGTCCAATTCAGGTCTAAAGTAGGAAATGTGCAAGATGACCCTGGAGCATCTTGTCATATTAGAAAATAAGGAAGCTATCGGAGATTACTGAGGTTCTGTCAGAAGGACTCAGGAGCCAACTTAAAGAGGCTTCTGCTGACGGATGTAGGAATAATTTGAGCCTATATGATAAGGGTAATAGCAATGAATGGAAATATATCTAATATGGTCATGCTGCAGCTTCATAAGCGGTGTTATTTTAGTAATTATTTAGTAGATCACCTAGTTATCTGTCTCTCCATTGAAGTTCTATGATACTCACTGCCTTGATATATCACCTTTATTTCAATAATAGCTTACCTGTGGTATGCCTTTCAAAAATTGGCTTATCTCTTAAAAATTGTATCTATTGCAGGGCACGGTGGCTCACACCTGTAATCCCAGCACTTTGGGAGGCCGAGTTGGGCAGATCACCTGAGGTCAGGAGTTTAAGACCAGCCTGACCAACATGGTGAAACCCTGTCTCTACCAAAAGTTTAAAATTAGCTGGGTGTGGTGGCACATGCCTGTTATCCCAGCTACTGGGGAGACTGAGGTAGGAGAATTGCTTGAACCTGGGAGGGGTAGGTTTCAGTGAGCCAAGATCACGCCACTGCACTCCAGCCTGGGCAAGAGGGAAACTCTGTCTCAAACAAAACAAAACAAAACAAAACAAACAAAAAACTATGAAAAAAATTAAAATGTGCCAAAAGGTGTTTTTTTAAAGAAACTATTTCTTCACTCACATGTTCCTAACCTTTCATAATTATTCCGTGTATTTTTAAAAGTAACTGCTATCATATTTATTATAGAACACTTTTCAAAAATAGTATGCTTATCTAAATGCAATTATGCACCACATAATGACATTTCAGTTGACGGTGAACTGCATGTATGAAAGTGGTCCCTTAAGATTATCATGGAGCTGAACATTTTCTATTGCCTAGTGACGTCGTAGCTGTCCTAATGTCATGGCACAATGCTTTACTCACATGTGTGTGGTGATGCTGGTGTGAACAGACCTACTATGCTGCCATTCATATAAAACTATTGCACATACAATGATGTACAGTATGTAACACTTGATAAAGATCAAAACAACTATGTTCTGGCATAGGTACTTTCTATACTATACTTTTTATTGTTAGCGTGCATTTACTTTATTTTATTTTTTAAGTTAACTATAAAACAGCCTCAGGCAAGCCCTTTACAAGATACTTCAGAAGACGACATTCTTATCATGGGAGGTGAGAGCTGCATGCTTTTTACTGGCCCTGAAAACCTTCCAGTGGGACAAGATGTGGAGGTGGAAGATAGTGATATTGATGATCTTGACCCTGTGTAGGCCGAGGCTAATGTGTGTGCTTATGTCTTGGTTTTTAACAAAAAGTTTGAAAAGTAAAAAAAATATGCTTATAGAATAAGGAGATAGAGAAAATATGTTTGTGTAGCTGTACGGTGTGTTTGTGGCTTAAGCTGTTATTACAAAGGGTCTAGGCCGGGCGTGGTGGCTCACGCCTATAGTCCAAGCACTTTGGAGGCCAAGGCGGGCGGATCACCTGAGGTCGGGAGTTCAAGACCAGCCTGACCAACATGGTGAAACCCCATCTTTAAAAAAAAGAAAAGAATAAATAAAATTAACAAAAAAAGCAAAGGGTCTAAGAGTTCAAAAGAATTAAAATGTTTAAGAGGTAAAAAGTTTGAGTAAGCTAAGGTTAATTTATTATTTAAGACAGACTTTTTTATTTATATATATATATATATATATATTTTTTTTTTTTAATTTTTATTGCATTTTAGGTTTTGGGGTACATGTGCAGAACATGCCAGATAGTTGCATAGGTACACACGTGGCAGTGTGTTTTGCTGCCTTCTGCCCCCTCACCCATATTTGGTATTTCTCCCCATGCCATCCCTCCCCTGCTCCCCCCCCCCGCTGTCCCTCCCCTATTTCCCCCAATTATTTATATATTTTTTTAGCACAGTCTTGCTCTGTCACCCAGGCTGGAGTGCAGTGTTGTGAGTGGTGCAATTTCAGCTCACTGCAGCCTTGACCTCCTCCCAGGTTCAAGTGATTCTTGAGTCTCAGTCCCCCAAGCAGCCGGGATGACAGGCACACACTCCCACGCCTGGCTAATTTTTGTATTTTTAATGGAGATGGGGTTTCACCATGTTGGCTAGTCTGGTCTCAGACTCCTGGGCTCAAGTGATCTACCGGCTTTGGTGTCCCAAAGTGCTCGGATTACCGGTGTGAGCCGCTACACGTGGCCCAGTAAAATATTTTTGGTAAACTTGGTGTGGCCTAAGTGCACAGGATTTGGAAAGTCTACCATAGTGTGCAGTAATGTCCTTGGCCTTCGCATCACTTACCACTCACTCACTGACTCCCTGAGAGCAACTTTCAGTCCTGAAACCTCCATTCATGCTAAGTGCCCTGTTTAGGTGTACCATTTTAGAATGTTTTATACAGTATTTTTACTGTACCTGTTCTATATTTAGATATGTTTAGATTCACAAAGACTTACCGCTGTGTTACAATTGCCTATAGTATTCATCGTAGTAACAGGCTGTATCCTGTTAGGTGACACATCACTATATACACATATATTTATAGATCTTCATTTCTTTTGAGAAAGTTGCACAGGTGTCGTTTTTGTAGAACGATCTTTTCCTTGTATGTTCATTGCAGAACTATTCACGACAGCAGAGACATGGAATCAGCCTAGATGCCCATCAATGGCAGATGGAATCAAGAAAATGTGGTGCGTGTATACACCACGGAGCACTACACAGCCATAAAAAAGAACCAAGTCACGTCCTTCGCAGCAACATGGATGCAGCTGGAGGCCATTTTCCTAAACAAATGAATACAGGAACAGAGAAGCAAATATCACATGCTTTCCTAAGTGGGAGCTAAGCATTGTTATTATTCACATGGACATAAAGATGGGAATAATAGCCACTGGGGACTACTAGAGGAAGGAGGACAGAAGCGGGCAGGAGCTGGACAACTACCTTTTGGGTACCATGCTCACTACCTGAGTGACAGTTTCACATATCCAAAACCTCAGCATCACCCAATAACCCATGTGGCACACCTGCACATGTACCCTCTGAATCTAAAATAAAAGTTGAAAATTAAAAAAAAAAAAAAAAAAAGAGAGAGAGAGAAACATAGACTTTTTTTTTTGAGATGGAGTTTCACTTTTTTTGCCCAGGCTGGAGTGTAAGTGCGTGATTGTAAGAGGTTGCTCACTGCAACCTCTGCCTCCCAGGTTCAAGTGTTTCTCCTGCCTCAACGTCCTAAGTAGCTGGGATTATAAGCGACCACTACAAAGCCTGGCTAACTTTTTGTATTTTTAGTAGAGACTTTTAGTAGAGACGGGATTTCACCATGTTGACCAGGCTGATCTTGAACTCCTGGCCTCAGGTGATCCACCTGCCTCTGCCTCCCTAAGTGCTGGGATTACAGGCGTGAGCCACTGTGCCCGGCCAAGAAATAGACTTTATAAGACAAACAAAAATTGCACAAGTAAGCTAATTCTATACTTACTATCCTACCCTACACCTTTTTTTTAAAATCTGAAAAATATATCTTGAGGCCCTTCACATACCAATAAATCTGGAGCTACGTAATTCTTTTTAGTGAGTTCAAAGTATCCCATTATACAGATGTTTTATAATTTATTTACCTAATTCCACGTGGATGAATAGTTAGGTTTATTTCAGTTTTATGTGATCTTGTCTATTTGGTATTGCTGTTTAACTTCACACAAGTCTACACCTATTCGACTGTGAACTCTTCATTAGGGCATGAAGTCTATTGCAAGTTTATGTCACACACTGCAAGCTCTAGAAAATACGTACTTCAATGATAGTGTCTGCTTTGCCCTCAAATTGAAGTCTCCTTGAAAAATGTTCACATGTCATTTCACTACTGCAAATTTCCACAGTTTTACTCTTGAGGTCAGTAAATAGATGCTAACAATTCATCATTATTGCTAGGGCAAACAAGGAGCTCTTTACAAAGTTGCAGACCACTTAACACTTTATAGATCAAAGATAACACTTGAAATTGTTCAGAGGTGAAGAGGCATAATTGACTTTGTGCCCCGAAGACTGTGTCCTGGATATTTGGGTTGATTCTGTCTTTATGGCTCTTGCTTTGTCTTAGGATCATTAGATTTCGTTTGAAGGTGGGGGATGAACAGCACACCATGTATCGACAAGCAACACAACTGTAGACTCCCACAGAGTTTTCTCCTACATGTCTTTGGTGATTCAGATTCCTCACTCAAACACAGCATGACTTAAGCCTACCTCCATAACAGCTACGGAATCGTTCTCTTCAAGTACAGGTAACTCCTTTACCTACTACAGAGCAGTTTCTATTATACTAAAAGCAACAGACTGAAAATACTTGAAAGCCATTCTATGTACATGGCAAAAGCATGACATGCACCCTAAACAAAGTGTTGAATGTGTCTGAAGATCTCAGAGTGATTGTTTGCAGCAGATTATCAGTGCATTTGTGAGGAAGGTGAAAATCTATAGTAGGTATGACACCTTGATGCCGACAGAGCATTATTCCTCATAGAGGTAAAATGCTATTCTCATCATGAATTAAAATGGTGAGGAGTAAGCCACCAGTGTTTAAAGTAAGCAAACAAATGATAATGCTGTCTAATAAAATCATTATTGAATGAGAGATGCTTGCATGCATGAATGGATGAATGGAAGAAAAAGAGAAAAAAATTCATGACTTCTCTGGCAGTCTGTTGGTCTGTGTTTCACTGATGTACAGGGTTTGTGGTTTATAACATTGTCAGAGTTATACAACAGCATTATGTCCCTGAGTGTTGTGCAGGTATCTCTTTGTCTTTCTGTTCTTTGCATGCAATGGGGGATCTAAGGCTGGACCCATGCCCTACCCAGGACATTTCCTTTCTGTGGCATGTGAGCAGAGCCGTTACCAATGCTAAGATTTACTGCTTTGGGGATCGGTTCAGAACAAATGTTCGAAACAGCCGTCTGCCTCGGGCAAGGTAATTTTGGACAAATTCAACAAGACTTCAAAGGAAGCCACCTACTACAATGCCTAAGGAGGATAAAGACACGATTTAAACGAATGTATTGCAATTAGTGGGTATTTACTTTATATGTTGCCAAGTTCTGATAGCTTTCTCTAACCCTCAGGGAAATAATATATATGTCTACTTCTGGTGAGCTGAAGAAATGGGATATGTGCTTCCCGGAGAGACAGGTGTTGTGAACATACACAGATCTAAAAGAGAGAAAAGATGAAAAGTCCATGAAAGCTGGAGACAAAGAATAAATGCAGTGTTTGCTCTGAGGTGAAGAAACAAAAGGTGAGTTAAGTTTTGTTCTTTCAGCATCCTCCTCCCTGGAAAAGAGACCCTCTGTTGTGAAAAATCTGTTTTCTTTGAAAATAGTTTGTATTAACTAAAGAAAGTAAAGAGGAGGCAACATTTAATACCAATAAATGCAGGAAAGCCACTTATCAATTAAAGGAGACTTGGACCACCAAGCTGATTTGGGTATATCCTGAAACGCTGCGATGCTAATCCAATCATTCAGCACGAAGCATTCCAGCAGTAGAGGAAATTAAGGATTAAACTGTGGTGGGAAGAATGAGAAGGCAAGACGCTAGACATATAGTCTGAGTGGACTTTAATCAAATCAAGCCAGAAACAGAGCAAAATGGAAATCTAATAGCACCGTGTTTTCATATTTATGTTCACAGTTTCTTTCCAGAACATTCATTTACGAGTGAGGTTTAATGTGAGGATCGTTACAGGAAAAGACCAGCATGTTCTCTTAGCATTTCTGAAAGAAAGAATGAGCAAGTCAGACCAAATTTAGTCAAAAAACACTGCATAGAGACTTCTATTTGAAGTGAAAGGGAGGGCAGAAGAGGCTACATGCCAAATAGTTCCTTAATTTGATTTATCTTTGCCCTGAAAAGATCTCAAAGAGAGGGAAAGCAAAATACAATCTATTCTGTGTTCTTGTTTATTTCAGACAATACGCAATTGAACAAATAAACTCTCACTGAAAACTCTAATCCAACACACAGATTTAAAGGCAGCCCTAAAATGAGTAGACGTCTGTTAGTCAATAAGATTGCCTTACTCTGATTTTAAAACTTGATTTATCTAGATAATCACCAACATTCACTTCAGTTGGAGACATGATCACAGGCCTTCATCATACAGGTAACTAACATCTTTCTGAATTTTGCACTTAAAAACATATTTTGATGGTTAGAACTTATCAAGGGATTAAAACACTTTCTAAAACTGGACTTCATTAAAACTTTTCTAATATCCTTCTGGGAGTTGCCATTGGTAACACATTCTCCAGTCTTTGTCATTAAATATTCTGTAAACCAGCTAAATGTTTTACGGCTGCACATATTTTTTCCTTGGTGTTGCAGCATTCCTAGCCTAGAAGATTTACTGTTGCCCCATTATTTCTGAGATTTCTGAGACTATTGCTCTCTGATTACTCTTGTTTTAGAGGAAGTGGAAAAAGAGAATGAAACGCTGTAGGGACGGGGAGTGTGGCTTCTGCCAGCATGGGGCTATTTGTTTTAATTAATCTTAAACCATTTTGACTGTGCTAATGGTTGAATGCAGGTATCTTGTAGGTGTGTGGCCTGTCGTGCCTCTCCCTGCTGTTTACTTTAGCGACTTGTCTGTCTGAAAGTTATGATACCACAAAGCCTCCTCAGGGTCTTAGAGCATGATGTAGCATGCAGACTTCAGAAACAGCCCCGAGGGATGCCCCTGTAAGCTGCTGCAGGTAGAACTGCCGAGGTGAGGGCAGAGAAGCTTCAAGGGAACAATGAGGAGGGGGGAAGCAGGTGAACTCATCCTGGCTTCGCCTGGATGCCCTGAAACAATTAGGCAACTTCCATCCAAAAAAACTGCTCTCCTTTGGAAAGCTAAAGGGAAATCTGTTGTTAAGTGACTATTGTCACATTCTGAATTGCCATGTGACGCTAATTTTTTATTTCCTGGGCCTGCCATTCCACCCAGATCACATTTTGCTCAGCACACTTGTTAACAAAATAAGATCCAGTTGATTGGTGACATTTAAGTGAGGAAGCTTTCTGATTTTTAAAAACACATTAGCAAAGGAATTTATTTTGAGATAAGGAAGAATGAAGTGGCAGTGGAAACACAATGACCTAGGGAAAGCAGCTGTAAACCACACACACAGCAAATACGAGATTTGAAATCATCAATTTCTTTACTCTGGTGATCACAATTTGGCAAATACATTTTTGCTTTATCATTTCTGAAACAGTCGCTTCTAACAAAAATTAAATTGTTTATTTCCCCCTTTGACCATCTTTTCGTTTTTTGTTATATAGGTCATGTACAAGTAGAATATAATTGTAAAAGATTTAGCAATGCTTCCATCACCATCCTGCCCTGCTCCCCTATGTACGTAGACACATTCCTGTACACTCTCTCTCATTTTTAGAGGTAACTGGCTAATGTCAGAAGTTTGCTCTGCACCTTTTGAATTTCTTTGTGTCACATTTACGTACAAATATCCCTTTTTTGGAGGCTTTAAATATGAACACAACTAGAAATACAATTCATTTACTCATTCTTCTATTGATGGGCTTTAAGGCTGGGTTTTTTTTTTTTATTTTTTATTTTTAAGATGGGGTATCCCTCTGTTGCCCAGGCTGGAGTACAATGGCGCGATCTCGGCTCACTGCAACCTTCATCTCCTGGGTTTAAGCGATTCTCCTGTCTCAGCCTCCCGAGTAGCTGGGACTACAGGTGTGCACCACCACACCTAGCTAGTTTTTTTTTTTTTTTTTTGTATTTTGTAGAGACGGGGTTTCACTATGTTGCCAGACTGGTCTCGAACTCCTGACCTCAGTTGATCCACCCACCTCGGCCTCCCAAAGTTCTGGGATTAGAGGTGTGAGCCACCACGCCTGGCTGGGATTATGTTTCAACATGAGATTTGGAGGGGACAGATATCCAAACCATATCACTCCCACATACATGAGAATCTATTTTTAGCAGAAATTTCCAACAAGTAGAGTTACTGGGTTGAAGATGTCAACTTTGCTATCTCTTTCAAAAAAACCTTCATTTTTTTAACTGATAAATTTATTACTATCTTGTTTTGCATACCTATTATGGGCATAGGGCTTTAGGCAAGACATAAACACATATATCTTAGTAGGGAACATGATCAATTCCCATCTGGGGTCTACGCCTTTTCAGACAGAAATTACTTTTAAATAAATTTTGCATTCTTTGATCATAAGAGTATCCTCTAAATTAATAAAAGGAAGTAGGCCTTTGCTGTAAAGCTGATTGAAGCTACTTTATTAGAATACAAAAGTTTTCAGTTTGGAACCCTGTGCTACATTGGCACTGAACGTTTGAGACTAGCTTTTGATTATATGATTCAAAAGGACTGATGACTGTTTTGGGAGGCCGAGGCGGGCAGATCACCTGAGGTCAGGAGTTTGAAACCGGCCTGGCCAACATGGTGAAACCCCGTCTCTACCAAAAATACAAAAATTAGCCGGGTGCGGCACACATCTGTAATCCCAGCTACTCAGGAGGCTGAGGCAGGAGAATCGCTTGAACCCAGGAGGTGGAGGTTGTAGTGAGCTGAGATTGTGCCACTGTACTCCAGCCTAGGTGACAGGGTGAGACTTATCCAAGTAAACGACAGGATACCTGTTTTTGTCTGGGATTCCTGGCCACTGAATATCTAACTATCCTCGCTAAGCCTAGGCAACCCAACCACTCGAATGCCTGGTAACCCACATCAGGGTTAGGGGGCTGGACTCTTGACAGTGCAGCTGCAGTGCACAGCATGCTCCAGTGTGGGGCTAGCAGGCATGAGTCTCACGGTCTCTGCAGGATAGCATCATATGATGGGACACCAACTCTGGGCAGAGACACTTACCTGCAGCTAGTAGGAATAGAGCAGGGACTTGCATTCAGGTAGCTTTACACCCAAAAATGAACATTTAATGATAGGTTATCTGGCAGCTATCAATGCAAAACTGAATTTCTACAGAAAGGGTTCAGAGGAGAGAGTATTTGCTGTGGGCTAGGATTGCCCTCTAGGGCTTTCAGGAAGAACCTGGAATTTGAACAGTTTCGGTTTGGTTATGAGGAGGAACAAGAGGAGGAAGATGGAAAGCAACTCAGGTCGGGCACAGTGGCTCACACCTGTAATCCCAGCACTTTGGGAGGCCGAGGCAGGTGGAACACTTGAAGTCAGGAGTTCGAGAGCAGACTGGCCAATGTGGTGAAACCCTGTCTCTGCACAAAATATGAAAATTAGCTAGATGTGGTAGCATGTGTCTGTAATCCCAGCTATTCTAGAGGCTAACGCAGGAGAATCACTTGAACTCGGGAGGCAGAGGTTGCAGTGAGCTGAGATGGTGACACTGCACCCCAGCCTGGGCGACAGAGCAAGACTCTCTGTCTCTGAAAAAAAAAAAAGTAACTTAGAAAGGGAAAAATACGAAAAATGATATGGAAAAGAGAAGGCAAAAAGTAAAAGATAGCAGCCATAACCATAATAATAGCAATAAATTAACATTACTGATTGCTTTATTAATACTGTGGGCTAGTGCTCTGCTAAGTGCCCTTTGGGAAACATTTTATTTAATCCTTAATAGATTCTGATAAGATAATACTATTCTTTTTGCATAGATGAGGAAGTGGCACTTAAATGTATTAAGCAAGCTGCCCAAAGCCGTGGAGCCGATGAATATGTGTAGCCCAGTGATTGGAGGGGAAGAAGGGCAAGGCATTGTGGGAAGAGTAGAGAGGAACCCTGGGACTCCGTGAAGCATCTTGGATATGGGGGCTGACCATGGCAGTAGGCAGTGGGGAATCCTTGCAACAGTTTTGAGCACTGGAGTGACATACGAAAGGACGTCTCCAATAAAATCATTTTATTTTTAATCCTTAAGCTCTCCCCACTCTCTGATGAGAGGTGGAGACCCTGTGTCACTCCAGATGTATAGATGCGTTGTGTGATGGCAGGTGGTGGTTACAATGGAAGAGCTGGAGATAAAGCCTGAACAGTGTGACCTCCTTTCATCCCTGCCTTGAGGGGCCCAGCTGAGACCTAAAATAGTCTAATATAGATTGACACCTGGCTAGGTCCAACAGTGCTCCAGGGAAAAGAGCATGAGTTCTGAAAGCAGAGGGACCTGGGTTCAAATCCCGGCTCTGCCACTTTCTAGTTTTGTGCACATTCCTGAGTGTCTAGTTACTTGTCTGTGAATTCTAGTGGGAAGGGACTGTGCCCTGTTCACACTGTGAACGGTGCTGATGTATAGGCTCCACAATCTTTTTTTTTTTTTTTTTTTTTTTGAGACAAAGTCTCTCTCTGTTCCAGGCTAGAGTGCAGTGGTGTGATCTTGGCTCATTGAACCTTTGCCTCCCAGGTTCAAGGGATTCTCCTGCCTCAGCCTTTCAAGTAGCTGGGACTATAGATGCATGCCACCATGCCCGGCTAATTTTTGTATTTTTAGTAGAGAAGGGGTTTCGCCATGTTGGCCAGGCTGGTCTCGAACTCCTGACCTCGTGATCCGCCCACCTTGGCCTCCCAAAGTGCTGGGATAATAGGTGTGAGCCCCCAGGAGGTGGCTTTTAAAAGGACCCCCCAGGTGATCCCGTTGTAGATTAGGGATCACTGATCTTGAGTTCTCACAGGACTGCTGTTTTTTTTTTTCATAGCTGAAATCCCCCTGCCCCATACAGTGCCTGACACAGTACAGGCTCTGTAAATACTTACTGAGTGAATTCACAAATCTTACATTCAAATTTTAATTCTGGTTCTTGTTTCCTTAGCACAGAGTCTTGTAAGAGAAATTATTGGGTTAAAACTTTATTTTAAAAAACATTGATGGTACTTTTTAAATAAGTACTTTCTCTAAAAATCAATACGTTTCTTTTTCTTTAAAAATAAATACATATTTTTTGGCCGGGTGCGGTGGCTCAAGCCTGTAATCCCAGCACTTTGGGAGGCCGAGGCGGGTGGATCACGAGGTCAAGAGATCGAGACCATCCTGGTCAACATGGTGAAACCCTGTCTCTACTAAAAATACAAAAAATTAGCTGGGCATGGTGGTGCGTGCCTGAAATCCCAGCTACTCAGGAGGCTGAGGCAGGAGAATTGCCTGAACCCAGGAGGCGGAGGTTGTGGTGAGCCGAGATTGCGCCATTGCACTCCAGTCTGGGTAACAAGAGTGAAACTCCATCTCAAAAAAAAAATAAAATAAATAAAAATAAATACATACGTATTTTTCTTAGAAAAATAATATAGATTCATAATACAAAAATTTCAAAATATAGATCTATGAGAAAAATCATATAATAATCATACACATATATATAAAATATCCATTCACTTCTTTTCCTGTATATATATGTGAATATATGTGAAAAATATATATTAGACACGTATCATACAGTAAACAAAATATTTTGTAATCTGCTTTTTCTCTCTCTTTGTGGGTCTGACAATCATTATTTTAAATTCTGGTTTGGCAGTTTTTGCAATTATATTTCTAGCCTGTTAATAACTAACAGCTAGTCTATTAAATCTGTGTTCAAGAGGGATCTATTTTCATGGCCGAATTTAAATATTTCCAAAATTATTAGTAAACACAATTTAAAAGTATTTAGTCAAACATTTTGTTTGGTGTGGTGTAGACTGCAAGTTTTCACACGTTTTGCACTTATAGGAACTAGTAAATACCTTTTGTGAAACAGCAAGGAGGTGACATATTAGTAAAGCCATTTAAATCACCTAATCACCATCTACTACCATGTCAGAATGATATTTTAATGTAGAAAATGTAAGTGCATTTACTTTTCTAAAAATTAAGATTCAATTTGAGATGTACAAGCCCTATGTCACTTTAGAAATGTAAAATGGCACATAGCAATTGCAGAGGATATATTCCGGATAAGAAGGATAAAACTGAGAATAAGTTAGCCAGGCACAGTGGCGCGTGCCTGTTATCCCAGCTACTCGGGAGGCTGAGGCAGGAGAAACCCTTGTACCCGGGAGGCGGAGGTTGCAGTGAGCTGAGATCACGCCATTGCACTCCAGCCTGGGCAACAAGAATGAAACTCTGTCTCAAGAACAAACAAAAACCCTGAGAATAAGTTCGCTAATTTTGCCCCAGACTGATAAAAACATTGTCATTAACCAGCTCCAGTCCTTCAGCATCCACTACGTAAAGGCATGTCTTGCTTGTTAGCCATTGTGTTTTTATTCCCTTATTTGTGAGCTCCTAGAAGGGAGAAGCCATGTCGAACTTGTCTTCGAAGTCCTAGTGCTTAGGACTGTGCCATTAGAGTAAATGGAACAATGGCGAGAAAGCACGCTCGGTTTCCGAACTCCTTTCTGCTCACTTGATCACTCCCCTTTCTCTAAGTTGCTCTTTAAGTTGATATGCATTATTTGAGCGAAAGATTTAGGTAATGGAGTTGGGAAACAGTGTTTGTGCAGTTACAAACTTGATTTTCAAGATCTGGCTAGATTGAAGCAGTTTAATACGTGTGATCTTTACATCTAGCAACTCAAATCATGAGGGAGCGTGAACACAGGGTCGCCGTTGCGCGGGTCAAGTTGGAACTGCTGTGCAGATTTCATTGCTACTTTAATGTCCCGTTGCTATTTCGTGTTTCCTCTGCCAGAGGCTCCGTTCTCTTCTCCAACTATGGAACTCCTCCTCCTCCTTTAAAGCCAAGCTCAGATGCCCCTTCCTCTATGGAGACTTTTCCTCCCTTTCCTTCAATGTCTCCAGACTGGGCAGAAGTAGTCATTTCCGTCTTCAAGTTCCCACCATAATCTGTTCATGCCCAAATTTCAACACACCATTGTGCTTTTCTGTTATGTGTATAAGGGGAACAGAAGTGCATGGTGAAGTTTCCTGAGGGATGGGGAGGATGATTATCTTCCTCCTCACTATTTGGTACAATACATGATCTAGGGTAGGGAGCTCATACACTGGTATTTTTAGGCCCTTTTGATTTAGCATCATCAACTGTAAATACACTTACATCTTTTTTGTTCTCAGTGGCTGCTGAGCTAAATCCATGATGATACACAGAGAATCCAGGATGTCCTTTTGAATGGGTTCTTTAGGCTGGGTGGTTTCTCAGACATCTTCAGCCATTGTTACACCCCATGAAAAGGCGCTGTGGGTGGGGTGGGACGGGGCTCTTGAGGGTAACGCAGTTACCCAAACCCTCTCTCTCTCCCTCCACACTGTTGTAAGGAGGGTAGCTTTCTTCTCAACCCATTGGGCTTCCAAACCCAAATGTGTTTAATCACCTATAAGTACCACTCATTAAACTACCCCTAAAAACAATAATTAGGTGCCACAATTCAATGTGAAGTGATCCATGTTACCATTATTTCTCCACACAGCGACTCTCCCACTGCTGGTATTGTGACAGCTAGATAAAAAGGCCAGTAATATGTCGGTTTCTGTTTTTTGTTTTTTTACCTTGAGGAAACAAAGACTCCCCTGACGTAATGAGATACTAGGAATCTCAAAAGAGCCAAACAGAACAATAGATTCTTTTTTATAGATTCTTATTATGAAGCCACCAAGAAGAAATTATTCAGCAATAACATCTGGGAGGCTGGTTATTGTTAGAACCTTCAGCTCATCATCACCAGGGGAAAATCCAAGTTGTTCAAAGCAACCTGTGAGGAGCAGATGACCGGAAATGTATGTGAGTTGTTAGAACTGACACTGTCTCTTGGCCGGGTGCATTGACTCATGCCTGAAATCCCAGCACTTTGGGGAGGCTGAGGCAGGAGAATCGCTTAAACCTGGAAGGCAGAGGTTGCACTGAGCTGAGGTCACGCCACTGCACTGCAGCCTGGGTGATAGAGCGAGACTGCCTCAAATTAAAAAAAAAAAAAGCATTGTCTCCAAAGTCAGACATTAACACACAACAAAATGCTAATAAGAATCTCCCAATGCACCTTTCAAACGAAACTTTCTAGTATTAGCCCAAAGTTTTAGAAAGGGGCAAATCTTTTTGTTCAAAAGGTGTTCAGCCAAGCGTTGCCTTGTATGTGACTTTTGCAGCCCTCACTGAAAAGCTATTTCCCCTAATTTCCCAAGAATGTCTTCATTTCTTGGTCAGCGGATTTACATTATGTCATTACCAAGATTCTGGCTCTCTGGCTTGAGGAGTTAGGTCCCACCCACAAAAGGTCCTCTCTGTGCCCTGGGAAGTAAAGAAGCAGCATATAACTCCATGTAACTGCCACAGAATGTCCAGGTGACTAAACTGACATCTTACCGTGTCATTGGCCTGGCGCCCAGGAGCGCCGTGGGAGAGAATCTGAACGCTCTTGGCAGTTGGGATTCAGACCTCGGCGGTTGCAACCAATAGACTGGGCTGGGGCAACGCTGATGAAGGCAAATTCCTAAGGGAAAAACCACCCAGAGTAAGGAGTTTGCTTAACTTAGACTAGATTCACTGCACCACAGACTAGATTCAGCTGCAGGAATTGCACACTAAAAAGATGCGATGTTTCATTTTTTGAGATGGAGTCTCACTCTGTCACCCAGGCTGGAGTGCAGTGGCGTGATCTCGGCTCACTGCAACCTCTGCCTCCCAGGTTCAAGTGATGCTCCTGCCTCAGTCTCCCAAGTAGCTGGGATAACAGGCACCCACCACCACACCTGGCTAATTTTTGTATTTTTAGTAGAGACAGGGTTTCACCATTTGACCAGGCTGATGTTGAACTCCTGACCTCAGGAGATTCGCACACCTCGGCCTCCCAAAGTCCTGGGATTACAGGCATGAGCCACTGCGCCCGGCCAAGATGTGGTTTTTCTTATGGCAGGCATTTGAACCTGACTAGACACTGAGAGCCCCTCTGAGAGGGCTGCGTGTATTGGGAATGAGAGAGTTACGAAGTAAAACAGAAAAAACAAAAACAAAAACAAATATCCTATGGGGCCCCAGCCATTTGAGAACTGGGCACTGGAAGAAAAAGTGTGTTTCCCTGTTGGGTCCTGGGGGGAGAGTGGTGTCAGGACGGGAGAGTAGGTGGCAGAAGGCAGGGAAATACAGGAAGGGGTAAGAACAGGCAGCACTGGGCCTGCTGGAGGTCAGGAGCTGGGCAGGGCTCCCCCACAGGGCTCTGAGGTCGCATGAGCATCGTATTATTAGGCTCTGCTCTGCGTGCCGTGGGGCTTTTTCAGAATGAAAAGAAAAGCTTCTAAAATAAAGAGTGACTAATCCATGTGAAAGGATGGGGCACAGTGACCAAAAGTACAGGGCAGTGGCATTTTTAAACAGTACCAACAATAAGGCCACTTGTACCTCAGAGGGAGAAGGGGTTTCTGGGGAGGTGGTTAGAAGAGGCTTAAAGGAGGCTTCATTGAAGAGCCTTAAAGACCAAATTTAGGTAGTTGGAGGGAGAGACACTGGGGGCAAGAAAAATTCGCAAGAGCTAAGGTGTGCCCTGATTCTGTCGGCACCAGTGGATAACTTTGGTATGCCACCTGTTGTAACCATCGTGTTTAAGTTTTTCAGTGCCTTCTCTAGCTTTCTAGAAGTTGCTATGAGGGGACCCGACTACCTAGAGGGAGTAATACAGAAGTCCCAACCCAATCACAGCTACCTGGTTGCCATATTCCTCCAAGATGGCCACCCGTAAGGAGCGTCATCGCTGGGCTTCCCAAGTCTTAGAGAGAAATCCAAGACCAGCAGCAGCAAATGAAAGACTGAAGCTGAAAGGCAAGTCTCCACACTTGGAGTTAGAGCTGTATCTGGTGTGAAGTTACATTCCGGAGGGAAGTGACTCTTCTGAGGCAGCAAGATACCAGTTAGTAAATTAATTTTGCCACTGTGGCTATTTGTATAACTCACATGTGTCCACAGTTCACTGCCTGAGATGAATACCTTTATCTTGGTTCACTATTGGCTCCATCTTAGTATATAGAGTTGCTGTAAAATGAAAGATGCAAAAGAATGACAAGGTTAAGAGAATTTGGGGACAGATGATCAGATGCAGAACCAGGGATCAGAGAAGAATGAAGTCTTTCTCTCCCCAGGTCCTCCTCCCACTGGGATATCATCAAGAGCCAACTGGAGAAATAGGTCTCAATAACATTGAACTCATCCCTACCCTGGTCCTTCTGGAAACTGAGAATCAATATAACATGGACTGAGGAGTTAATATTCTTGGCAGGTAATTCTGTTATTCTGCTCAACCCAGGAGAGAAGAGTTTTCTGTGCAATGAAAATAACTTTCTCGCAATGTCATCTTTGTCCTTTGGCCAAGCGCAGTGAACATCAAGTGAAGCGGGTGAGAAGTGAGTGGTCAGCTGTCTGGCTTGATAGGCGCTGTGTCCCCAGCCACACTGCCCTGCACTGAAGTCTAATTCTCCCTGAATTATCCATGCTGGCTTTCAGTGCAACATGACGCACTGATCCTTCACCAACCTTTCGGTTCCCTTCAAGTAGCAGGTGGATAAAAGTTTGCTGCCGATTATAAACTGCTGACCTTCAGCAGTTCCCCCTTCTTGACTGCTACTGAATCTGGTGTTTTAACACACATCAGAGATGTTAAGTGAGTATCGTGGGGTTTTGGCTTCATGTTTGGTCCAAGGCATGATGAAAGGATAAGGGATTCCACGGTTATTATTTTAACCAGTCTCTACAGCTATTAGTTTTTCAACAAAAATAGGACTACCACTGCCCCAACTTTACCACTCCCCACGAAGATCAGCACCAAAAGGGCTTCTGGGGTTTCCAGGCAACGGGTGTATCAAAGATACTGTCTGTTTTATTATTTATTTATTTATCTTTGCGACAGAGTTTTGCTCTTGTTGCCCAGGCTGCAGTACAATGGTACAATCTCGGCTCACTGCAACCTCCGCCTCCCGAATTCAAGAGATTCTCCGGCCTCAGCCTCCCAAGTAGCTGGGATTTCAAGCACCTGCCACCATGCCTGGCTAATTTTTTATATTATTAGTAGAGACAGGGTTTCACCATGTTGGTCAGGCTGGTCTCGAACTCCTGGTCTCAGGTGAT
Source organism: Leontopithecus rosalia (assembly GCA_028533165.1). Lineage (NCBI taxonomy): Eukaryota > Metazoa > Chordata > Mammalia > Primates > Cebidae > Leontopithecus > Leontopithecus rosalia. Next base: position 4,312,169 of record CM052662.1, read on the forward strand.
CCACCTGCCTCAGCCTCCCAAAGTGAGCCACCATGCCCAGCTGATACTGTCAATTTTAAACTTTCATTGAATTTTCTACTCTTTATTATTATTTTTTACACAAGCCACAAGAATTTCATGGCTGCATTCTCCTGGAAGAGTTCCTACGATTCACCCAGCCTGAGAGAGTCTCTCCCTATGAGGTCAAGGCTTTCAGAGGTATATGTGGTCTGTCACCCGGACCTTCTGGCCCTGCCCCATTTCAGGTGAGTCACTGCATGAACTGCAGGTGTTGGGAGGAGCTTTGCTTTTCTACTTTAGCTGCTCCATGGACATCACCTCCCATCCCCACTTTACATGTTCAGCGTTCTGGTCAGATGCAGAAACCGGGATCACAGAGGAATGAAGTCTCTCTCCCCCGATGTCTTCCTCCCGCTGGGATATCATCAAGAGCCAATGAAAGAAACATGTCTCAATAACCTTGAACTCTCGGAAAGTCATGGGGTTAAGGGAATTTAAGAGGGGTGACTACTGGTTTCTCTGGAACTCTTTCCCCTTCGAGGTTCTAGAACGTGGGCTGAATAAAACGTGTGGTTTTGTCTGCAACTGCAGGGCCGGAGCCGCAAGCTTGAAGCCCTGGAGAGAGCCATTGGCCTGGGAGACGGGTTGTTGTTAACCTGTTAAGTGAAACAGGCAGTTTAGCATGCAGCCGTGAGTTTCACTTACATCAAGAGGAATATCTATAGATAAAAGATCTGAATTCAGTAAACCACCCACAGCTGCATTGTACGATTATAGTTGATAGTTTTGTTTTCCTGCACTTCCCAGCTCACAAAGAGCGTGTGTTATTTTTATCAATAGAGTTTTTTTCTAAGCCTTTAAGAAGAAATAACGTAAGGGCAGGAATTGTGCCTCTTCCATTTCACTGTTGTGGTTAATGACTTCTGCGGTGGACACCTGGCTCAGCACCTGGATAATCTGGGCTCTGTTTTAGTGCTCCTCGGGACACATGAAACAGGGGTGACTCGGTGCCAGGAAGGATACTAGGTGCTTTACATAGGTTATTTTTAAATCAAACTATCAAGGTAGCTACTATTCCCACCTTAATCTTGTAGACAAAGAACTTGAGGCAGACAGATTAACTTATCCTCAATTACCCAGCTAGTAAGAGTCCAGTTTTGAGCCCCTGTCTTTCTGGTTCAAAATGGTTTCAAAATGGGCTTTCACTGTTTCTAGCATGATTACCTGATTCTTAGTCTTAGAGCTTTATCTCTTTATCTCTGCATTTCAAACTGAGGTCTGTTTTTACCCGTGTCACTAGATTAATTCGCCCCTGTAAAAACATTCCTCGCTGGGTGCATCGGCTCACACTTGTAATCCCAGCACTTTGGGAGGCTGAGATGGGTGAATCACCTGACGTCAGGAGTTCGGGACCAGCCTGGCCAGCATGGTGAAACTGAAAATACAACTATCTCTACTAAAAATACAAAAAATCAGCTGGGCGTGGTGGCAGGTACCTGTAATCCCAGCTACTCGGGAGGCTGAGGCAGGAGAATCGCTTGAACCTGGGAGAAGGAGGTTGCAGTGAGCTGAGATCGTGCCACTGCACTCCAGCCCGGGGAACAGAGTGAGACTCTGTCTCAAAAAAAAAACAACAAAGCAGTCCTTTTGCTGGGATCGTTCGGTGTTGTCCTGAAGAGGCCCCCTCCCGAGCTGAAAGCTGTGTGGCAGCCGGCCTTCAGCCTGGGCTCAGACTTGCTTACATTTACTCATTCTCTTCCCTTTTGTTAGGAATGTTCCCACTCACAGGCCATGGGAACGCCCAGACAGAGTGAGAGCATGCTGACCAGGAGATCACCGGTGCCCCAGCAGCAGGAGTGGGACCGAGGGGGACAAAGCACCCTCAGGCTTCTGCTGGGAGTGGCTCAGGCAACCCTCACTTGACCCTTCTGCCCTCAGGCTGTGGGAAGGCTGGAGCCTGACCTGTGTTTTAGGGAAAAGAGAATTGAGGCCTTTCTGAGGTGAGGCAGGGCAGACAAGGCATCTTCTCTTTCAGAGGGAAGCAAAGACTCAAATCATGAAAGGGATTGACCTAGAGTAAGGTCTTCGTGTTTTGGCTTGGCTGGAGGCATTCTGGTTAATCAGCTTCCTAACAAGGGTGCTGGTGTGTCTATACGTGGCTGAACATTTTTCCAGGGATTATAAACACAATTAAGTATGAGTAAAATTCAAACTTCACTAAATAGAATTAAATGTTTCTTTGATGATTCATAAGACCTTCGGGATCCTGTAGTGTCCTAGGGTCACCATTAGGTTTATCATCATCCTTCATGAGGTGGGCAGCTGAATAAAAGTAACAGATTTAAAATTAGAGACCTCACTCCCACCGTGCCTACTTGGGTGGCGTTGGACAGGTGACTTGACTTTTGGAGCCTCAGAGTCTCCTCCAAAATAGGGATGGCAGCATTACTTCTTAGGGTTGTCACAGTAGAAAAGCATGTGCCTGAAGAATATTGTCCTTATCATCATTGCTATGAAACCACACGGACACCAAACTGCCAGCTGTTACATCTTTTTTTTTTAAGTATGCTTCAAAGTAAGGTACTTTGGTCTCCTTTTAAGGCAAATGGCTTCTCCAACAGCAGGAATTGCTGAGAAAGTGGTATTTAGTCAAGTGCTAAGAATAGTGCTTAAAACATTGTTTAACGTGCAGGAGCAGTACCTGTCTGTTGTGAAAATTTAAACACTAAAGAAGAACATGTTTTTGAAAAAGTTCGCTTCCACCTTCGTTGCCTCAGTCTTCTCCAGAGGTAAGCCTTTTGTAAGTGAGTGTACGTGAGATTTCAATCATACTGTCCGCTATTGTCCTATGACTTTGCTTTTTTTTTTCAGTTGGCAACTTAGCTTGGGGATCTTTTCATTCTTTTTGAGAGCCCCATCTGCATAGTCCTTCACAAGATGGAAGAATTTCATCTTGCTTATCTATTGCTCTGTCGAAGGACAGACTGCCACTCCCACTAATGATGGACGTTAGGCGATTTCTAGCTTTTCTGTGGCAAGCAATACTGCGATGAACACGGAGTGGCGTTCATTCACTGACTCGGTTGTTAGCCACTCAGCAAGTGTTTCTAACCTCTGGCTGCCTCGACCCACACTTCCTAAAACAGGTTCTTCTTGATCTGTAGGCCGCCGGTAAGAGATAGTATCAAATATGAACACAACGCGTGATTTTTGAAAACAGTCTGGTTTCTAATAGGTTTGTGCCCTTGGGCAACTGTCACCACAGCTCAGCTTTAGAGAATGTCCGTGACCTCAAAACGTTCCCTTACACCTGCTTACAGCCCACGTTCACCCAGGCAAGATCTAGGCAGCCACCGGCAGACTTTCTGTCTCTACAGTTATTTGACGTATCTAGAAAGTTCATAGAAATGGAACCACAGTTTGTAAGACTACATATTGTGCCTGGCTTCTTTTCCTTAGGAAAATGTTTTTGTGGTCCAGTCAGGTTGTGGATAGGTCAGTTATTGCTGGGCGGTGTTACGTTACAGAGATGTACCGCATACTGTTTGTCCATTTGAGTTATTTCCACTTTAGGTCTATTTTCAGTTTACGCCTATTACAAATAATGATGCCACAAACATTTGTGTACCAGTTTTTGTAGGGGTGGGTGCCGAGGAGGGCATTACTGGAGCTTATAGGTATATATCTAACTTTTAAAAAGAAGCGCTGAAATTTTCCAGAGTCATTGTTTGGTTTTACATGCCTACAGCAATGTATGCGCGTACTAGTTTCTCTATGTATTCTCTAGCTCTTGCTCTCATCCGTCTTTTTTTATTTCATTTTAGTTTTTGTTTTGGAGATGGGAGCTCTCTGTGCTGCCCATGCTGGAGTGCAGTGGTGTGATGATAGCTCACTGCACCCTAGAACTCCTGGGCACACGGGCCCTCCTACCTCAGCCTCCCCGATAGCTGGGACTACAGGCACATGCCACCATGCCTGGCTAATTTCATTTTTATTTAAAAAGATCTTTTTTTCCTTTTTTCTTTTTTTTTGTGGAGACAGTATCTTACTATGTTGCTCAGGCTGGCCTCAAGCGAGCCTCCTGCCTCAGCCTTTCAAAGTGTTGGAAATACATGTATGAGTCACTACACCTGGCCAGTCTTAATTAATTAATTAATTAATATTTTGAGACAGAGTCTCACGTTGTTACCCAGGCTGGAGTGCACTAGTGCGATCTTGGCTCACTGTAACCTCTATCTCCTGGGTACTAGCAATTCTCCTGCCTCAGGCTCCCAAGTATCTGAGATTACAGGTGCCCACCACTGGGCCTGGCTCATTTTTCTATTTTTGGTAGAGATGGGGTTTTTTGGCTGGGCTGGTCTTGAACTTCTAACCTAAGGTGATCCACCTGCCTTGGCCTCCCAGAGTGCTGGGATTACAGGCATGAAGTACCATGCCCAGCCCAGTCTTTTTTATCATAAGTACCTAGTGGTTGTGTAGTGGTATCACATTGTCGTTTAAATAACTATTTTCCTAATAACTATTGATATTGGCTACCTTTTCATGTGCTTTTTAGCCATCATAGCATACTCTATGGTGAAGTGCTTATTGAAATCTTTTGTCAGTTTTTTTACTGGGCCATTTGCCTTTTATTTCTGTGAGAGTTTTTAATATATTCTTAATACAAACTGTATATATATGCATATTTATACATGTTACATTAAACACATTTATACATGCTGCATAGACATGTAACGTGTAACTATGACATGTATGACATGTAACGTGTAAACTATGACATGCCGTAGTTTCACTTCCTTCTGCTTATTCTTAATAACTCATTTTATTTCTCTAGGTAATGAGAGTATCATTTATTAGCCCTTAACAAGGTTCTTTGTGTGTGTGTGAGTGCATACATGCATGTGTGTGTGTGTGTGATGTGTGTGTGTTTGTGTGTACTCTAGATCTGCATTGCTTCTGATTTTTAGGGCTCTGGATTCTCATTTATTCCAAACCTTCATTGATTATAGCATATGCAGGTCCTCATTCTTTACTTGAAATTCTTAGGGCCAGATGTGTTTTAAAATTCATGGTGTTTTAACTTTAGAAAGATAGAACAGTGAATATGCTGAATTAATATAATATTCTCAGGGAGTCAGGATGGCTAATATTTCATACTATGAACATATTAATCTTTTAAAACATCCTGAATATTTACAAGATCTTAAATAAAGTCTATAAATGAATTCACATCAGTTTAGATTGGATTTTGTAACATAGATTCAGGTCTGGTCAGTGTCTGGAGGGAAGTAAGTTATTAAAAAAAACACCTGTCGATTTACAGCATTTTTGGATTTCCAGATTAAGAGTAAAGGCTTCTGGATTTGTGTTTCCTGATGCGCTGGACGAATTGCCTGCTGCGGTGTGCTGGACTCCTCAGCCTCAGGCCGCTGCTGGTTCCGCATCTGGAGCTGTGAAGGGCGTCAAGTTCCAGGAGACATGGGGAAGCATAGACATTGGTGAGGCTTTTAGTCTGAGACAGTTTTCTGAAAAAACATTTTGAAGAGATAATATCCACTGTAGACAGTGCTATGGTTTATCTTGTTCTCTTCTAGGGGGAAGATTTTCTGCCATTTGAAATCAATATGTGCTTTAAAAAATAATTCCTTATCTCTTACTAATTCTAGCACGGCATTTGCTTCATGGCACAGGCTCTCAGGCACAGGTGCCTAATAAATATCATTTTTCCAGGGGTGCCTGGATTCCTGGCTTATGGTGAAATTATATCCTATAAAATGGAATTGAGTCAAGCTGTGTTATATTTGAATCCCATTGAGAGCTAGATTATACAATCAATGGCAGCTCACAAACACATTTTAATAGCCAGCACTTTGGTGCTGACCCGACAGCACTTGTGCAAATCTGAGGCCCATGTTCCCACGAAAAACAAGAGATTCCTCAGTACCCACTTCTTCCGTCCTCTTGAGTAGGAAGAATCTGGTCATTTCATCTAATGGCACTAAGAAAAAAGTACAGAAGCAATACATAAAAACGAGTAAGACATATAAGATATTTAGACAAGTAAATCATATGCGAAAGTTTATGTAAGTATCTAGAGTTGAAATGTAAAGGCCCCTCAGTCAGCTTCCCCACTTCCTCCCTGCCACCCTCTTCAGAGGCCACCACTTACGGTAACCTGCTGTGTGTCACTCTAGGCCGTTTTCTCTGCAACCGTGTGCACGCACACAAATACATTCACGCAGTTGCATCCATAGGCAAGTTGGTCATAGTCTTCAAACTGGCCTGTCACTTGCTTTTTTTTTTTTTTTTTAACAATCTACTGGAAACATCTTTCCTTGGCGTGGTTATCTTTTTGATGGCTGCAGAGCTTTCTTTCTTTTTTTTTTTTTTTTTGAGATGGAGTTTTACTCTTGTTACCCAGGCTGGAGTGCAATGGCGTGATCTCGGCTCACCGCAACCTCCGCCTCCTGGGTTCAGGCAATTCTCCTGCCTCAGGCTCCTGAGTGGCTGGGATTACAGGCACGCGCCACCATGCCCAGCTAATTTTTTGTATTTTTAGTAGAGACGGGGTTTCACCATGTTGACCAGGATGGTCTCGATCTCTTGACCTCGTGATCCACCCGCCTCGGCCTCCCAAAGTGCTGGGATTACAGGCGTGAGCCACCGCGCCCGGCGGCTGCAGAGCTTTCTCAAGAATGTATTTACTCAGTCCCCAGTAAAAAACCTGTACGCAATTTTTAAAAATTGCACAATATGCTTCAATGACCTTCCTTATTCATATATTTTTTTGCACACACGTATTTTCATAGAATAGATAGTAAAAAAAAATTGTTTGTTTTTAAGATCTCACTCCCAGTAGTTGCTTTAGTAACTCGGAATTTCAGCATTTCCCATGTCCTTCTCTTGCTTCTCCAGAAAAGCAATGTGGGGCATTGCCCATCTTTCCCGGACACATGAGTTTCTATTGGGGTGCAAATGGGGACATACGAAGAGGTTTATTTATGTTTACAAATTTGGTATACTTCTGGTTTTGCCTGTTAGCTATTAACCTGATGTCATAGTCTTTTATTTCTTCTCATATGTAGGTCAGTTCAGATAAAATAAGAGCTTGCCTTTAGCTGTGTACATTGTTGCAACCTTTTTGGGAGGGCCCTTGACAATATGCACTAAAATTTAAGATGTTCATGCCTTTTGACCCTACAACTCTATTGCCACTTGGCACCATGGACATTATTTTGAGACCTGAAAGATTTTGTTCAGATATGAATCTCAGCAGCTTTTAGCAGTCTGTTTAAACAGTTCCTTTCAGGCAGATGCTGCAAAACCTACACAAAACTAAATCTTTTAATTCATAGAATCACAAATTTTTAGAGCCCTAGAGTTTAAAGCAGTCAGAACTTTTAGGTACTCTGAAAAATGAGAGGATTGGATTAGATGATCTCAAATTTTTCCTTTAATTCTTAGCATTTTGCGGTCTGTCGTTCCCAGACAAAAGCTAATAGTAAAGGTAGAACAAGGACAATTATCAGTGTAGTACTAGCGGAGGACCCTTTGCATTTGGGACAAGCCCCTTTATTGCTTTCCTTCCTAAAGCGGAGATTTTCTCACTTCATTCTTCACTATTGTATGGCCTTTCTTTTATGCGTGCAAATATTTCCATCAGCTGAAAAAATTCTTTGACATGGCTTTATTTTCATAATTTTTGAGGAAAGTCAATTGGTGGAGATGTAACCAATCTAAGAAACAGATTATCTTTTTGAGTATAAAAAGTGGCTATTTGTTAACTTTTAATTACACACATACAGTATTTTTCCTGTGGAGCAGATGTTACCTGATGTAACTGAAGACCGTTCAATATCTGTTCCATGTTATAGGAGGAATTGTGGCTGTGGAGATAAGATCTTAAAGACTATGGACCTAATCATGAAGATCCTTCACGCCCACTTCCATGATCGTAGGACACCAGCTCCCCGTCCATCTCTTCCAGTTTCTAGAATAGGAACAAGTGCACCCATGCTCTCCCAATCCGGTAAACCATCGTGTCACTTTGCCTCTGGCTCAGCTGTGATGACTGCTTCACTGGCACAGGCGTCCTCTGCTGAGCTGTGAGAGTTCCAGACACCCATAGTCTCGGACAGAGTTGGGGAGAATGGTCCTCTCCTCAGTTCTCGGTGCGTTTTGTTTTCTGGGCCCCACAGCTGCCCTGTGTGTTCCTCTCGTGACGTTCTTCAAATTCTCCCCCCATCATCTTCCTCATGATGGTGGATCAGTTTCCTGGGCTGTGTGACAGGGCTGGATCGACCGACAGCATGCTGTCTTCTCACTGCTGTCCCTGCCTGCTTGTTTAAAGAAAAGCAGGTTCTCCATATGCATCTCTTCAGGCAAATAGACGTCCAGGAGCATGGGCGGCTTACTGGTTCCTCAACAGCCAGATTTCTTTTTTGTCTCGCTCTGTCGCCAGGGCTGGAGTGCCCGGCTCACTGCAACCTCCACCTCATGGGTTCAAGCGATTCTCCTGCCTCAGCCTCTTGAGTAGCCGGGATTACAGGCACTCTCCACCACTCCTGGCTAATTTTAAAATTTTTTTAGTAGAGATGGGTTTTCACCATGTTGGCCAGGCTGGTCTTGAACTCCTGGCCTCATGATCCACCCGCCTCGACCTCCCAAAGTGCTGGGATTATAGGCGTGAGCCACTGCGCCTGGCCACAGCCAGATTTCAACAGAGACCATGTCTTGTTTGACTTTGTATCCCTAATATCAGCTCAGTGCTTGCTACAGAATGGATGTCAAATTCTTGTTGAATTAAGAAGTCAACGTCGCTAAAAGGTACGTATATTCATTCCACGAAACTAGAACAGAGGTTTCCCAACTTCATGGTCGTGTCCACGTTTGTAAAACACCTGACCAGGATTAAAGCTGTATGTTGTCTGAATCTACAACGTGGTTTAAAAAGATTAACAAACATTTATTTGGAAAGATATGTGCAATTAAAAGCAAAACAACTTGTGCTAGCCCCTAGGAAGTTTTCAGTGTTGTGGAGACCAGTCCTGGGTGAAAGGAGACAGGGAAACTGGGAGTGGGGGAGAGAGGGAAAGCACTGATGAGGATTCCCACTGGAACCCCTGGCCAGCTGGCTCCCCAGTTCCCACTCTGAGGTGAGCAAGCTCACTTTTCGGTTTTCTTTAAATGGAATGTTCCTGCATAAGCAATCAGCTCAGTAGTTTGACAGTAAACCCCTACTCACAAAAAGCTGCCCTTGTCACCTGGCTCCTGAGGGGCATTTTACAACCACCAGTGCAAATCTGCTTCAGATTGGGGTCAGAGGGAAGTCATGGACACTGAAAACTTTTAGTCTCTCAGGCAAGGTCAAAGCTGACTGACTTGTTTAGGGAAAAAAATCTGTGGTCTTGGTCTTGTTAGTCTTACGTCTGAACATACTGAGCTTATCAGCCTGGACAAGGAGCCCTGATTGTTCACAAACCAGCACGATTTCAGAGGTCTTGCCCGGTGCTTCACAAGGCTTCGGCAACAGCTGAATCTGGCGTTTGGGTTCTAAGGAAGCTCTGCCTTGGTGGACATTCCCGTGGTGGTCCAGAAGCAAGTCAGAGCCAAAGCCAGAAGGGAAAGGGGACACTCGGAGACTAGGAGATGGAGCACAAAGAGCCAGCACAGAAGGTCCCAGGAGGGCCTGGAGTCAAGGTGCATGGGCAGGAGTGGGTCAGGAAGGAGAATGACTGGGAGAAACCCAGGAGGGTCCAGCGTGGTGGCTGTGAGCAGGTGAACACCTCACCTCCTAGGCTTACGTTTCTTGGCAAACATGCGGGCAGGTGTATGTGTAACAGATAAACTTCAATGGGCCAGAGGTTGGGGGGGAAAAATATACCACCAACAAAATATAACTTAACAAATGAAAGAGCTAATGAAACTGAAATCACTTCCAATCAAGAGACCACCTGGTTGTTTCTTTTCCTTCTGTTTTTTGAGATGGAGTCTCACTCTGTTGCTCAGGCTGGAGTGCGGTGGGGCCGTCTCAGCTCACTGCAACCTGCACCTTCTGGTATAAGCAGTTCCCCTGCCTCAGCCTCCAGAATAGCTGGGATTACAGGCACCTGCCATCATGCCCGGCTAATTTTTGTATTTTTAGTAGAGACAGAGTTTCACCATGTTGGTCCGGCTGGTCTCGAACTCCTGACCTCAAGTGATCCACCCACCTTGGCCTCCCAAAGTGCTGAGATTACAGGGATTACAGGCATGCGCCACCTCGCCTGACCCCACCTGAGTATTTCTGTGTGACCAATACGATGTTCGAGCTTTAATAAAACTTTTAGCAGATTTTATATAGCTGTTTAGAAAAAT
>CM052662.1:4322624-4332766 GCA_028533165.1 Leontopithecus rosalia
TTGAGACCGAGTTTCGCTCTTGTTACCCAGGCTAGAGTGTAATGGCGCGATCTCGGCTCACCACAACCTCCGCCTCCTGGGTTCAGGCAATTCTCCTGCCTCAGCCTCCCGAGTAGCTGGGATTACAGGCACGTGCCACCGTGCCCAGCTAATTTTTTGTATTTTTAATAGAGACAGGGTTTCACCACATTGACCAGGATGGTCTTGATCTCTTGAACTCGTGATCCACCCGCCTCGGCCTCCCAAAGTGCTGGGATTACAGGTGTGAGCCACCGCGCCCGGCCTTAAATTTTCAATTAAACATTTAAAATGTTAAGGATTAATTTAATTAAAAAGATCACTGGGTTCTTACTGCCAAATAGTTTATAAGATTACCCTCTCCCTTTTCTTGCTAACACTAATCACTTCTGTGAGTAGCTAATTTGGGTTTGTTTTTTGCTCTATAGTAGATACAGACATAGAATATGTGTGTGTGTGTGTGTGTGTGTGTGTGTGTGTGTGTTTGTGTGTACTGTAAGCATCCTCGGGACAGAACTATACTGACCTTGCCCATTTTTTTATTTCTAGCACAGCTTGCACAGTGTCTAGTTCACAGTAGGCATTTAATATTTGCTGAGTGACAGAATGAAGATGAGATGAGACGAACTGATGAAACCAATGAGCCACTCCTTGTAAAGAAGGCTGTGGGTGTTGTGGAGTACACAGCAGAGGCTGCTGACCCTGGAGGTCAGGAAAGCCTGCAGGGAAAGCCTCTTAGCGGTCGTGTTTTTTGACCGAACGCTCTGAGCCAGGTGAAAACGAGAGTGCCAGAGTCCAAAGGAAAGCGTGGGGATGCCGGGAACTGCACCTCACCTGACACTGGCTGGAAGAGGGACCCTTTCCGAGGGGAGTAGGAGAAACCGTGAGAGGTGAGGCGGCGTACGAGACCACAGCACGAAGGAACCCACGTGGGCCAAGGAGGAGTGTGGAGTTCTTTCAGAGCGTCACTGTGACCACAGTGGAAAGGTCAGATTGAGAAGGACAGACTGTGAGACTGTGTGGAAACTGCTTAGGAGGCCAGGGCACTAGGCCAGGCACCCTCTGTAATTATTTCTTCTTCTTTTCTCTCTCTCTCCCCCAGTGCTCTCGTTAGGGGAGTGCTCCGCCCCCACAGTCTCCTCTTTCTCTCTGTCCTTTCACTGGCATTCAGGCGCTGCCACAGTCACACTGCTTCCCCTGGAGCCCCAGACACCTACTAAATCAGGTTCAGTTTTCAGTCTTGGTTTTGTGAGGCTTCTTGACCACTACATTCTCCTGAAAGTATTTTTTGAACCTGTAACTCCTTCATGGTTCAAACTGAGAACGCACAAAGCAGAGCGAACAGTCTCTTTTTATCCCTCTCCCTCAGTTTTCCAGACGCAGCCACTGCTGCTAGTTTCTTACATATCCTCCCAGAGATTCTTTATGCACATAGTAGAAAAACGCTAATGATTTGTATTTAAAACAAGGAAGAATATAGGTTCTTATTTTTTGCCCTTCCTAACAGAAACAGTAGAAATCGTTCATGTTGTCTGACTTTGTATTCTCTTTCATTCAACTAAAGAAACTCTCAACACCCTCAGGGTAGAACTATACTGATCTTGCCCATCTTCTTACTTCTAGCACCTTGGACAATGTCTGGTACGCAGTAGGCATTTAATATTTGCTGAGTGACAGAATGTAGGAGATGAGACTTTTCAATCAACAAATGGAAAAAATATACATGTGTAGAGACGGCTTCTCATGGGCCCATGCGAACTCACTTTGGGCGTGTGGACTTGGCTCTGAACTGAACAACTTCCCAGAGCTGCTTAGGCATTATGTCCATTTATCTAATCTCTTAAGGCAGAAACCCAGGAGGCATCCTTGACCACTCCCCTAACACCATTTTCTGAAACATCAGCAAGCTCCACCTTTTCCCTCCTTCATTCCTACTGTGACTGCCTCTAAGGCTTTTGTCTGTCAGGAATCCTTTGCTGAAAGGCTTCTCCCAACTCATCTAGTTCTTCAATCTTGTGGCATTATATATATATGCCTATATAATTGAACTTGCCATCATGACTGATTTATCAGTTTGTACCCCTCACTAGGCTCGGCAGAGATGTACCATATTCATTTTTACCCATAGAGACATGTGAATGGTGAATGAATGAGTACCTGAATAAACAGAAGATGTTCAGAAGAAAGTTCACTTGGTAAGTAATTGACAGCCATAGTGACTATTTTTTTAATTGCATTTTAGATTTGGGGGTACATGTGAAGAACATGCAAGATAGTTGCATAGGTACACACATGGCAGTGTGATTTGCTGCCTTCCTCCCCATCACCTGTATCTGGCATTTCTCCCCGTGCTATCCTCCCCAGCTCCCCACTGTAGTGACTATTTTTATGCATTGGAGCAGCGAGAGGGACCAAGTATCTCAAAGGACCCAAGGTTTGTGGACTGGCTGTAAGGAGCAGAGATCAGTGCTATAGGGAGGAGAGACGCTTTCGCTTTTAGACATGGAGATATGAGGCTTTCGTGGGACACACAGTCAGTGGTTGCACAAAGATTTGGAAGCTTAGAATAATCTAGAGAACTAAGTTCAGAGAGTTATCAACACATAGGCTGGTTGATGTAAAAGTGTGGTGAGATCCCCTAAACATAATCTACAGTGAGAAGAAAAATGAAAAGAGAATCCTGGGGATGACCAGCATTTGGCAGGGTCAGGAAGAGAGAAGCAGCAAGTGAAGGATAGAAGGAGTGTTACACCGGAACGCAAAGGAGGAGAGGATTTCCAGTAGGTGGCTTAGGGGTCAGGAGAGTGTTCAGCAAGATGAGGACAGGGTTGAACAACTTGGAGGCCTTTGGGGACCCCAGCAATGCCCATTTTAGTGCAGTGGTAGGTAAAGAAGTGCCTCTGAGAGGCAGGGAGGTGGAGGACCCTTTCAGGAGGCTTAGCTGTAAAAAGGAGAGGCAATAGCTATGCGGCGTTCTGGCAGGGGCTATTTTTAAACTTTCTTGAGATTATAGGTGGAGTACACATTCATCGTAGAAAATGGGACAGTAAAGGAAAGTGTTAACGCCACAAGGGTCCAACCTTGCTCGTCCAAACGCTGCTGCCATTTTTTAAACTCTTCCTTCCAGTCTTTTTCTTGCATTTTCAGTGAGTTGAGAAGAGCCCAAATGGGTGATTGTACCTTTGCTTCTGCATGTGCAGAGGTTTGGCTGTAGCATCTGTCCCCAAATTAATCACCAGGGGTGATTTGGCTGATCTAATTGGCTACATCCCCTTCCTCCCTGGCTATTTCTCCACATGGAGTTATTTAATTAGACAGAAATACAACTTCTTTCCTACACGCATCCAACACGTATTTGTGAGCTGTCCACCACGTGCACTGTGTTCTAGTCGCTGGGGGGTGAAGTAGTGAAGAAGGCGGACTCTGATCACCTCATGATGTGTGAGGAGTGCTCACTTCGGCCTCTGACATACAGATATCACTCTCATCTGTCAGACAAGCCTCCAGTGTTTACTTGAACGACATTCCCACTTGACAGTATTTTCCCCTGACGTTAAAAGCTGCAGAAATGTCCTCCTCATAGAACTGCCAGGAGCCTCTTTGAAATTAAGCTGGCTCTGTATCTTATATGATTCCCCTAGGAGTGATTCCTAGAAGAACTCATGGGGTCAAAAGACCTGAACCTTTTAAAGGAGATTCAATATCCTCTGTCAGATTGCTTTCCAGAAAGATCCTACTAATTTACACTCTTTAACAATGGTGTACAAAGGTGCCTTTTTCACCAGAGAGAGGATTAATTTGTTTTTATGCTGAGTTGACTGAGCCAGTAAAAAGGGAAGGGATAAAGATAAAGAAGATGGGCTGGGCGAGGTGGCTCAAACCTATAATCCCTTCACTTTGGGAGGCCAAGGCGGGTGGATCACATGAGGTCAGGAGTTCGATACCAGCCTGGCTAACGTGGCAAAACCCCTTCTCTACTAAAAATGCAAAAATTAGCCAGGTGTGATGGCGCACACCTGTAATCGCAGCTACTCGGGAGGCTGAGGTAGGAGAACCATTTGAACCTGGGAGGTGGAGGTTGCAGTGAGCCAAGATCGCACCACTGCGCTTCAGCCTGGGCAGCAGATTGAAACTCTGTCTCAAAAAAAATAATAAGAGTAAAATAAAATGAAGATGGAGCAAGATCCCTGTGAGGTTGTATTGATGGAATCTGGAGAAGAAACTGAGTTGGTTTTGTAAAGACAGACGGACAGCCCTCCCATTGAGACAGAAGTCAAGGAGTGTTCTGTGTGTGGTGTGTGTGTGTTGGAGGAGAGAGAGCTGAGGCTGATGGTCTTCATTCCCTTCCCATGCTAGGAGGCAAGATCATCTTGGCAGGGAGGAGCAGATAAGGGGAAGCAGGCTCACAGCTTGGGGAGAGAACTGTGTAGAAAATGGGACACCATCTAAAAGGTACAGATGCCCAAACAACACAAGGTCTAATTGTGTTTATAACTGTAAGCAAAAACTTGATCAGTGTTACTAAAGCTCTGTTTACCGGGTATAGTGAAATTGAGAATTGGCAATTATTTTACTAATTTGATGGATGCTCCAAATTAGAAACACCAGGTCAGTGTATGTTTCCGATCTAAATTATACAGTGCAGTTGAATACAGTGATCAAATTAACCAGCTGATTGCCAAATCTCTATTTCTCCCTGTCCCCTGTGGACATAGCTTAAAGAACTAATAACCGAACAGGACTTGGCCCCAATCTATTTTTGGATAATTGATGTCTTTGTATTCATATCCCTGCAGCTTGGTATTAAACACTGAAGCTTTGTGTAGAGTATGTCAGTTGGCGATTTACTACCTCAAAAAGCAGTCTTTCTCTTGTAAAGGCTTATCAATCAGAACTTTGGAGAGAAATTTCCAAACTCCCTGAGGAAAATTATCTTTAATTGCCGTGAAAAGTATTTGATTTTGTGCATTTTGCTTCATAAAATGAATTTGTTTCAGATTCTGAATACTTATGATTTTATTTGTGTCTTTATGAATTACTTTAAAGCAATTTCCCTTTTACATTAAAATGGTTTCAGCTCTTAAAAACATTTACGTTCACCAGAAGTTAGCTTTTTTTTTTCTTAAATGAAAAGTGTCAGGGATTTTTAACCTCATAAAGAATAAGAGCAATCAATTATGGTAAAGAAATGTTTCATTTCTTACTATTTAAATATTGCCTTCCTAGATTGATGGTTGATGTCATGTAGGCTGTAAAAAGATGGAGGCACTTACTGAAATACTTGGGCTCTAAAACGCATTTTGTGAAACAGCAACGTAATTTAAATGTTTTAGAAACTGACCTCAATGCTTTGAGCTCCCATTGCGTGTTCTTAAACAATGCCTTACCGTAGCATTTACTTATATGTTAACGTGAAAGTTGTAAGGTGGCTTATTCCAATGCTGACTTATCCCTTCAGATAATAGCCCTCCATTACGCTCCAGTATCCATCAACCTTCAGGGCTGGGTTGGTATAAAATGATGGCATGACTGGGCCAGGCAGGTAAGGATTTCCCTCCGCTCCTCACTTTTATTTTTTTATTTTTTTGTGGGTTCATAGTAGGTACATATATTTACAGGGTATGTGAGATGTTTTGATACAGGCATGCAATGTGCAATAATCACATCACAGATTTCCCTCCTCTGGAAGAACTTACAACCTCTTGAGGTTTGCTAGCAAACCAAACTCTAACAAAGAACACTGGTTTGTTTTTTTTTCTTTTCTGAAGATTTTTATTTTATTTTACTTTAAGTTCTGGGATACATGTGCAGAACGTGCAGGTTTGCTACATAGGTATACATGTGCCGTGGTGGTTTCCTGCACCTATCAACCTGTCATCTAGGTTTTAAGCCCTGTTTTGATTTGAATATTATTCAATACAAGTGAAGACTGAAATGTGGACATTTGTGCTAAGAACAGCTTCCGGCATTGCAGATTTGCCTTGCTATTCTTAGCAATTGTAAGATGGATAAACAAGCGAAAATTCAAAATGGGAGAACTATATTCCTCTGCATCTGGATTTTATTCTGTTCCTGGTCCAAGTTTCAAGATTGTCAAGATTGACAAGTTGGATTTGGCCTAGTTAGTTTCACAGCAGCAGGAGGAGCATGTGTGTGACTCAGGATGACTGGGGAAGCCTAGGCTAGGCTTTCCTCACGTCAACCTTCCACCCAAAGGGAGAAAACCTCCTGATCAGAGGAGCCCAGAACCCAGTTTTGGTGGGATTGGGGGGGTGAATTTGGAGAAACTAGAAATCTAAGAGTGTGTGTGTGTGAATGTGTGTGTGTTTTTTTTTAAATAGGAAACCTACAATTTTTGAGTGCTGGCTGAGGTCTGTGTCCTCTGACTGAATGGTTTCCAAGCTCTGAATTTCTAGGTAAAAGCCCAGACTTGACTCTCCTTAGAAGTCAATTTTTATGCCACCTAATATGGAACATGTTCCTTTCCATCACTTAATCTTCCCAGCCTTCTTTTTAAGTTTTGAAGAAATAAGAAGATACTTATATTTGAAGAAACAAAGGCAGGACTCACATTAGACTTACTATGCTGTTAAGTTTTCTCAAAACACTCCATTTCAAATTTTTCTGACTAGATTATGCTTTCAGAAAACATTTGCTGAATATTACACGGTATTTTCTTTCCAACGAAAATATATTTTGATATTTATTGGCTAATTTCAAAAGTCAGATTTTGCCTATTGTTTTAGTTTTAAAAAGAAAATAACTTATTTTGGGTAGTATCTGTCTAAGCAGTAATTAACTAAATGGTGGTGAAATGTTACAAAGCAATGTTTTCATTTGCTCTGGAAGTTATAACACTCATTGAAGAAGGAAAAGGCTCTCTGATTTAGGTGTAAGCAAAACAATCTGAACAGTAGAATAAAATCATGTGGGAATGGAGTTCTGTGTGAATGTTCTCTTTGAACCAAATCAGTTCCGTAACTGATCCTGTCCGGGGCATATAAGTGTACATGTTTGTTTCAGGTGGTGATATCTTTTGATGTTTGTTTCTCTCTCTGTAAAGTAATATAAAGCAGTGGTGATGCATACAGTAAAGTTTCATTTACATGAGAATGATGCATTAGCTGTATTGGTGAATAAAATCTGCTTTACCAACCTTCATTCATTCATTAAATAAACATTTATTGGGACCCTATTCTGATGTTGAGATACAACGATTAGTCAATAAAATAGTTGATAGCTGTTCAATTTATAGCACGTAAGTAACAATTGAAATAGCACATTCTCCTCTCTCCCACCTTTCTGAGAGCAAACTACAGCTTTGATTTGCACAGTTTGGGAGTAAGAGAGAGAGGAAAAGCACTATGGCGAAGAGGTCATTTGAACTGAGTGGACGTTGCCAGGACACTCTTCTTCCCTTCCTAAGCCTGCCTAGGACTGTAAATAGCACTTCCCCTGTCACGGGGAGACTGGTCACAGGGTTGCAAGCGTGTCCTGAGAACGTTTCCAGAATGGTTAGGGTAGAGTTGTTGCTACAGGGTGTCAAATGAGTTCATCCTGCCTGCAGAAAACTGCATAGCAGTGATAGGAGTGAAATAAAATCTTCTAATTAAGGTTAAAAATCTTAGTGTCTTATTCATTGAATTTTGAGGATTTGCCTAAAGTGCTACATGTTTTTCGGTTTTCCAGTGAGCATTTCAGCGTGGATACAGAAGGCAAGATTAACACAGATCAAGAAACATGGAAATAAAAAAGGAGACAATGCTGGATGATACAGGGGCAGGCAACAAGAGGAGAAACCCAAGCACTGGCAAAGGCCTCATTATGCAAAGAACACTGTGAGTCTGTCTTGCCCACAATGCTCTTCCCACATCACAATAATGAACAATTACAGAGCACTTATGATGTGCCAGACAGTTCTACATCTTTGCATATAATAAGTCATACACGAATGTGTGGAAAATAGACACACAGATAGATAAGTGAACTTGTTAATTTTCCAAAATTATTTCCTTTTTTTTTTTTTGTAGTAAACTCTACTTTAGAAATGGCTTGGCTGGGCGTGGTGGCTCATGCCTGTAATCCCAGCACTTTGGGAGGCGGAGGTGGGTGGATCACAGGGTCAGGAATTCAAGACCAGCCTGGCCAAGTTCGGGAAACCCTGTCTCTACTAAAGTTACAAAAATTAGGCAGACGCAGTGGCGGACACCTGTAATCCCAGCTACTCGGGAGGCTGAGGCAGGAGAATCGCTTGAAACCGAGCAGCAGAGGTTGCAGTGAGCCGAGATTGCCCCACTGCACTCCAGCCTGGGCAAAAGAGTGAGACTTCATCTCAAAAATAAAAACAAAAAATATGGAAATGACTTACAGACCCCATTCAGGTGTCATTGAAGAAAAACCTCAGTCCTCAAGAACAAATGGGCATTTGGTCACCAAGCTAGTGTCAGATGAAATTAGCCATGTTAGCATCCTTTAGGTAGGAAGTGTCAGCTTTCACTTGGTCCAAATCCACCAACTACTGAAACTGCTCAGAAATGACTAAAATTGCTGCTGTATCAGAAAGTACACCAATATCTTGCAATGTCCTAGGCTCACCAACATGAATGATAATGATTACTCTGTGCCATGAAAATAAGTGGTCATTTAATGTTTTTAGATATTTGATGCCAGAAAATGGTTTATTATAGAACTTGCAACCTACACATAAAGTTTGAGTATCTAGTTCTAGCATGCAAACTGTGCGTGTGTGTTTCTGTCTATGTATGTGTGTATTTTGGCATGTGGGCTCACACATATACCAACGAGTTCATATGTACAGGTGGTTGATGATGTTATCAAAGACATAAAGATGAGAAAATTGCTGTGTGGTCTGATAATCTTTCAAAAGTTGCTGTTGGCTTATAGACAAAGAGATCTGTCCCGGAATTTTTTTTTTAAATTTTTTATTTTATTTTATCAAGAGCTCAGGAATAGGAGGCCTGTAGGGATCGAAAGGTCATAGGTGGGGGTGAAAGGAGAAATCCAGGACCAAAAACCAAGCAAAGCGTGACACTTTGGGTGCCATAGTGAGTGCCAGGAGAGAGTAGCAGGAGTTGGCAAGGGTCTGAAAGTGCGAGGGGAGTGTTGGGTAGGGAGAGAAATGGAAGTGCCAGATGGGCATGGCCTTCCCATGAGTCAACTTTACTCTGTGTTTCTGACTCATTGAATTCCTGGTTTTGTCAGGGCTTGATTTAGGTAGATAGCGGCCCAGGTAATTTTAAGAACTCTTGTGTGCATATTTTGAAATCAAATATTAGTAGGCAAAGCCTCAATCATTTCATAAAGTCGACGTTCATTACACATTGAATTGGGTTTTAGGATTCTATTTTGATGTGCTGGCAACACACATCCTCCCTTTTCCCTTTTTCTCTTTGCTCTTATGAGCTGCTTTTATTATTTTATTTACTTTTTAATGAAGTTGTAGTCATATGTATTTATGGGTACAATTTGATGTTTTAATACATGCGTTTGCTGTATAATGATCAAATTGGGATAATTACCTATGCATCACCCCATGCATTTATCGTTGCTTTGAGATGAGTGCATTCAAAAGCCTCTTTTCTAGACATTTTGTAATATACAATATCTTACTGCTACCCATAGTCACCCTACTGTGCAATGAAGCACCAGAACTAATTCTTCCTACTCAATTGTAGCTTTTTACCCATTGGCCAGCTTCTCCCCGTTTTCCCACTATCCACCCCTTAGCCTCTGGTAAACGCTGTTCTGTTCTCTACTGTGTGATATAAGTGCTTTTTAGATTCCACGTGTGGGTGAGATCATGTAATATTTGGCTTTCTGAATCTGGCTTATATTTAACATAATGCCCTCCAGGCTTGTTTATGTTGTCAAAAATGACAGGATTTTCTACTTTTTTAATAGAGGAATAGTATTCCATTCTGTACATATACCACATTTTCTTTTTTGGCGGGGGGATGGGGGAGGAAGGCAGGAAGGCAGGAAGGGAGGGAAGGAGGAAGGGAGGGAGGAAGGAAGGGATGAAGGAAGGAAAGGAGGGAGGAAGGGAGGGAGGGAGGGAAGGGAAGGAAGAAAATCAAGCAATGAGAGAGACATTGCTGACCTGG
>CM052662.1:4333266-4343719 GCA_028533165.1 Leontopithecus rosalia
GCTTCCTTCTTGTGTCCGTAATAGGCGACTCTGCCTTCCCTGAGCTCCAAACCTCAGTCAGAAGGGGAACCAGTCCCGTTTACTCTGCGCCGAGAGCTGCCGCGCCAAGGTGCCGGCACAACTGCTGCGCCGGCCTCAGGAGTCGTGCTGGGGACCCGTGTGGCTCCTCCAAACCTCAGTCAGAAGGGGAGCCAGCCCGATTTACTCTGCTCTGAGAGCTGCCACGCCGAGGTGCCGGCGAAACCGCTGTGCTGGCCACAAGAGTCGCACTGGCAACCCGTGTGGCTCCTCCACCGGGAATCTTCTGCTCCATGAGCGACCAGAATTTGTCTGAAAGTGTGGCATCTTCTAGTTCTCTGCACTTTCACTGAGAGCTGTAATCCCAAGATGTTAGCTATCGGCCATCTTCCTTTTTTCTTCCACCACATTTTCTTTATCCATTCATCTGTTGTTGGATACACAAGTTTATTCCATATTTTGGCTATTGTGAATACTGCTGCAGTAAATATGGAATTGCAAATATCTCTTTCACATACTGATTTCATGTCCTCTGGATATATACCCAGTAGTGGGATTGCTGGATAATGTGGTAGTTCTAGTCTTAATTTTTTTGAGGAACGTTTATACAGTTTTCCAAAATGGCTGTACTAATTTACATTCCCAAGAACAATGTGTAATTGTTCTCCTTTCCCCACACCCTCATTAACCCTTATTTTCCTTTGTCTTTCTGATAATAGCCATTTTAACTGGAGTGAAATGGCATCTTATTGTGGATTTGATTGCATTTCCCTGATGCTTAGTTATTCTGAGCACTTTTTCATATATCTGTTGGCCATTTGTATGTCTTCTTTCGAGAAATGGTTATTAAAGTCTTTTGTCAATTTGAAATCAGCTTATTTGTTTTTGCTGTAAAGTCCCTTACATATTCTGGTTATTAACCCCTCATCAGATGTATAGTTTGTAAATATGCTTTCTCATTCTGCAGGTTGTCTCTTCACTGTATTAATTGTTTCTTTACTGTGCAAAAGTTTTTAAATATTTGTCTATTTTTTGCTTTGGCTTCCTGTGCTTTTGAGGTCTTGTTTTTAAATTCTTTGCTCAATTTAATGTTGTGAAGCATTTTACTTATTTTCTTCTAGTAGTTTCATAGTTTCATCTTTACACTTAAGTCTAATACATTTTGAGTTGATTTTTATATATGATGAGAAGGCATTTAGTTTCTTTCTTCTATATGCAGACATTCAATTTTTCCAGCATCATTCATTAAACAGACTGTCTTTTATCCAATATGCGTTCTTAGCACCTTTGTTGAAAATCCATTGGCTGTACATATGGATTGCCTTTAAATAAAGCTGTAGGCCAGCACAGTGGTTCACACCTGTAATCCCAGCACTTTGGGAGTCAGAGGCAGGTGGATAACCTGAGGTCAGGGGTTTGAGACCATCCTGGCCAATATGGTGTAACCCTGTTTCTACTAAAGATACAAAAATTAGCCAGGCATGGTGGCACGTGCCTGTAATCCCAACCACTCACAAGGCTGAGTCAGGAGAATCACTTGAACCCAGGAGGCAGAGGTTTCAGTGAGCTGAGATCATACCATTGCACTTTAACCTGGGCGACAGAGTGAGACTCCGTCTCAAAATAAAAAAAAAAAAGCTTTGAATAAATTATTTTAGATGTGAACACCTAGATGCTACAAATAAAATATACAAGTGTACAAGGAAAAGTTACGCATGTATTTATTAGTTCAGTAAGTACTTTTTCACACTTCATGCCAGGCACGAAGGACATGGCCATAAATGAGTCAGAAGGCTTGCTCTCATAGGGTTTACAATCTGGTGGGGTAGAGTTAACTTTCTATTTCTAGTCTTTCACAGGTTATGTCAAGCAAACTGTGTGAATCAACCTAGAATGCTTTAGATTCACTCACCATTGTGAAAAGTTCAGAAATTCAGTTGGGAGTAGCAATATGAGAGCCTGAATTTGTCTTTGGCTCCAATTAGTCATTGAATTCCAAAAGGTAGTGTCTTCCTGATTCCCAAAGGTGGTATCTTCTTGACAACATGATGGGCTTTCAGGACTAGATGTGAATGTTGATGAGCAAATAGGCCGTGGCCTCGAAAAGCATCTTTCAAATTTATAGGAGAGCATAAAGTTTAATTTACTCTCCCACCTTTCACACACTTCAAAGAATGATGGCGTGTTTTTCAATAGTGAAGACAAAAGAGTATTTTCCTGCTTAACTCAACCCTTATAAAAAGCTTGAGTCGCTTTTATCAAAGAACACAATTCTTAGTGAAAATGAAAGCAAAGTATAGAAAATTTGATTTTTGAATATGATCAGAAAAAAACATTGTGCGGTTCTTGGAATCAGATGAGATTTTCCTGTTTCTGTCTCTCTAGTGATCCAAGCTCTTGTTTAAAAAAATCATATAACCAGTCTTGTATGAATTCATGGAAGACAATTTCCTTCTTTACTCAGTTAAAAATTTGTTTATTATTATTATTATTTTGAGACAGGGTCTTACTCTGTCTCCCAGGCTAGAATGCAGTAGTGTGATCTTGGCTCACTGCAACTTCTGTCTCTCAAGTTCAAGTGATTCTCCTGCCTCAGCTTCCCAGGATTATAGGCATGCGCCAGTGCCCGGCTGATTTATTTTTGGGACAGAGTTTTGCTCTTGTTGCCCAGGCTAGAGTGCAGTGGTGAGATCTTGGCTCATTCACTGCAGCCTCCGCCTCCTGGGCTTAAGCGATTCTCCTGCCTCAGCCTCCCAAATAGCTGGGATTACAGGCATGTGCCACCACGCCCAGCTAATTTTGTATTTTTAGTAGAGACAGGTTTCTCCATGTTGGCCAGGCTGGTCTGGAACTCCTGACTTCAAATGATTCACCCACCTCGGCCTCCCAGAGTGCTGGGATTGCGGGCATGAGCCACTGTGTATGGCCTCTGTGTTATTATTAAAAATGACTTATAATCATAAAGCAAATTAATTTCTTTGATAGCACCAGGCAGTTTTAAGAGACAGGTAACTTTACAACACCTGGGGAACTCCTTATTAGAAAGGATTATAATTTAAGCATCCAACCTGCCATACCTTAACTACTCCAAGTTTTCTGTTTATGCCAATGCCTTATATGTAAGGTGTGATATCTGTCTTCAAGGCATCTCAACTTAATACACATTCCAGTGGTCCTTTCATTAAAATTTGGGCCATCTGACCCTTCTGCATTCATTGAGCTAACAGTTAACTGATCATTTAGCCTAAGTTTTGCATTTAAAGTAGCTCCGAAGATAGAAGGAATAGAAAGAGTTGTTACTTGACCTGTTTTGTCAGGCTCCTCCATTTGTTACAGAATGACTTTTCTGAGGGTAGAGAATGACACCAACAGTGTGAGAAAATGTATGCCGAGACTCACAGACAGAGCACTCCATGAGAGGTGGAGGCAGGCCGGCCCCCGACTCTGCATTCTGCTTTTGCCGCAACCTAGAGAGGCGGCCTTGGCCGGGGGGTGGGGTGGAAGCTTAACACCTTTTCTTCAGCAATGCTTTCTGTTTGTCTTGTCGCCACAGGTTTGTAAACTGGAGTCTATCTACAGTAGTTAATGTGGTTCAAGGATTGGCTTTTGGACTGTGGTGGGGCCTGCAAATCCCCATACGTAGTATGCATAATTCTGTTATGGGCCTTATTTTTTTCCTGGGTCTACAACTTTATTTAGATTCTCCAAGGGATCTGTAATCTTCAAAAGAACCTCTTCTAGAGGATAGCTAAAGTCCTCCCATCAGTAATGTTCTGTAGCCATTAGCTCTATTTTTTTTATGTGTGTTTATGTAAGGCCATAAAAAAATGTGTTTTGGCTGGGCTTGGTGGCTCACACCTGTAATTCCAGCACTTTGGGAGACTGAGGTGTGTGGATCACTTGAGGCCAGGAGGTTGAGATCAGCCTAGCCATCAAGGTGAAACCCTATCTCTACTAAAATTACAAAATTAGCCAGGTGTGGTGGCATACACCTGTAATCCCAGCTACTTGGGAAGCTGAGGCACAAGAATCACTTGAATCTGGGAGTCAGAGTTTGCAGTGAGCCAAGATTTTACCACTGCACTCCAGCTGGGAGACAGAGTGAGACTGTTTTGGGGAAAAAAAAGGTGTTTAGCTTATCACTTACTTGAAGGAGAGGGTCTGACCAGGATATTTAAGAGCATGACCTACAGATCATTTAGGGGAAGGCAGAGAGGTCTGTCGCTAAGGCGACATGGCCAAGGAGATATACATGTTTACATGCATAGATGTCCTCAACTTACGATGGTTCCTTTTAGGATTGTTTGACTTTATGATGAGTTTATTCAAATGTAACCTCATTGTAAGTCAGAGTATCTACATGCATACATACACATAGACACGTACATATGTGTATACACATGTAGATGTACACATATGCTAGAGTATTTTATATATGGTATTAAAGGCAACTCTGGTAAGATCAAGTTTTTGTAAGTGTTTGCTTGGACTGTCAGTGTTTGGCATGGCAGAGCTACAGCAACCTCAGCCTCAACATGGAACCACGATGTATCCCAGCACATTTGTTTTAGATATGCCTTCTGTAGGTGGTGTATACCTGGATTCTTTTTTTTTTTTTCAGTTCAACAACCTCTTTTTAACTGATTTGCTTAATTACATCTCTTTGTGATTGCAGCTTTATTTAAATGTATTTGTTCATTTATGTGTCTATTTATTATGCTCTTTATGCTTCTTTTAAAAGTTTTCTCATTTCCTGCCCTATTTGGATTGATTACATTTTCTGAATCTTTCTTAACTAGATTAAAGTTGCTACATTCTATTTCTAGATTTTTAGTATTTGCTGTAAAATTTTTAACACCAATTTATCTACTTTTAGTTTACTTCTTGCATTCTACTTTTCCCATCCGTATTACTTTCTTTATTTTTCAGTAGTTCTTTTAGATTACTTTAGCATTTCTTTCAGTGATGATCAGTTAATATTATGATCTCTTTATTTATTTATTTATTTTTAATATTTTTTTTTCTTTTTTAAAGATGGGGTTTCACCATTATGGCCAGGCTGGTCTTGAACTCCTGACCTCAGGTGATCCACCCACCTTGGCCTCCCAAAGTGCTAGAATTACAGACATAAACCACCACATCTGGCCAATATTATGATCTCTTAATCCTTATTTTCTTTCACTTTTGAATGATATCTGGTTATAGAATTCCAGGTTGACAACAATTTTCCCTCAAGACTTTCCCTCAAGACTCAATTTTCCCTCAAGATTTTCAACTGGTGCAAAAGTAGTTGCTGTTTTTGCCATTAAAAGTAATGACAAAAATATTTGATGCCTTTCTGGTATATCTTTCTGCTAATGAAAAGCAAAAGATTTTTTTGTAGATAAGATGTCTGTTTTTTCTGATTGCTTCTAATATTTGAACATTTCATTTAATCCTCTGTATTTTCACTCTGAAATGTTTTGGGTGTAAATTTTACCGTGTGTTTATATTTTCAATATGCTGCTTATGCTGTATTGTTTTGACATCTTCCCCCCATTAAAAATGTTGATATGGAATATTTTCTCATGTCAATAAATATTCATCTACCAAGTCAATGACTGCATTTCTGTGTAGTCAGAGATTAAAATATTTGATCCTATTTTTTATTTGAATATAATTATATTTACAAAACGAAGAAAAATAAATCCTAACCTGTGTGTAAGTACTGACCACTGCTGCTGTCCTGAGAGGCTCACTGGTTTGCTGAAGCTGCCTCGGATTGTCTTAGGGAGAGCTGATTGTGTGCCTCTTTTCCCAGCTCTGTTCAGTGATACTACTTTAGCCATGATGAGAATATTTACACTATGAAAATTAACAAATGCTACAAACGAGATTTTTTCCTTCTGGTAAGCTAGCTCTTAAACGTTTACCACTACGCTATTGGTTATCTTCCTCCTCATAGACAATTGTTACCTTCTGCCAGCATTCATGATGTCTACTCTGCAAAGGCTTAGCTTCACCCAGGTCCAGAGTCGCTCCTGACTTTGGCAGGAAGTCTGTTGGTAGCATCAAGTTCATTATCTAGTGGACGATATAGTCATTCATTTGTCTATCTGCTAGTACATTTATTTAGTACATTTGAAACAAACTTTATGTGTTTTGGAGTTGATTCCTACTTACTGTAATTTTAAGAATATGACTCAAAATTTGAATTCTGTGGACATCAAGTATACTTTCAGTGTTACATTTTGATGAGGTCAGGATAAATTAATAATTTTTAAAACCAGATTAATTAAATCCTTCTTAGAGTTCACAGGAGTTTAAAATTAAAGTTAGATGTTTTAGCAAAATATGTTTTGGTTTTGGCCAAGTCCTCCATTTTTAAAAAATTTCAAATCTTATTTTAGATTTAACTGTTACACGTGCAGGTTTGTCACATGGATATCATATTGCATGATGCTGAGGTTTGGAGAATCAATGATCCCATTGCCCAAGTAGTGAGCACAGTTCCCAATAGGTAGTTTTCCAGCCCTTGTCCTCCTCCCTCCCTCTCTCCCCTGCCTCTACTAGTCCCCAGGCTCTGTTGTTCCCATCTTTACATCCACATGTACCCAATTTTTGCTTAGCTCCCACTTTTCAGTAAGAACGAGTGGTATTTGGTCTTCTGTTCCTGCGTTAATTTGCTTAGGATGGTGGCCTCTAGCTATATTCATGTTGCTGCAAAGGACATGGCTTTGCTCCTTTTTATGGCTCCATAGTATTCTGTAGTGTATATGTACCACATTTTCTTTACCCAATCCACTGTAATGGACACCTAGATGGATTCCACGTCTTTGCTATTGTGAATGATACTGCAATAAACATGCAATTGCATGTGTCTTTTTGGTAGAAAGCTTTATTTTTCTTTGGGTATAGCACAGTAATGGGATTGCTGGGTTGAATGGTAGAACTGTTTGAAGCTCTCAGGGAAATCTCCAAATTTCTTTCCACAGTGGCTGAACTAATTTACATTCTGTCACCAGGCACCAGGCTGGAGTGCAGTGGTGCAATCTCAGCTTACTGCAACCTCTGCCTCCTGGGTTCAAGAAATTCTCCTGCCTCAGCCTCCTGAGTAACTGGGACTACAGGCGTGTACTACCATACCCAGTTAATTTTTGTATTTTAGTAGAGACAGGGTTTCACTATGTTGACCAGGATGGTCTCAATCTCTTGACCTCATGATCCACCTGCCTCAGCCTCCCAAAGTGCTGGGATTACAGGCATGAGCCAGCATGCCCAGCCTTAGAATTTTTTTTTTTTTTTTTGAGACAGAGTCTCTTGTCACCTAGGCTGGAGTGCAGTGATGTGATCTTGGCTCATTGCAACCTCCACCTCCCAGGTTCAAGTGATTTTCCTGCCTCAGCCTCTCGAATGGTAGGATTATAGGCACCTGCCACCAAGCCCAGCTAATTTTTTGTATTTTTAGTGGAGACAGAGTTTTACCATGTTGGTCAGGCTGGTCTGGAACTCCTGACCTCAGGTGATCCACCTGCCTTGGCCTTCCAAAGTGTTGGGATTACAGGCGTGAGCTACCACGCCCAGCCAGAAGGGTTAATTTTAAAATGCACTGCACCTCATGAAACTCCAACGACTACAAAAAGATATTCAAAGAAAGAAGAAAAAAATGTACAACTTGGAATGTAATATTAGTAGAAGGTGGAAGGAAGACAGTGGTGTTCAGCTTCTTTGTTCTCTGGTGAGAACTGAGGTCTCTAGGCTCTAAAATATGGGGTATACATTCTAAGAGAATCCATTTGACTAAGACAGAATAAGAATTTTACATCTAAATAAATCCATGGTTTCACATGGAGTCATGCTTCCATTTTTGAGTGAAGTATGTAGGATATGTCCAGAGTCTACAGATGTAATCATCAACCCAGCACTCACAACACTTAACAAGAGCTTAAAGACAACGTGAGTGGACACTCCAGATAGGAAATGAAATCATGCTACTGATGTTATCAAGAGAAGAAAAAGTCAGACTACTAAACTTTAATGCTGATTGTAGGCAATAATTGAAAACAAATTATATGTCTGATGATTGTAAATACCTAAAAGAAAAGCAGAGACATTTGTGTTCATTGGTTTGATTGAAGAACCAAATGCATTGACTGTGTGTTAATCTCAGCGAGATGACAGACCAGTGAAAACCCATGGCTATCCAGGGCAGATTAAATGGTAAAAGAGTGAAATGGATTAAGGGTATGTCTGTAGGACCATGAGAGCATCTTTAGAAGAGGGAAGGGTCTAATCTTGATCCTGCTCTGTTTGGTGTTTTATTCATGACTTAATGGTGGCAAATATGATGCTCATCAAATATGCAGAGAAGTCTGGATTGTGACAGAAAGTCAATACAATAGAATATAAGTGGAAAAGTTAGCAAACGCCTGAAATAACGGGCTTCCTTACCACGATGACCGTTAACACAGATTACTATCAACGTCTGGATTCAGGTTGGGTGTCTGCGTGTTTTTAGAGAAGTTTCATAATTTATCTAAGCCTCAGTTTTCTTGAGGCTTTCTATCACAGTTTGAAAAACAGTGTTACAAAAGCCTAACTTGCAGAATTATCATGAGGATTATAAGTGTGTGAAAGACTTGGCTGAGGGTCTGACGTATAGCATGTGCTTGATAAATCACAGCTATTCGTGTGATAAGTATCGTTTCACCAGTTCTTGAAGACAGAAGCCTGTGTGGACTTTACAGATTAGAATACCTTTAAGACTCAGCAGTCCCAGTGATCATGGTACTTACAAACAATATTAGGGGAGAATATGAGGACAGCATCTTTATGAAGTCTGAGCTCAGAATTCGATTTTTAAGTTTGGATAAAAGTGGTCTCTATTAGAAGCAAATCTCATTTAACTCATACGTCTGGAAGAAGACTCCCAAACTGTGGCGGTGAAGGCTGCAGATGATGGAGACTAATTTGAGGCTAGATGTGAATGCCAAGAGAGATGAAGCTGCTGAAGATTTTTAAAAGACTGTGAATGTATTTGTTAGTGCTATCTTACAAAGTTTCACAGATACTGAGTGGTCAACCAACCTTGTTTTCTCCGCGTAAACTCTATTACCCTTCATCTGAAATTTTGTAGAAGGCAAAGCTTTTTTCGGTTACATCGTACCATAGGAAGTACACCTGTAGATGGAACATTTAAATGTAGATGAAAACTTATTTGCTGGACACCTTATTCTTAATTCCACAAACAACATGTAGCTAGGAAAAAAACAGACAGAGAGAGGTACAGCGGAAGAGAGTCCTGAATTAGGACTTGGGGTTGCTGGGTCCTAGTCCTCATTCTTTTCACTCATTAGCTGTATGTTACGGGCTGCGTTGTGTCCCTGCTCCCAGATTCGTACGCTGAGATGTTAAGCCCAGTCCCTCAGGATGTGACTACATTTGGAGATAGGTCTTAAAGAGGTAATGAAGAAAAATGGGATCAATGGTGTGGGCCCTGATCCAGGGACCCGTGTCCTTGGAAACAGAGGCAATTGGGCCAAGGAAACACACAGAGGAGTGCATATGAAGACACAGGGAGAAGACAGTGTCTTAGCTCAGGCTATTGAGCAAACACCATAGACTGAGTAGCCTCAACAATGAACACTTATTCCTCTCCGTTTTGAAAGCCGAAAGACTGAGATCATAGTACCAGCTTGGTCTGGATCTCAGTGAGGGCCTTCTTCCTGGTTATATCCTCATGTGGTCTTTCCTTGATACCTGCATGCAGTGAGAGAGAGAGAGAGAGAGAGAGAGAGGGAGAGAGAGAGAGAGAGAGAGAGAGACAAAGGAATGGGGGCAGAGAGAGAGGGGAAGGAGGGAGGAGAAGAGAGAGAGAGAGAGAGAGAGAGAGAGAGAGATATCTTCCTTTATAAGGGCACTAATCTCATCATGGGGACCCTGCCCTCATGACCTTATCTAAGCCTCATCATCTCCAAAGGTTCCACCTTCAAATACCATCACATTGGGGATTAATGCTTCAACATATACATTTTGGGAGCATACAAACATTCAGTTCATAGCTGATGGCCATCTACAAGCCAAGGGGTGAGATCTCAGAAGAAATAAATTCTGTTGACACCAGAACTGTGAGAATAGAAAGTAAATTTCTATTCTTTGAGCCACCTAACCTATGGTACTTTGTTATGGCAGCTTAGAAAATGAAGACACTTTGTAACCCAGAGAAGTTTGAAATGACTTCTCTGAATTTTCATTTTCTCATCTGTAAAATGTGATATTTTATGATATAAAATGGATGCTACATTAAAATGAGTAAAATCATCTATTTTAAATTGGAGGAAAAGATGACAAAAAAAGTGAATAGTATTGAATAATGGTAGCTTTCTAATTTCATTTATTTTTCTAAAAATCTGAGAGTAAAATACAGACACATGCTAGTTTGAAAAGACAAAAGGCC
>CM052662.1:4343819-4355924 GCA_028533165.1 Leontopithecus rosalia
TACTTTTAAAATACTTAAGCTTTGATTTAAGAAGAGATTTCAGGATGTAACCCTGATGTTGTTATTGCGATGCCCGCATAGACCGCCGTTGATAATCAGAGCTGTGTTGGGCATTCCACTTTGCACCTCCTATGGCACCAATTTTCAGAAACTGTTAGAACTCAATGGAAAAATCTCACCTAAGATTCATCTGTGAGCTAAATTACAGGGAAGCCATTATCATTCATTTTACATGCGCGACTGGTTCAGGTCATCAGCCGAGCACCTCTGGATCACAGGAAAGAATTTTGCTAGCTTTAAGCATTTGAGAATTGAAACGGCCAAGCAAGTTACTTCATTGGCCCTCTCATCGGTAAATACTTCTCAGTCTAACCAAAATGATGCCCAGGTCTTGTCTGAGCTCTGTGGTGGGATTGGGCTAGAGGAGTAGAAATGTAAAATCTTGTTGGAAGAGACCAGACGACTATGAAGCACTTAGGAAACAATTAAATGTGAAACTTGATGGAATTCAGTAGAAAACGATTTTAGAGGAAGGCAAGATGAGTGTCAATTTGAGGAAGTCTATCAGGCTGATGGAGAAGGTGAGACTTGGACCAGGGTTTTGAAGTGGGAAGCTTAGTGTAGAGGCTACTTGGGAGGCATTTTGAGGTGGGTGCAGGTTGAGGAGAAGGGTGTGTGTGTGTGTGTGTGTGTGTGTGTCGGTGTGCATGTGTGTGCACATGTGTGTATGTGCATGCATGTGTGTATGTGTGCATGTATGTATGTGTGTGTGCATGTGTGTATGTGTGTGTGCATGTGCACATTGTGTGTATATATGTGTGTCTGTGTGTCTGTGTGTGCATGCATGTGTGTGCGTGCATGTGTGTATGTGTGCATGTGTGTGTGCGTGTGCATGCGTGTGCATGTGTGTCTGTGATGCAAGTGCTCAGGCACCATTTTCTGGGGTTGTGGTTGGGAGAAAGTGTGAGGAGAAAGATCACGAGCAAAGATATGTAAGTAAGAACCTCGATACTGTGAGTAACACACAGAGAAATCTGGCTGACGAGAGGAAAAGGTGCCCATTTACTGTCAGGATTAGGAAATTGTCATTTCTAAGTCCTTACAACAAACTACAATATAAGTACGATCATTGCCATTTTGGAAATGAAGAAATGGAGATTTTGAGAATGCAGTGGTTTACACATATTAAATGCACAAGCCACCGAAGTCTTCATGGGTTTGTCTGGCATAGTAGGAAATGATAGGTCCACATGCATATCACAAACTAATGGAGACCCCTTGCTAAAGCTAGGGCTAATGTTGTGATAGACTTTGTGCTCCAGAGCTTCTTGATGGGATCAGACTGATGCTCATCTGAAACTGAGATCACATCTTGCTTAGTATCTTCTCTCCTCTCCACGTATTCTATCCGGTAACCCTCATGCTCCCTCTCCAGAAAACACTCCTAATAAATCACTTGGAAATAATCCCTGTCTAAGTCTCTGCTTCTGGAGAACACCAGCTAAGACACAAGCATTTGCCCAATAAGGCTCCAAACTGTGATCCCTGCCTGCAGTGTGTCGTTGCTGCCCGTGAGGACACATTGTGCAGTGGAGCCAGCAGACAGCATTCTGCTGCGTGGGATGCTGGTGGCAGGTAGTGATGACCATCACCATTAGCCAGCATGGATGCAGTAAGCACTTCACCTGGACCTTCTTTCCTAAGGCTTATGTGAAACCCTATGAATTAGGTTCCGTGATTGTCTCTGTGCTTACAGATACAGACACTAACATCTGAGAATGGAGATATGGTCTGCTCACGGACACACAGCTTGTCAGTGGCAAAGTCAGGATTCCACCACACCTGTGTTTAACACTGCAGGTCCACAAATGAGTTTGTGCTTATTAGAACATGTAATTTACTAAACGTGTAACTTACTGGAATAAACAGTTGTATTCAAGTTGCAGGGGTAACCTATGATGGTATACACAGTCTATTCCTTTTAAATGGGCATAAAATTATTTGAGAACTCCTGGGCATAAAAGAGAATGGCAAAGAGGGCTGAGAAGTTTGAAGTAAGTAGAAGAAGATATGGTGACCACATGATTAATTAACCAAATGGAACACTACTGAGGGCAACAGGAGATGCCATTAAAAATCACACAAGGATAATAAGTGTAAGACAGACTTCTGAGCAAATCAGGATGTATGATCACTTCAGTAACCAGAGTCAACAAGGAGCTAAAGTAAGGTCTTGAGCAGGAGAGTGAGATCACGCTTCTGTCAATGGAACGTAACACGATTTGGAAGAAACCATGGAAAGAAGGAGAGCAGGAGACAGGAGGTTGTTCTAGAGATACTACTGTGGTACTGTCTGAGTTTCTGTACTGGCCTCTGGTTTTCTTTCTAGTTCACTGCTAGAAATGGTAGTTCTTTCTGGACCTCAACATGCTTGCCAAAGGCTGTCAGCCAATCCTTTGTCCCAGGACATCCACTCTGTTCAGGTATTCCCAACAACTGGTTACATCCTTTGTTTAATTCAGAAGGACTCTGACCCAGAACAAAAATAGCCTCATTTTTTTTTTTAAGACAGGGTTTCACTCTGTTGCCCAGATTGGAGTGCAGTGGCACGATCTCAGCTTACTGCAACCTCTGCCTCCTGGGTTTGAGCAATTTTCTCACCTTAGCCTCCTGAGTAGCTGGGATTACAGTTATGCACCACCACGCCTGGCTAATTTTTGTATTTTTTAGTAGAGACAGCATTTCATCATGTTGGCCAGGCTGGTCTCAAACCCCTGACCTCAGGTGATCCATGCTTCTGAGCCGCCCAAAGTGCTGGGATTACAGGTGTGAGGCACCCCGCCCGGCGTAAAATATTTCCATTCTGCTGGCTCTGCTTTCCTGAAATATCTGTATCTTCATGGGGTATCCTGTGCCCCAGGGGCCTTGTGACTTTTCCCACAGAAAAAAAAAGGTCTAGATGAACAAAAAGAAAGGGATGCACATTTCCCACTGAGAAGCTCAGACATTTTGCCTAGATAGATTTGTCCTAAAACTTACTTCCCTCTGCTTAATGTAAGAAAGTGAATTGAAACAAGGTCATTTAAAAAATTTTTTTGGCCTTATACTCCTGAGAATTTGTGGCAGTTCTGGGTTAAATGATGAAGCCTTCTATTCTCATGTAGGTCTCATGGCCTCTTGTCTCCTTTTTTTCTTTTTTTTTAAAAGGAAATGTTTTATTGCACTTTAGGTTCTGGGGTACATGTGCAGAACATGCAGGATTGTTACACAGGTACAGGCAGAGCAATGTGGTTTGCTGCCTCCATCCCCCTGTCACCTATATCTGGCTATTCTCTTCATGTTATCCCTCCCCAACCTCCCTGCCCCTGCTGTCCCTCCCCATTCCCCCCGAACAGACCAAGTGTGTGATGCTCCCCTCCCTGTATCCATGTGTTCTCATTGTTCAACACCCACCTATGAGCAAGAACATGCAGTGTTTGATTTTCTTTTCTTGTGTCAGTTTGCTGAGAATGATGGTTTCCAGATTCATCCACGTCCCTACAAAGGACATAAACTCATCTTTTTTTTTAGGGCTGCATAGTGTTCATCATGGTGTGTGTGTGTGCCACATTTTCCTTGTCCAGTCTATTATCAAAGGGCATTTGGGTTGGTTTCAGGTCTTTGCTATTGTAAACAGTGCCACAGTGAACACATGTGTGCATGTCTCTTTAAAATAGAACTATTTGTAATCCTTTGGATATATAACTAGTAATGGGATTGCTGGGTCAAATGGAATTTCTATTTCTAGGTCCTTGAGGAATCGCCACACTGTCTTCCACAATGGTTGATCTAATTTACACTCCCATCAGCAGTGTAGAAGTGTTACTATTTCTCCACATCCTCTCCAGCATCTGTTGTCTCCAGATTTTTTAATGATAGCCATTCTAACTGGCATGAGGTGGTATCTCAATGTGGTTTTGATTTGCTTTTCTCTAATGACTAGTGATGATGAGCATGTTTTTCATATGTTTGTTGGCATCACATATGTCTTCTATTGAAAGTGTCTGTTCATATCCTTTGCCCACTTTTGAATGGGTTTGTTTTTTTCTTGTAAATCTGTTTTAGTTCTTTGTAGATTCGGGATATTAACCCTTTGTCAGATGGGTAGATTGCAAAAATTTTTTCCCATTCTGTTGGTTGACAGTTCACTCTAATGATTGTTTTCTTTGCTATACAGAAGTGCTAGAGTTTAATTAGGTCCCATTTGTCTATTTTGGCTTTTGTTACCAATTCTTTTGGTGTTTTGGTCATGAAGTCCTTGCCTACGCCTATGTCCTGAATGGTTTTGCCTAGGTGTTTTTCTAGGGTTTTTATGGTGTTAGGTCTTATGTTTAAGCTTTAATCCATTTGGAGTTAATTTTAGTGTAAGGTGTCAGGGAGGGGTCCAGTTTCTGCTTTCTGCACATGGCTAGCCAGTTTTCCTGACACCATTTATTAAACAGGGAATCCTTTGCCCATTGCTTGCTTTTGTCAGGTTTGTAAAGATCAGATGGTTGTAGATGTGTGGTGTTGCCTCTGAGGCCTCTGTTCTGTTCCATTGGTCTATATCTCTGTTTTGGTACCAGTGCCATGCTGTTTTAATTACTGTAGGCTTGTAGTATAGTTTGAAGTCAGGTAGCCTGTTGCCTCTGGCTTTGCTCTTTTTGCTGAGAATTGTCTTGGTTATGCAGGCTCTCTTTTGGTTCCATATGAAGTTTAAGGTGTTTTTTTCTAGTTCTGTGAAGAGGGTCACAGAACTGGACGTTGAATCTATAAATTACTTTGGGCAGTATGGCTATTTTCACAATGTTAATTCTTCCTAACCATAAGCATGGAATATTTTTCCATCTGTTTGTGTTCTCTCTTATTTCCTTGAGCAGTGGTTTGTAGTTCTCCTTGAAGAAGTCCTTTACATCCTTTGTTAGTTGTATTCCTAGGTATTTTCTTCTCTTTGTAGCAATTGTGAATGGCAGTCTGTTCTTAATTTGGCTCTCTTTTAGTCTGTTATTGGTGTATAGGAATGCTTGTGATTTCTGCACAATGATCTTGTATCCTGAGAGTTTGCTGAAGTTGCTTATCAGTTTCAGGAGGTTTTGAGCTGAGATGACGGGGTCTCCTAAATAAATAATCACATTGTCCTCAAATAGAGACAATTTCACTTCCTCTTTTCCTAATTGAATACACTTTATTTCTTTTTCTTGCCTGATTGCTCTGGCCAGAACTTCCAATATACTATATCGAATAGGAGTGGTGAGAGAGGGCATCCTTGTCTAGTGCCAGATTTCAAAGGGAATGCTTCCAGTTGTTGCCCATTCAGTATGGCTTTGGGTTTGTCATAAATAGCTTTTATTATTTTGGATACATTCCGTCAATTTCTAGTTTTTTCAGAGTTTTTCACATAAAGGGCTGTTGAATGTTGTCAAAAGCCTTCTCTGCATCTATTGAGATAATCACGTGGTTTTTGTGTTTCGTTCTGTTTATGTGGTGAATTACATTTATAGACTTACATATGTTGAACCAGTCTTGCATCCTCAGGATGAAGCCTACTTGACTATGATGGGTAAGCTTTTAGATGTGCTGGTGCAATCGGTTTGCCAGTATTTTATTGAAGATATTTGCATATATTTTAATCATGGATATTGACCTGAAGTTTTCTTTTCTTGTTGAGTCTCTGCCGTGTTTTGGTATCAGGATGATGTTGGTCTCATAAAATGATTTGGGAAGGATTCCCTCTTTTTGGATGTTTGGAATAGTTTCAGAAAGAATGGTACTAACTCCCCTTTGTATGTCTGGTAGAATTCAGCTGTTAACCCATCTGGATCTGGGCTTTTTTTGGTTGGTAATTTATTAATTGCTGCCTCAACTTCAGCCCTTGTTATTGGTCTATTTAGGGTTTCAATTCCTTCCTGGTTTAGGCTTGGGAGGGTGCAAGTGTCCAGGAATTTATCTAGTATAAATAAACTAGATAAATTTATATATAAATAAATATAAATTTATCTAGTATAAATAAACTAGTAAAACTTCCAGGTTTACTAGTTTATGTGCATAGAGTCATTTGTAACAATCTCCGATGATGGTTTGTATTTTTGTGGAATCAGTGGTGATATCTCCTTTATCTTTTTTTATTGCATTGATTTGATTCTTCTCTCTTTTCTTTTTTATTAATCTGGCTAGTGTTCTATTTTGTTGATCTTTTCAAAAAAACCAGCTTCTGGATTTATTGATTTTTTGAAGGGTCTTTTGTGTCTCTATCTCCTTCAATTCTGTGCTGATCTTGGTTATTTCTTGTCTTCTGCTGGCTTTTGAGTTTTATTCATCTTGCTCCTCTAGCTCTTTCAATTTTGATGATAAAGTGTTGATTTTAGATCTTTCCTAGTTTCTCATGTGGGCATTTATTGCTATAAATTTCCCTCTAGACACTGCTTTAAATGTGTTCCAGATATTCTGGAATGTTGTGTCTTCATTCTTGTTGGTTTTGAAGAACATCTTTATTTCTGCCTTCATTTCACTGTTTGCCCAGTCAACATTCGTTGTTCAGTTTCCATGAAGTTTTGCAGTTCTGAGTTAGTTTTTTAATCCAGAGTTCTAATTTGATTGCATTGTGGTGTGAGAGATTGTTTGTTATGATTTCTGTTCTTTTGCATTTGCTGAGGAGTGATTTACTTTGAATTATGTGGTCATTTTTAGATTAGGAGCAATGTGGTGCTGAGAAGAATGTATATTCTGTGGATTTGGAGTGGAGAGTTCTGTAGATGTCTATTAGGTTTGCTTGGTCCAGATCTGAGTTCAAGTTCTGGATATGCTTGTTAATTTTCTGTCTCATTGATCTGTCTAATATTGACAATGGAGTGTTAAAGTCTCCCACTATTATTGTGTGGGAGTCTAAGTCTCTGTAGGTCATTAAGAACTTACTTTATGTGTCTGGGCGCTCCTGTTTTGGGTGCATATATATTTAGGATTGTTAGCTCTTCTTGTTGCATTGATCCTTTCACCATTATGTAATGACGTTCTTTGTCTCTTTTGATCTTTGTTGGTTTAAAGTCTATTTTATCAGAGACTGGGATTGCAACTCCTGCTTTTTGTTGTTCTCCATTTGCTTGGTAAATATTTCTGAATCCCTTTATTTTGAGCGTATGTGTGTCTTTGTATGTGAGATGCTTTTCCTGGATGCAACACACTGATGTGTTTTAACTTTTTATCCAATTTACTAGTCTGTGTCTTTTGATTGGGGCATTTAGCCCACTTACATTTAAGGTTAATATTGTTATGTGTGAATTTGATCCTGCCATTTTGATGTCAGCTGGTTGTTTTGCCCATTAGTTGATGCAATTTCTTCATTGTGTCGATGCTCTTTACCATTTGGTACATTTTTGGAGTGGCTGGTACTGGTTGTTCCTTTCTATGTTTAGAGCTTGTTTCAGGAGCTTTTGTAAGGCAGGCCTGGTGGTGATGAAATTTCTCAGCAGTTGCTTGTTTATAAAGGATTTTATTTCTCCTTCACTTATGAAGCTTAGTTTGTCTGGATACAAAATTCTAGGTTGAAAGTTCTTTCTTTTAAGGATGTTGGCCCGCACTCTCTTCTGGGTTGTAAAGTTGAAATATTGGCCCGCACTGTCTTCTGGCTTGTAGAGTTTCTGCTGAGAGAGTGCTGTGAGTCTGATGGGCTTCCCTTTGTAGGTAACCCAACCTTTCTCTCTGGCTGCCCTTAGCATTTTTTCTTCATTTTAACCCTGGTGAATCTGATGATTATGTGCCTTGGAGTTGCTCTTCTTGAGGAATATCTTTGTGGTGTTCTCTGTATTTCCTCAACTTGAATATTGGCCTGGCTTGCTAGGTTGGGGAAGTTCTCCTGGATAATATCCCGAAGAGTATTTTCCAGCTTGGATTCATTCTCTCCATCACATTCAGGTACACCTATCAAACATAGATTAGGTCTTTTCACATAATCCCATATTTCTTGGAGGCTTTGTTCATTTATTTTTACTCTTTTTTTTCCCTAATCTTTTCTTCTCATTTTATTTCATTGAATTGATCTTCAATCTCTGATATCCTTTCTTCTGCCTGGTCGATTCAGCTATTGAAACTTGTGTATGCTTCACGAAGTTCTTGTGTTGTGTTTTTCAGCTCCATTAAGTCATTTATATTCTTCTCTAAGCTGTTTATTCTCATTAGCATTTCATCAAACTTTTTTTTCAAGGTTTAGTTTCTCCACATTAGGTTAGAACATGTTTTTTAACTCAGAGAAGTTTGTTCTCATCCACCTTCTGAAGCCTGTTTCTGTCAAGTCCTCAGACTCATTCTCCATCCAGCCTTGTTCCCTTGCTGGTGAGGAGTTGTGATCCCTTGGAGGAGAGGCGTTCTGGTTTTGGGTGCTTTCATCATTTTTTTTATGCTCGTTTCTTCCCATCTTTGTGGATTTATCTACCTGTGGTCTCTGTAGATGGTGACTTTTGGATGGGGTCTCTGAGTGGATGTCCTTTCTGTTGATGATGAAGTTATTTATTTCTGTTTTTTAATTTTGCTTCGAAGAGTCAGGCCCCTCTGCTGTAGGACTGCTGGAGGTCCACTCCAGACCCTGCTTGCCTGGGGATTACCTGCAGCAGCTGCAGAACAGTAAGGGTTGCTGCCAGTTTCTTCTTCTGTTATCTTTGTCCCAGAAGGGTACCTGCCAGATGACAGCCTGAGCGCTCCTTTATGAGGTGTCTCTTTGGGTACACAGGAGTCAGGGAGCTGCTTGAGGAGACAGTCTGTCCCTTATAGGAACTCAAGTGCTGAGCTGTGAGCTCCGTTGTTGTATTCAGAGCTGCTGGGCAGGTACATTTAAGTCTGCTGCAGCAGAACCCATAACCACCTTTTTTTCCCAGGTGCTCTGTCCTGGGAAGATGGGGCTTTATTTATAAGTTCCTGTGGTGCTGCTGTGTTTTTTCAGAAATGCCCTGCCCAGTGAGGAAGTAGCCTAGTCACAGTCTGCATTGCTGAGCTGCCGTGGGCTCTGACCAGCTGCTGTGTGAACTTCCTTGCAGTTTTGCTTACAGAGGTGTAGTTAGAACTGCCTCAGTAATGGCAGACTCCCTTGGTAGTGGTGGACTGCCTTGGTAATGGTGGATGCCCTCCCCCGCCACAGAGCTGGACTGCCCCAGGTACAGCTGCGCTTGTTGTGAAACTCTCAATCCAGAGCATTTCATTCAGATTGCGAGTCTTTGTAGGGGTGGGACCCACTGAGCCAGATCACCTGGTTCCTGTTTCAGCCCCATTTTTTCCAGTTAAATGTGCAGCTCTGTCTCCCAGGTGTTCCAGGGACCAGTTGAAATGGCCGCCCAGATTTGTGTGAGTTTTTGTGCAGAGACCCGCTGCACAGGCTGAAACATCTGTGCTGGAAACTGATGGTGCTTTTCAGTCCAGCAATCTCCTGGGGTGTGTGGGTAAAAACTCGTTTGGAAATGCAGTGATCACTCACCCTCTTTGTGGTTCTTGCTGGGAACTGCAATCCAGAGCTGCTCCTATTTGGCCATCTTGGATCCTCCTGAGCAGCTCTGTCTCCTTGAGTTTTAAACACATTGCATTATCTTTCCAGAGCTGATATTAGGGTCAATAGTTTGAATTTGGGT
Source organism: Leontopithecus rosalia (assembly GCA_028533165.1). Classification (NCBI taxonomy): domain Eukaryota; kingdom Metazoa; phylum Chordata; class Mammalia; order Primates; family Cebidae; genus Leontopithecus; species Leontopithecus rosalia. The sequence goes on from CM052662.1 coordinate 4,353,446, forward strand.
TGCAGAGGAGAAAGACAGAGGACCTATTATTACTGATGGAGAGCTTCTTTATAGAAAGGAGGTGGAAGGTAGAGAATGGTGTATCCAGTGAATCTCCAGGGTCTGCAGAGATTTAAAAATATATGAATATAAATGTTAAGCTTGTAGCTTATGTCCTTTGTAATTGAAACACATGTTCTTTCACAAAGCAGCTTTGTGTGTCCTTGTCCTTTGGAAAATGCTGCCTCCTCGTCTGTTTGTGTGAGAAAGGATGAGGGAGACAAGGAAATTAGGCAAGGACCCCTCACTATGTGAATATGGGGATTTGTTTTAAGTACAGATTGATTGTCCAATCTTAAAGAACCCAAACTTGTGAAATGGGCTTTGAGTGCATTTTTCTTGCACTTTTTTTTTTTAAGATGAGGTCTCACTCTGTCGCCCAGGCGATCTTGGCTCACTGCAACCTCCACCTCCTGGGCTGAAGTGATTCACCTGCCTTAGCCTCCTGAGTAGCTGGGACTACAGATGCGTGCCTGGCTAATTTTTGTATTTTTAGTAGAGACGGAGTTTCACCATGTTGGTCAGGCTTATCTTGGACTTCTGACTTTGTGATCCACCCATCTCGGCCTCCCAAAGTGTTGGGATTATAGGCATGAGCAACCGTGCTCAGGCTTGAGTGTATTTTTCTAATTTTATGATGTAGTGAAAAGCACCCAAACTTTGGAATTATATAGACCTGGGTTCAAATTCTACATTTATGATTTAATAGTTATATGACTTTGGATAAGCTCTCTAACCTTGATTTTCCTCGTGTATAAAATGTCAGAGAAAATAGCACCCCTTGAGGTTGTCATGCAGTGTAAATGAAGTGCTATTGATCATGTCTCAAGCATGAAGCTTGGCACAGAGTGAAGTGGAGCTGTTGCCTCCTCGGACACAGTCACGTGGGCAAACACCTGCACTTTGCATAGCCCACTCTGAAGGAATGTATCACATCTTGTACTTAGTTGTGCATGCACCAGCCTCTCCACCAGCACACCTGTTTCTTTTTGTAGTCCAGGGCCTGACATATTGGATGGAAATTCAAAATAAAATAATCTTTAGTAGTAACCTAGTTTCCAGGCAATATTCTCTTTATCTGGAATCTTGACAAAACATTTTTCCTTTTTCTTACTTTCCTTTTCTTTCTTTCAGCTGCGCATTTCTTCTGTTTCTTCTTTGGTAAAATAGGGTCCCTCTCCAGGGACTGCTATGAGGATTACATGACTTAGACCTGTGAAAGGCCTGGCACAGGACCTGGTATAGTGCAGAAGTTTGGTGGGGGTGGCGAGTTGGGTGGTGGGAGTTGCATGTTGAAACAGGTCCTCACTCTTGCCCAGACTGGTTTTGACATCTTGGGCTCAAGCAATCCCTCTGTATTAGCCTCCCAAAGCACTGGGATTACAGGTGTGAGCTGCCTTGCCCAGGCTCATGCAGATAATTGTGTAAGTGCTTCTGAAAATTATGTCCAACTTGTGTAATTGCTATTACAGAATAGCTTTTGAGGTAATTTATGTTGAAATTTCTATCTTTTATAAACATGTTTCCATTACAAAACTAATACATGCTCCCTATTAGAAATTTTGCAAATAAAGAAAATACAGACTCCTCAGTCTAGTGATTTGCTCTTTTCTGAGGCTTCTGTGGAGCAGATTTGTGGTAGGCAACGTTCTTCTTGCGAGGCATGAGAAAACTCGAATCCTGGGCTGGAATCCTCACACAGGCCTGCAGATGTGGAAATACGCAGGCTTGGGCAGTCTGGACCTTGAGCACATCTCCTGAGAAGACTCCTGAATTGTTTTGGAGAACGCAATCTATGATAGGCTTACCTACATGACGTCTTTCATTCCAGTCAGTGTTTCTGAAGCCTGCCTTGATGAAATTGCACTGGCTGCAGAACTGATGTGGGCCCAAATGTCCTACCACTCACAACACCAACACATGGACTCAGACAGCTTTTGCTCCTGGTCCAGACAGGTGTCTCTCAAGCCCTGATTTTGGTGGAGTTTATCTAGCGTTGGTTTATAAAAGCCTATCGTGTCAATAAGATTCTGCCCACACTCATAACCCTACTCAAGTAATTACAGTTGTCTCATCAGCTGCTTTAAAAACCTTCTCTCATTTTGGAGCACCCAACCACACAGAAACTCAGCCTGCTCTCTCGCTCAATGCACTGACTGTTCCGTGGTGATCCAGTGGCTGTGTGTAGAAACGGCCCATATCAACAGTGTGGCTGCAACACGTGCTCAGCGTCTTCCCGTAAGTGAGGGAGGAGCATCACTAAGGGAACACTAACAATTTTATTCTTTTGATGCAACCTCAGCAAGAATTCCTAAATTGGTCCTTCCTATCTATCCTCATTGTTTCAATCTTCTTGAGGCCCTAACGCGTGCTATCCCATAAGGTACTTTAACCCATTTGCAATCCACATTTTTTGTCTCACTTCCTGGAAAAGGAGGCA
>CM052662.1:4356024-4369592 GCA_028533165.1 Leontopithecus rosalia
TCAGAGCCCACTGTTTTGCTTCTGTTCCTGCCCTTATAGTGTGATGTGATTATCTGTCTCCTCCCACCGGAACGTTAGATTGTGGAAGCCAGTGATAGCTCATACTCACTAGTGCATCCCCAGCGCCCAGTGCACAGTAGGCGTGCAGTGTTGATTGCAGGAGTAACAGTGACTAGTATAAACGTCCTTTTGCTCATGGAAAATGGCTTTTAGGCTTTTGTGATTTTGCAAAAAATGGTAAAGTTCAAAGGCGGAAAAAGTTTCCTAACCTGTTGTGACATATAGCAAGAGATTTTCCTGCATATTTCTGTTTTTATCTGCCATATGGCTTTCCATTCACAAACGGCTCTAGTGAGAATTACTTTTGCAGGTAATTTTCTAATGATTGTCTTGGGATAAACAAATTTATCAGACTTGTTTGGCTAATGTATTCAACGAGGTTCACAGGGGAAAAGATTAATCATCTAAGAAGCAAGCCAGTGTCTGTCATTAGGCAGAAGGGTCCAGAGAGATGTTCGGAGCTGAGCGGGTGGTTGCTATGACTGCAGATACCTTTCTCTCCCTTTGTGAGGTCAACGGCAGCTCCCAAGCTGATTGGCTAAAATTAGATTATCCTGCTGACCAACTATGGGGAGTTAATTTCATCAGAAAGAGGAAAATGGTAGGAAATCCTGCTGTGATGCTACAAAGGAATTTTCTTTAGAAACCCACAGAGTCCAAGTTTGCTTTCATTATAATTAATATGTTCCTTCTAATAAAATAAATTAAGGGAAGCAGACAATAGCATTAGTCTATTATTTTGTGTATCCATATAAGCTTTAATCTTGCTTGTCCTAAAACCAACTCTCAAAGTTAAAGTTACCTTTTTTTTTTCCTGTAAATACCTCCATAACCAAAGACTGTCATCGTGTATGTGTTTATATAATTGGAGATGTCTAATTGTGAAAAACACAAAAGGAGCTGGCACAATTAAAGGTATCTCTTTGCAGGGATCTTGCCCTAGGGAAACAGTGGGCACAAAAAACTTTAAGCAGAATCATTTACCTTTGGATTTAGAGCATAGTTTTAATTGAATTGGAATAGAATTCTGCCTTCCAAAGGGTTCTTTTCCTAGAAGTCTTATACTGCCTACCCTCTGGCTTTCCACCTGGTATATCCTTTGTTCTGGAAATTAATCACCACTGACCTGGCTTACGATATTTATTTCCGTATAGAGAAAATACAAACTTAGTTCATTTTGGAAAACAGAATGTTGTCTGTTTGCAGGCTCTACTGAGCTGTAAAACTAAGCAGATGCAAAACACAAACCAAAGAAAACCAACCCACAGGTTTTTTATATTTTTGTTCCTTTGTGACTATTGAAATAAAATTTGATGAAGAAAGAAACTAGAATAATTTGTACCTCAAACAACCATGACATGAGTTGACCTGTATGGCAAACCTGCACATGTACCTCTGAACCTAAAATAAAAGTTAAAAAATAAACAGAAAAAGAGCTAACATTTATTGAATTCTGGAATTCTGGGTACTCTACATGCTTCTATTTATATGACTGTCAAATCAACATGTTTCAAAAATTAAATTAACCTATTGAGATACATTTCCTTGTATGCTTAAGGGGTCATGAGAGGGACAGAAGATGCCCCTTTCCTGAAAGTGATGGTCGGGGAACTGGAGATGAGCTTGTATGTATAAAAGGTAGTGATGAACTCCAGCAAAATAAAAACACTACTGAGCAATCATTTCAAATAGGAAGCACTATGGGAATTCCTAGGAAGAGAGTGAGGCTACCATGGCTGAAATGTCCAGCTCCAGATATTCTTACAGAAGACTAGGGAGAGAGATGAGGAGATCACCATGAAAACACATGTAATGTTACACATCAGTGAGGATTTGGGAAACAAGGACAAAACACCATCGTTCCATCACCCTCATAATAATCACTATATTAATCTTATCTATTCAGTGCTTATCCTGTTTCAGCCACAACACTCATTTACCTCCCCACAATACTCCTATGAAATAAGTTACTATTATTATTAATATTGCATTGTAATTAATGTGAGGAAATTGAGCCATAGAGATCAATCCATCTAAATTCACACTGTTAATAAACTGAGGAGCCAAAATTCAAATCCAGTTTTCCTTGTTAGCATTTTTTGCACAACTCTCTGCTTGTTTTTGTTGTTGTTGTTGTTTGTTTGTTTTTCTGAGATGGAGTCTTGCTGTGTTGCCCAGGCTGGAGTACAATGGCGCAGTCTTGGCTTACTGCAACTTCTATCTTCTGGGTTCAAGTGATTTTCCCATCTCAGCCTCCCTAGTAGCTGGGGCTACAGGTGTGTGGCACCATGCCCGGCAAGTTTTTGTATTCTTTAGTAGAGATGGGGTTTCACCATGTTGGCCAGGCGGGTCTCGAACTCCTGACCTCAGGTGATTTGCCAACGGCCTCCCAAAGTGCTGGGATTACAGGCATGAACCACTGTGCCTGGCCTCTCTGCTTGTTTTGCATGAGTGTTATTGCAATCTTCATTTTTTGTTACATTTTCAGGTATGTTATTGTATAAATCTAATGATTATTTTTGATAGCTACAGAGTATTTCACTGAGTGATTTGTACCATCAGTTGCCCAACATTCCATTATTGCTGAATCTTAGTATTTTCAAATTTGGAAACATTTTGTGTATAGGATATTTTTCTGTTCATATGAAGGCTATTTCACAAGGTTGACTTCTAAAATTGAAAAGACCCTTTGAAAAACTATGTTGTCAAAGTCTCTCTTGTCAATAATATATGGGTGCTCAATGTATTGCATTCCTGGCAACTTGGAAGAATCAGTAAAGAAGCACAGCCACAAAATCAAAAAATAAATTAAAAATGTTGATTGGTGCTCACCTTGGCAGCACATATATTAAAACTAGAATGATACAAAGAAGATTAGCGTGGCTCCTGTGGAAGGATAAAATGCAAATTAGTGAAGCATTTTATATTTTTTGATTCCACAGAAATGCAAACTATAAACCATTAGAGAATACTATAAACAATCATGTGCAAATAAAGTAGAAAATCTGGAAGAGCGGGATAAATTTCTGCACACATACACCCTCCCAAGACTAAACAGGAAGAAATCAAATCCCGGAATAGGTCAATAACAAGTTTTGAAATTGAGGCAGTAGTTAACAGCCTACCAACCAAAAAAAAACCCAGGACAAGACAGATTTACAGCTGAATTCTACCAGAGATACAAAGAGGAGCGTGTACCATTTCTTCTGATACTATTCCAAACAATAGAACAAGAGGGACTCCTCCGTAACACATTTTAGGAGGCCAGCATCATCCTGATACCAAAACCTGGCAGAGACACAACAACAACAAGAAAATTTCAGGCCAATATCCCTGATGAACATCAATAAGAAAATTCTCAATAAAATACTGGCAAACTGAATCCAGCAGCACATCAAAAAGCTTATCCTCCACGATCGAGTCAGCTTCATCCTTGGGATGCAAGGCTGGTTCAATACATGCAAATCAATAAGTGTAATTCATCACATAAACAAAACCAATGACAAAAACCATATGATTATCTCAATAGATGCAGAAAAGGCCTTTGATAAAATCCAACACCCTTTCATGCTGAAAACTCTCAATAAACTAGGTATTGATGGAACGTATCTCAAAATGGTAAGAACTATGACAAACCCATAGCCAATATCATAGTGAATGGGCAAAAGCTGAAATCATTCCCTTTGAAAACCTGCACAAGACAAGGATGCCTTCTCTTACCACTTCTTTTCAACATAGTATTGGAAGTTCTGGCCAGGGCAATCAGGCAAGGGAAAGAAATAAGGGTATTCAAATAGGAAGAGAGGAAGTAAAAATGTCTCTGTTTGCAGATGACATAATTGCATATTTAGAAAACCCCATCGTCTCAGCCCCAAATCTCCTTAAGCTGATAAGCAACTTCAGCAAAGTCTAAGGGTACAAAATCAATGTGCAAAAATCACAAGCAGTCTTTTTACACCAACAATAGACAGAGAGCCAAATCATGAGTGAACTCCCATTCACAGTTGCTACCAAGAGAATAAAATACCTGGGAAAACAACTTACAAGGGGTGTGAAGGATCTATTCAAGGAGAACTGCAAGCTCAATGAAATAAAAGAGGACACAAACAAATGGAAAAACATTCCATGCTCATGGATAGGAAGACTCAATATCATGGAAATGACCATACTGCCCAAAGTAATTTATTGATGCAATGCTATTCCCATTGAGCTTCCATTGACTTTCTTCACAGAATTAGAAAAACTACTTTAAGTTTCATATGGAACCAAAAAGGAGCCAGTATAGCCAAGACAATCCTAAGCAAAAAGAACAACACTGGAGGCATCACGCTACCTGACTTCAAATGATACTATAAGGCTACAGTAACCAGAACATCATGGTACTGGTACCAAAACAGAGATAGAGACCAATGGAACAGAAGAGGCCTCAAAAATAATGCCACACATCTACAACCTGACAACAAGAAGCAACGGGGAAAGGATTCTCTATTTGATAAATGGTGTTGGGAAACTGGCTAACCGTATACAGAAAACTGAAACTGGACCCCTTCCTTACACCTTATGCAAAAATGAACTCAAGATGGATTGAAGACTTAAACATAAGACCTAAAACCATAAAAACCCTTGAAGAAAACCTGGACAATACCATTCAGGACATAGGCATGGGCAAAGGCTTCATGACTAAAACACCAAAAGTAATGGCAACAAAAGCCAAAATTGACAAATGGGGTCTAATGAAACTAAAGAGCTTCTGCACAGCAAAAGAAACCATCATCAGCGTGAACAGGCAACCTACAGAATGGGAGAAAATTGTTTTCATCTATCCATCTGACAAAGGGCTAATATCCAGAGTCTACAAGAAACTTAAATTTACAAGAAAAAAACAACCCCATCAAAAAGCGGGCAAAGGATATGAACAGACACTCCTCAGAAGAAGATATTTATATGGCCAAAAAACATATGAATAAAAGCTCATCATCACTGGTCATTAGAGAAATGCAAATCAAAACCACAATGAGATACCATCTCACGCCAGTTAGAATAACCATCATTAAAAAGTCAGGAAACAACAGATGCTGGAGGGGATGTAGAGAAATAGGAACGCTTTTACTATTGGGAGTGTTGGTGGGAGTGTAAATTCAACCATTGTGGAAGACAGTGTGGTGATTCCTCAAGGATCTAGAACCAGAAATACCATTTGACCCAGTAATCCCATTACTGGGTATATACCTAAAGGATTATAAATCATTCTACTATGCAGACACATGCACACATATGTTTATTGTAATACTATTTAGACTTGGAACCCACTCAAATGCCCATCAGTGATAGACTGGATAAAGAAAATGTGGCACATATATACCATGGAATACTATGCAGCCATAAGAAAGGATGAGTTCATGTCCTTTGCAGGGACATGGATGAAGCTGGAAACCATCATTCTCAGCAAACTGACACAGGAACAGAAAACCAAACACCTCATGTTCTCACTCATATGTGGGAGCTGAACAATGAGAACACATGACAGGGAGGGGGATGTCACACACTGGGGCCTGTTGGAGAGTGGGGGGATTGGGGAGAGATAGCCTTAGGAGAAATACCTAATGTAGATGACGGGGCGAATGGATGCAGCAAACCACCGTGGCACGTGTATACCTATGTAACAAACCTGCAGGTTCTGCACATATACGCCAGAACTTAAAGTATAATAAATAAAATGTTGATTGATAGACAACAATAAGCTTCCTGTTTTATCCTTATCCTGGTCTCTAAATAATTCATCTACTTGTTAAATCACATTTATTGAGCACCTGTTTGTCTTGTGATGCATTAGTGGGCACCAGAGATAAGCGATGACATACCTGTTTCCTACTTCTACTCCAATGTTTTTGTTAAAACGATCACTATTACAGTATGTGGGAGGAAGAGGATCAGAAGGGAGAAACACTTCAGGGAGACCAAGTTCAGATAGTATCTTAATAGAATAGCTAGATAAGTATTCAGTGGCCAAACCGTTTTTAAACAGGGAAAAGCAGGTGCACAAAACATACAGGATCATAGACTTAGGCGTTATCTTCATCTTCCAGTGGAATTTCCTTATAATGACATTATTAGAAGTCTCCATCCCAGGCTGTTGGATTTAACAAGAACTTTGTAGACGGACGTGAAGGACTTTCAGCTCATATTTTCATGGGTTTCTTTCTATCTCTTAATATTGTGGCTGCTGGGTAGTGGTGTTGTATAGCTTCACATTTGTATCACATTTTCAAGTAGGAGTGATGTGGGTGATGTGAGAGTTGTTGAACTGTGAGTTGTGGTATAAGAATAGACCTAAGATAGCTTTGTCTAATGGTTCCCTTAGGGTAGAAGGGGAGAGGTGGTCATCCCTCCTCCCACTACTTGCAATAGTGCAAACATTAAACAGCCAGATAGTCTGCTTCTAAAGTATGGTTGTCACATAGCCAGGGGATGTTTGGAAGTGGTTGTACAGTCACACAATTGATTCCTGTCATTTTAGAGAATGGATTGTACCAAAACCAGCCAGTCTATGTTTCTACAGGCCATCATTTGAGACAAAAATAGCTTGCAAAACAAAAGATTTGTTCATTCTGAGGTCATGCGTGCTAGATTATTTAGCTGAGTGCTTAGCACAAAGTAAGTGCTCAATAAATATTTGTTACTTTTGTCATTTATACCTTTATTGTTTTATTATTAAATTTGCTGAAGTGCCATTTTTTCCCCTTCCTATTCCAAAGGCATCTAGAAGTGAAAGGGAAAAAGGAATACCATCAGAGATGAAAGAGAAGGCAGGATCAAGGGGGGAGCTATTTTTAAGACTGCGCTGCTGCTCGAAAGTGCAGAGGAAGAAACAAGAATGAAGAGGCTGATGATGAGGGCAGAGGAGAGATCAATGGTTAACTGTGTAGAGTTGTGTGATCAGGTGGAGGGTCCTGGACAGGAAGAACAGTTCAGGGGAAAACTAAAGAAATGTTAGCAAGCCAGGGCTTTGAAATCGCGGTGAAATTTAGCCTGCCTTAGGCTAAGCCCTCTTCTGCTTCTAAAGCCATGAGCTATGGAAGGCCATACTCACTTTCCATTGCATGCCAGACTGTGCAAGGATTTGCAAATGAAAACAAATCTGCCTTATTGCTGGAGTGAAATTAAAGGTTGGAGCGAGCTTGGGAATGACAGGTTGATAAGCAATTATTTTGTTTCCTTGAAAGCAAGATAACTGGCTAAATGTTGAGATTTCAGTTTGATAACTGCACAGTGGGTCACGTGGCTTGTTATGCATAAGAAGCAAGTGGAAAGGTCCGACCATGATTGTGATCTGATCTGGCAAGGTAGCAGAGACCAGACGGACTCCATTTATGCTGAGCACTTCCCGGAAGGAAAAGGCTGATGATTTATCTGTCTTCCTCTGAGAAGTTTGCTTACTGTTGTCTGAGCTAAGGAGGTAGGGGCAGCATCTGACTGGTTTGTGGGCATGCAAGTTGATCGGCGTCTACAGAGAGTATTGGCGGGCCAAGTCTCCACGGACTGAATCGTGTCTCAGCCTGCGCAGAACACTCCCAAGTCACTGCGTATGTGGTTGTGTCAGTGTCTGCTATAAGAAGGGACTCCGTGGTGGGCTCAGAGGCATTGCCAACCATCCACGTGGCTGGAGGCAAGTCTCTTCACCCTGCAGGGGTCCAGCTTTACACATCTGTAAGGGAAGGGCACTGGACAAAGAGCCCTCTGGGTGACAAGGGTCATGACCTAAACATGCCCGCAGTACCTGGGCCTTGGGGACTGTTGGGTGCAACAGAAATGTTGGCTGAAATGGGCAGAATAAGATCATTTCCCATTGTATTTTCTCCGGCCCAGAGACATTTTTTAACCCTTTCCTTGTTTTGTGTTGTAGTCTATTAGATAGTTTTAACTAGTTCTTCCCTATTGTACAGTAATTGTTTATCTGTCTTGACAGTGAGCTATTCAACAACAGGGAGATAATTTTTCCTGTAACTCATTTAGGTTTAAGAAGTAATATAGTTACATGATTCAGAAGGTACAGAAGGGAATACAGTAAAGTCTTCTTCCCTCAGCAACCCAGTTCCCCTTTCGACTGGCAATCCAAGCTATCATTGTCCTGTGTATACTTGAAGTTGTTTTATGCCCAAAGAAAATATATTATTGTATTTACCTTCCTCCTGTTCCTGGTACCTGTTGTGGACAAATACTAGTTAGTATATGTACTTGTTCTGCATTTTCTGCCTTCTCCTTAATCCGATATAGTGAAAATATTTTTATGTACTGTATAATGAATTACCTCCGTCTTTGTAATAGTGGCATGATATTCCATTTGGTGTATACGTCACACTTTTTTAACAGTCTCATTTTCATATTTAGGTTGTTTTTAATCTTGTGACATTATAAATAACACTGTAATAAATAATCATAACTTTGCAGTTGTGTGTATGTGTGTGAAAATTTCTAGTAGTAGAATTTTGGGGTCAGGTATACATGCGTTTTCAATTCTCATAGGTATCGTCAAATTGCTTTTTATAGAAGTTGCGTCAGTTGACAGTCTTACCCGTCAAATTCAGAGCGCCTGTTTTTTCTACACCTTCACCAACATAATTGCGTATCTTGATGGGAACCCGAACTCTTGCAGGGGCTTAGTTTCTTTGATTAGGAAGATCAGCCAAATCTGTCCACTTGTGATTAGTATGTGTCCTCCAGCTGCCTCTTACCCTCCCACCTCCTACTTTCGGCAAGGCGGGAGGGAAGGAGGGAGGGAGGGAGAGAGAGAGAGAGACAGAGACAGAGAGAGAGAGAGAGAGAGAGATTGTGTGCTAATGAGACAAGTGGCAGATATGCTCCTAAAATATGACTTGAGAAATGCCAGTGGGGTCTGTCTTTCACAGATACTTATCCCATCAATTTAATTTGATTTTTTAAAAATTCTACATTTGAATTCATTCCTTTGCTTAAGATTTTATCTCTTATCAAAACATAACTGATTAAATCTTATCAGCCATTTGCACCCAACTATAAATTATTTCCACCCTAAGCAGTTTTGCTGCGCAGGAAATCATGAAAAGGGAGATGAGAGAATATTCAGATGTCACCTATTAAACAATGTTAGCTACTTGTACTGTGTCATTGGAGAGATCGCTCTAAAGTCAATTTTGGTCATGTCACTTTCCTGCCTAATGTATTTCCATGACCCTCACCAGTCTTGGGGTCAAAGATATATTCAGCGTGGCATGCAAGGCCTTTCACAGCCTGGTTTCTGTTGACCGTTACAGCTTCTTCTCTTGCAGTCTTGGCCCTTTAAACCACAGCCACAGTTAGCTTCGTGCTACCTCTGAGTGAATGATGCTGTCTCATCTCCAGGAACGTACATCTAGTGGATCTCTCCCGGGACTGCTTTGCCCATTGCCTTTCGACATAGTAACTCCTTCAATTACCCTTTGTATCCTTTACTGCCTTTCGTAACTTGAGCTCTGAAGGCCATTCTGAGGGCTTCCTAAGACATTTGTGCCTACTCCCATCCAAACAGAGCTTTCTCAGCATTATAATTTCCCTTAAATTGATTGCTGTTGGTTTAATTCCTCTCTCTTATATAAGCCTCTAGCAGGTAGGAAGTCTTTTTTTAAAATCTTTGTTTCCATAGGTTATTGGGATACAGGTGGTGTTTGGTTACACGAGTAGGTTCTTTAGTGGTGACTTGTGAGATCTTGGTACAGCCATCACCCCAGCTGTACATCCTATTGTAGTCTTTTATCCCTTGCCCCCGTGTTAGGCCATTTTCATGTTGCCAATAAAGACATATCTGAGACTGGAAATAAAAAGAGGTTTAATTGGACTTACAGTTCCACATAGATGGAGAGGCCACAGAATCATGGCGGGAGGCAGAAGGCACTTGGCAGTGGCAAAAGAAAACTGAGGAAGATGTAAAAGCAGAACCCCCTGATAAAACCATCAGATCTTATGAGAGTAATTCACCACCATGAGAACAGTATGGAGGGAACCGCCCCATGATTCAGATTATCGTCACGGGGGTCCCTCCCACAACATGTGGGAACTGTGGGCACACAATTCGAGATGAGATTTGGGTGGGGACACAGAGTTAAACAATATCACTCCCACACAACCTTCCCCCAAGTCCCCAAAGTCCATTGTATCATTCTTAGGCCTTTGCGCCCTCATAGCTCAGCTCTCACATATCAATGAGAACATATGATGTTTGCTCTTCCCTTCCTGAGTTACTTCACTCAGAATTATAGTCTCCAGTCTCATCTGGGTCACTGCAAATGCCATTAAATTTCGTCCTTTTATGGCTGAGTAGTATTCCATTGTGTGTATACATGTCAGTTTCTTCATCCACTGATGACTGACGAATGACTGATGGGCATTTGGGTTGCTTCCGTGATTTTGCCATTGCAAATTGTGCTGCTATAAACATGTGTGTGCAAGTATCTTTTTATGCACGAAGACTTCTTTTCCTCTGCCTAGATAGCCAATGGTGAGATTGCTGGATCAAATGGCAGTTCTACTCCCTGAGTCACTGTAGCAAGCCTTACTATGTGTGTGTGCTGAGAGTTGGAATAAACTTCTGCCTTTGATATGAGAGTAGTATAAGTTTAAGTAACATAGCATTGCTTCCCGGTAGGGCCAGGGAGAAAGAGAGCAAGGAAAAGACTCTGCAAAGGGGATGGGAGAGTTCATGTCACAGCTCTTCAGCCATCATTTTCTAAATATTATTTCCTTGATCTTTTGAAAGTTGACGGATAGTTCCCCAGACTAAGCTGAAATTTATTTGGCTTTCAGTTGAAATGAGGCAAGCTAAGGAACAAAATATCTTTAATTAGCAATATCATAGTTTATACAAAACCAACATGGCCTCATAACATTTTGGTACTAGGATGATGTTTTTCTTAATGTCATAATATTAGTAAAATGTATCCATAATGTAGTTTGTGTTTGTGTGTGTGTGTGTGTGTGTGTGTGTGATTTATGTGACCTGGGTGTTGGCTAGGATACCTGCTAAAGTTTACAGCAATGTCAGGTACGATTAGGTTGGCATAGAGTACAGGCTGCTCAGTTTTGAATCCTGGGTTCATAACTAGCTTTATGACTCTTGATCCATAACAAGGCATTCCTGGATCTCCTCAGGGGATTGGTTTCAGGACCTCCAGCAGATACCAAAATCCACAGATACTCAAGCTCTGTGGATTGATGTAAGCTCTGTAAAATGATGTAGTGTTTGCATATAACCTATGCACATCCTCCATACACTCTAAATCATCTATAGATTACCTATAACACTTAATATGTTGTAAAATATAGTTGTTACACCATATTGTTTTTTTTTTATTTATATTGTTCTTGGTCATTGTATTATAATTATTTATTTATATTTTTTCAAATGTTTTCGATCCATGGTGAGTTGAGTCCTTAGATGTGGTACCCATGGAGACAGTGGGCCCAGTGAACTTAACGTTTCTGTCACTTGCGTTGTTTTCTGTAAATACGCTGAAGATAGTGGTAAGACCTTCGTGGAGTTTTTTGACCAGAACTTGGAAGAGAGTAAACGTGCACTACATGTCAGCCACTGTACATGGTACTGGGGGCAGATGAGACATGGTGGTGCTTATGCATCCTGGGTTGGAGTTTGGTGTAGAGAATATTTGCCTTGGCCGGGCGTGGTGGCTCACACCTATAATCCCAGCACTTTGGGAGACCAAGGCGGGCGGATTACGAGGTCAAGAGATCGAGACCATCCTGGCCATGGTAAAACCCCGTCTCTACTAAAAATACAAAAATTAGCTGGGAGTGGTGGCACGCGCCTGTGGTCCCAGCTACTCGGGAGGCTGAGGCAGAAGAATCGCTTGAACCCAGGCGGAGGTTGCAGTGAGCTGAGATTGTGCCACTGCACTCCAGCCTGGCGACAGAGTAAGACTCCGTCTCAAAAAAAAAAAAAAAAAAGAGAGTATTTGCCTCCTTTTGGCCTTTTCTCATATAATCAGGAAAGGCTAGAGAGGGAATAGCTAGACCAGGGCACTTTAGGTGTCCCTTACAGAAGAGCAGTCCCTGGGGATAAACACAAGCTCTGGAAGGAGGCCTGAGCAGGCAGCTGAGGCAGAGCTGATTCACTTGATTGAGTTGCCTAATCTCGCTGTATTAGAGACCTTGGTTTCTTGATCTGTAAAATGTAAACAATAACTTTTCGGTGCTATAACATGAAGTTACCCTTCACTATCCCGATATGCCACGGGATTTCAGGTTGATTTAAGGATAGAACTCACTAATAAACAGCTTTCTGCTCTTAGAGCCATGGCAAAGCTGACCAAACTTACCTCTTGCCCCTCACTGAGTCCCTGGTAAACGCTTTCTGCTTCCCTCCGCGTCTCTGAAGCTGGTCTCCATTTCCTCCTGGTCAGCCAATTCTCTTTCCGGGGTGCACTCAACTTAGCACTGAAAATGCGCTTCTCACCCTCTTTCCTATACAGAGCCTCTGGAGGCACTTTAGGTAGCTATTTTCTCATGGTTGAAAGAGAATTCCTTTCACAACGGGATGTGGGGGTCAGTCTGTTGTGTCTGGATCCCCAGGGATGGTGGCAATCACACTTAGCTTGGAAGGATTCGTGCCAGGGGTGCAGGGGTAGGTTAGTCTCTCTGTCTTCCCTTCCTCAAACTCCAGCTCCTACTTACCTGTGGCAACTTTCAGACGCCTGTGCTAAGTATTCACCAGAGTTTGGCTTGGTGTGATTTACAATCAGATGTTCATAAAAGGTGTTTGTGTTTTGTGCACTGTTCACTTAGGCAACTGTTGGGACTTGTTACTGTGTGATGTCAAAGACTCTGAGGCAGTTATTTTACAGTCAATCCAAAAATTGATGGAAGGTTTGGTTTATATGCGTTTGTGTACTTTAATGGGAGAGAAATTCCCATATGGTTAATAGCTTGGTTGCTACGATGTCACAGAATGCTTTTTGAAAAAGTTTCTCTTTAAAGTCAAACACTAGTCACTTTCAAGGTGGAGGGAAAGCAGAAGTGGGAAAAACCCAGACGGAGCTAGGCTAGATTTCCCTCAGATATGATTGCTGCTTCTGTCTCTACAGCCGAACACAACAGCTGGTGAGTAGGGAGAAACTGGAGAAAGATCTTTTTTTGCCTTTAATCCAGTACGCTGTTTTCCTGTGCGCGTTTTACTGTAATTCTCGGCGGCCATGGGACAAAAGCTGTTGACTGATACATGCAATTACCTCCTCTAATATTGCTCTCAACTGTCGGCCCTGACTGACGAAAGTGGATGAGGTTTAGTTAAGGTCTGGGAAAACACTCTTCTAATAAAAGACATTGCCATCTCTGTGATCACACCCTCCCTCAGACCTTTTCATCTGTTTTCTAGAGAGATAAGGTCTGCTGATGGAAAGTTAAAATGTGGTGCTGAACTTGGACATTAGCAATGCCACTATTTACCTCAAAAAAATTCTCTGCTCTGTGTGTGTGTGTGTGTG
>CM052662.1:4370092-4387962 GCA_028533165.1 Leontopithecus rosalia
GGTGGGTACACACACACACACACACACAGAAACAAAGACACAGGCTGTGGTGGGTACACACACACACACACACACACAGAGGAACAAAGACAAGGAATTGCATAAGCTCTGGAAGCTGAGCTGGTTGCTGTAACCGGCAGTGGCAACCATGGGTAGAGAAGTCGGTGGTGGGTTGCATAACAGTTCCTACAATTTCTTGGATGATGATAACTGCCTGCCTCAGTGCTATAAACATTCCATATCTCTTTTGTGTCCTTATAGAACAGTCGAGTAGCTATGGGGGCTGCTAAACTACTGGAGTTCACCTTCTAGATTCATTGCATATTATGTTGTTATGTTACCTTGGGCCAATTCCCCAATCTCACCTGTAAACTGGAAAAACATAATCGTATCGTCTTGACAGAGTTGTTTTAAAGCCCAGGGCTTGGCACACAGTAAAGTACTCTATCTTAGCTATTCTCATTATAAATCTGAGAGATACTATTATTCTTTTCTTACAGAGAAGTAAACTGAGGCTTGCAGATATTAGAGGCAAGATTCAAACCCAATCACATTTCAAAGCCTAAACGCTTTCTGCCACATCTCATCATGTATATACTTGACAGAAGAAAATGTCCATTTTGATGAGATATCAAAGAACAATTCTTCACTCACCATTTTACACATCTGATGAACAGTGAAATTCTTTACAGACTACCTTCTAGCTCCATGCATTTCAAAGTGTGTTTCTTCTCCATTATACATGTACTTTCGTGACCCATTTCCTGTAGGACTTCTATATGATGGCGTAACATCCGGTCTTGTACCTCTGTTTCATGATACTGGGTAAATTAGCACGGTGAGGGCAGCCATAATCCCAAAGTCCACTCTTTATACTGGAATGGCTAGCAAAGCAGATAAATATATCCTATTAGATTTAAACTAAATATATCCACAGATTAAATTCTCCTTAATTGGATCTCAAAAATACATCTACTTCAAGGCTAGCTGATACAAGAAATGTGGTAAAAGGAAGGACAGAGAGGAAAGAGACCAGAGTGTTAACTGATTGAGATGAAAATTTCTTGATTTTCCAAAATTTCTCAAAGCATATGATAATGTGCACAATTGCCGGGACCACTCCTAGAGCCTCTGAATGGGCCTGGACACGTGAGGGGATCTGGAGCTTCAAGTTCATTAGCTTCAAGATGAATGTGTCTTTGATTGTCACCTTCCCAACGTAAAGGTTACCACTGACTTTTCACTTTGCATATTCTTCTTACATAGTCAATGCATAAATGCAAAGACCGTATGTACACGGTGTAAAAGGACACACAGACACACATGAATTACACACAAGGCAAAAATAAGACTTGTGTCTACACTTCAACAAAATAACATTTTCAAGATAATATAAGTGGTATAATCTAAAAACATTTTGTTGTGTATATGAAAAGGTATGTACATATAATCCAGATTGCAAGGAAATCACCTTATTTTCAACATACTGGGAAGGTTATAGCACATTAAATGACCCTGCGAGGAGGACAGGTTTATGGACCTTCGCAGCTTCTGGTTCTTCTTCTATCCCACATCTTGAAGGTCCACTCCTGAGCCTCTCCGCACTGTGACCACTGAGGACCGCGTCTCCACATCTCTCGAGGGCCTTTGTCACTGCCATTGCTTGGATGCTTGCCACGCACCTCAGGCACTGGGAACAACCACGAAGGCACTCAGCCTCGCTTCGCCATTGTACTTTTACCTCCCCAGGGCTGGATCAATCTAGAGCTTTACCTTGGCTCCTTTGCTCCTGACTTCTTTCAGAAAAGAAATTAACTCAGGTTGTTAGAAGGGGAAGAACTGCAAATTGTAGCAGAAAAATAGGCTGTCAAATCAAAGGAGAAGGAAGTTGTTCTAATTTTGGCCACTGCAAATACATTAAACCTCTTATTGAAGTTTTCTTGGTGCCTTAATATTATATGGCCTCATGGCCTTCACTCCAGGCACCTGAGATTAATCAGCTTTGAAGGAAGGCAGACAGTCTCAAACAACAAAACAAGAAATAGGACATCCCAAATCTGGGGCCAGTCACTGTGAGACTAGAACATAACAGACAGCACATCTGAATTTTGTAAGGTCACAGAATAGCTATTTCTATTCAGGAATTCTTTGGTATCCAAAGAAAGAAGGCTGCGAGAGCCCAGTGGAGGAGGAGGATAAAGTGGATAAAATTCTTTGCTTACATACATTAATTGGTAAGATAGATGAACTCTAGGAGTAGCTATGTCTACAGTAGTTCTTTGAGGAGAACAGTTACTTCTCTAAAGTTATGGCCTCAGGAAGAGAGGAGAGTAGGAAGTTCCAGCTTAGTTATTGGTAACCAAGTGGCAGTTTTAAAGACTGAATTTTATTTGTACTTAGTTATTCTTAAATGTAAAGTACCTCTAGCCTTTACTGGAATATTACAGAAAAGGCCTTTATTTATCAACTGTAGCCATTTCATGTTTCAGATGCTAATAACATGAATATTATTAAAATGAAAATCCTCTGGTTTTAGCCCTCAGGTGGATTAACAGAGGAGAGTTTCAGTAACTTTTGGCATCTGGCAAGATACCCAAACATACTCTCTTCCTTCCACCCCCAACCCAGAGAAAAGATTCAGCTAGATTTGCTCATTTGGTTTGACATGTGGGTATATAGCCACAGCGAGTCTTGGAGCCTGTGACCTCCTTGGTTCCTGGGGAAGCACACCGTTAATTCAGCTCAGTGCCCATCCAGCTTCAGAAGGGTGAAACTGTCTTCTTCACGGAAGGCCAGCACTTTGCTCTTCTGCACTTCATCCCACAGCAGGTACACCACACCCCTACTCATCACACCCAGCTTCTACCCACCCTGTGAGACCAGCACATCTCCCACTCCATGCCAAACACACATTAGTTTACAGCAGTTTCAGCAGCACCGGTGGAATTAAACATGACAATACTACTCTCTACCAGCTGTATCCAGAGAGGAGCATGGTGGCACTTGCTATGCCCTGCAGTGGGAGCTATCCTTCACTGCCAGCTCCCATAGACCTTGGGGTCCAGAAGGACTGTCTACCATAATGGTGGCTGGTGTAGAGCACACTGTACTTCTGTACTTTGGGCTGGTCTTTCTCTCTCTCTTTCTTTCTTTTTCTTTTTTTCCTTCTTTTCTTTCTCTTTCCTTCTTTCTTTTTTTCTTCTTTCTTTTTCTGAGATGAGGTTTTCGCTCAGTCACCCAGGCTGGAGTGCAGTGGCATGGATCTCAGCTCACTGCAACCTCCACTTTTGAGGCTCAAGCAATCCTCCCACCTCAGCCTCCTGAGTACCTGGAACTAAAGGCACACACCACCATGCCGGGCCGTGTTTTGTAATTTTGTGGAGACAAGGTTCTGTTATCTTGCCCAAGCTGGTCTCGAACTCCTGGACTCATGCTATCTGCCCATCTTGGCCTCCCAAAGTGCTGGGATTACCGGCTTGAGCCATGGCACCTGGCCTTGATTATGTAAAGATTTGTTCACCTTACAGATGGCTGTTTTTATCTGTTTAAACTCTTCTGGCAGAAGATTAAGCTTGATCCCCAGACCGTGAACTAAAGCAGTAGAATTCCCTTTTTCTAAATTGGTCTATTTGGCCATGGAGGCAGCAGAAGGAAGTCAGTAGAAAGAAAAGGTGAAGAAATTGGGCTTCCTCATGTGAAGGGATGTTGGTCATGGAGCCTGGTATCTGTGCCATGGCTTGGACCATCAGTTATTCTCCTTGCAAGACTCAGGACATCATTTGGTGTTTTCCAGAAAGATCAGGTCTCTGACTTCGGGAAAGAAAATGGTGAATTGGAAAAGATCATCACCCATGTAGAAATTGAGATGGTGATGGAAACTTTAAACCAAAAAATAAAATGGATTTGCTGTGCTCTTTACAAACTTTTCAGTTTATCCTGAAACTTTGTACCAAGTTCTAGTTGTTTCTGTTCAAGAGATCTTTTTCTTGCGCGGGCTTGAGTTGCTAAGCTATTCTCAGAGTCTCCTAAACACCAGTCTCAGGACCAGTGAGGTGAGACAGTTGCAACTGCTAGAGAGTCATAAAAAGAGAGAACACAGCTCTTCCTGTATGTCAAACCAAAAAGCAATGGTGTCCAGAAAATGTGTCGTCTGCTTACCAGCAGAGGCATCACTTCCAGTGAGAGACAAAGATGATCCAAGGATCCAAATCCCATGTTATTGTCATTTTAGAGGCATAGCAGAAAGTTAGGTCTAATTGCTATTTTATTTACTAAAACCTCTCTTCCTGAAAACACACTGTTTGGTCTGAGCCCTCTGACTCCAGGGTATAGAGATGGCAAATCCAGGTTAAATCCACCTGTCAGCAGTGCCTGGAAGTGTTCTTGACTTCGGCAGAAGTTCTTCTCCACCTCCACACGTGCCCCCATCTTAGACCTAACAAGTGGAGAAGGACACTCAGGCTGATTTGAAAGTTTGCAGTCTTGGATCCTCCTCAGTTTGAGAGGATGAAGGAAAACTTATATACTAAGTTCCTTTGTTTTAAATTTTATTTCAATTATCCATTTTTAAAGTCTCGGTGAAAATGTCACTAATCAAAATAATGAGTTTTTCTGATCACAGTATAATCTTTTGTCCTAGTTTCCCCATTTCTAGGATATTTCTGCTGTATGAATGAAAACCTTTGATTTCCAAATAGGAAACAAGATTCTCACAGCAGGGCGGGTGCAAGTGCAGGGCTGGCTGCTCTGATAAAACAGGAGTCACGCCTGGGAGTATGGAGAAAGGAGGGCATTTTCCTCCAGTAATGTACAGTCAGAACTGTGGGGAAAAGCACACACGTCAAGTCTGGGGCCAGAAAGAACATAGGCCTTCGAAACAAACAGAGTCTTGGTTTCATTCCTTAAAAGCCATATGACTTGGGGTAAGTTGATTTACTAAACTTTAGTATGCATTACAATCCCCAGAGGGCTGTCTTCATACGCATTTGAGGGATCTAGCGAACTTTCTAATTCAATATCTTGGGTCGGGCTTAGGAATTTACATTTCTTCAAAAAGCCGCTGGTCGTGGTGGCACATGCTTGTAGTCCCAGCTACTTGGGAGGTGGACTTGGGAGGATCACCTGAGCCCAGGAAGTTGAGGCTGCAATGAGCTATGATAGCACCATTGCACTCCAGCCTGGGTGACAGAGCCAGACCCTATCTCAAAAAAAAAAAAAAATTTGCACTTTTAACAAGTCCTAGAGGCCAGACTTTGAGAACTTAGATCAACCCATCTGAGCCCCAATCTTTTCACCTGTGAAATGGTGCTGATGTTACCTACATCACAGGATTGTTGGGACAGTAAGCCCAACCTGCACTGAACACACGTCCCACTCAGGCGTTACACTAAGCATGTCACCAGCTTCCTGTCCTTCAGTTCTTGCAAAACCCTTACGAGGAAGGATTTGCTTTCAAGAGTGTGCTAAGTCAAACAGCTAAGAAACAGTAGAGGCAGAATTTGAACTCAGGAAGTCTTGGGAGCAGAGCCGTGCTCTTTACCATTCCCATCTTTGAAATTAAATACGATGACATGTAAGGTTTCTATGGTGTCTGAAAAATGGGTGTAAGCATTTAATATTTGAGCCACTTCTGGTAATTTTGAGTTCTTTCTTGAAGTGACACAGGGGAAGGGGAAAAAAGCAACTATGTGTAAGGTGTCGTGCCTGAGTCCCAGTGGCTTCTATGTTCTTCGCTGCCAGGCTCCTTGAGCCTCTTTGCTCCCTTTGCATGTATGTCAGAGAAAAGGGATAGTCCCAAGAGATGCACTTTTTGGAGGCTTCACCACACTATGTTGCCCAGTGTGATTTATCATGCTTCTTTTTTTTCTTTTTGAGACAGGGTCTCTCTCTCTCTGTTACCCAGGCTAGGGTGTTTAGAGTGCAGTGACACAATTATGGCTCACTGCAGCATCAACCTCCCCAGCTCAGGAGATCCTCCCACATGAGCCTCCCGAGTAGCTGGGCCTACAGTCACATGACACTACGCCCAGCTAATAGGGTTTCACCGTGTTGCACAGACTGGTCCCAAACTTCTGGGCTCACGTGATCCTCCCACCTCCACCTCCCAAATGCTAAGATTACAAGCTTGAGCCACCACACCTGGCCTTTAACAGATTAAAGCCCTTAGATTTCACTGTCTCAGGTTCAGACAAATTCTCAACTCCAAAGTACGCAAAGTCGTTATACATCTTCCAGATTGGCTCGGGTGTGACAAGAGGGAGTGTTACCCAGGGCCAAGCTTTGGCATTCTCACGAAAACTTGCAACCACTGAAATTCAAATATATTACCCTGGGCCAACTTTGATTCTCTGGCTGATGTAATAATAACACTTTTAAAATGCAGCAAGACTGGACATACAGAGCATGAGAAGCTGCTGCTTACTTGTGGCATCGTTTTGCCTTTAATGAAGGTCTGTGGAATGACTCTGGGGGGACTGGAAATTGCTTCCGGGAGAGCTGACTCAAGTTATCACTAGCTTTTCTAAAAAAGAAGTCACAGCCTTCGTGTTTAAAAGCTTGTTAAGTCTCAGCAAGCCCCAAACCAAACCTCGAGTTAAAAAAAAAAATCTCCCTGGTTCAGTGCTTTACTAAGCATCGTTGTTAGCAGAAAAAAAAGTGGTGATATGGAAGATATTGTAAATGATAACTTCTCTATTTGGCTGTATTTGGAAAATAATGTCTTGAGACTCAAACAAGACCTTCACCTCTGCCTTTTGATATATTTTCATTTGCACCTTGAGAAATGCTAGTCATACAGCTCAAACAAATTCAATAAAATTTATATTTTAAAAATCTGACACTTTGAAAAGTTAGAGGGATTTTTTTCTCAAAGTAGGAAATACAGCAAATCCAATTATTTACGGTTGCAACTGGAACTATTCCAGTTACTCAGGATTCGGCGATTATCCCCTCGAGAAGGCAATAGGGATTGCCAAAGGGTAATCGGAATGTGGTAAGTGGGGACCTGATTTTACTTTGGTAATTGTGATCATTAAAACCATATGCACACATATGTCGATGTCATATTTTTCCACAAGTTACTACGTATTGAAAACTAAGACTTAGGAGAAATTCAGAATAGAAAACCAAACTGACAGGACTGAAAACCTTTCGTCAGGACGAGCAGGGCATTTTTCCGGCCCCTCGGCAGACGGTCTCAGCAAGTTGTTGCAGTCGTATTGTAGGCTGCATTTTTTTGCATCCACATTCCTCGTTTCCAGGATGAGATGTTATGATAATTACTGGGATGAGGTTAGCAAATGAATCTAGAGCTCTGTGGTAGAGAGTGGCACTGGAAATCAAAGCATGATTATGTTTGGGACTTTTGACCTAAGATCTAGCTAACTTCTCTGACTAAAGCTTCCTATATAGACACAAATATCAGATCCTAGTGCCTGTAAAAATTCCGTTGCTGGTTACTGCTCTGTACTCATTAGCTGGAGACCTTTGATGTTTTCCATCTACAAAGTTTCTAATCTTTCCCAGAAATGAATAAAGCACTCATTCTTTCACCCTTTACATTTAGCACTTGAATTTTCTAATTCCACCTTCCCCTGCCCCCATCTTCCCACTTTGCAGATCTCACAGGTGTCTGGTCAGACCCGTCAGGTGGGTCTCTGTTTGCCTGTCATTTGGGAAGCTGACGGTCTTACCTGGCCATGGCTGATTGCACAGAGCAGAACAGGGGTTAGTTTGAATTGCAGGTGTGAGCAATCAGTGTAGATCAGCACTAATCCATCAGCTATGAGAACAGCCAAGCTGCTGCAGACCCAGCAGAGAGAGCCAATGCTGAGTGTGACTGTGTGTCTATGAGGGCAGTCAATGGTTTCCAGTGCTGAGGGATTTTGCATTTGCAGAACGTGGTCTCCATGACTCTTTTAATGACACTTCTTCGTTGAGGCCTCACCCTGTTTGTGCTGTATGAGAAACCATGGTGATGGGAGACAATTAAGAAACTGAGCACATCTTCAGCTGGCTTATAACCCAGAAGAGACACAGTGATGTATAGCACAAGGGATAAAAGCTTAGGCCATAGAATTCTGGGTTCAAATAACCATTCTGGGCCGGGCGCGGTGCCTCACGCCTGTAATCCCAGCACTTTGGGAGGCTGAGGCGGGGGGATCACGAGGTCAAGAGATCAAGACCATCCTGGTCAACATGGTGAAACCCCGTCTCTACTAAAAATACAAAAAATTAGCTGGGCACGGTGGCGCGTGCCTGTAATCCCAGCTACTTGGGAGGCTGAGGCGGGAGAATTGCCTGAACCCAGGAGGCGGAGGTTGCGGTGAGCCGAGATGGCACCATTGCACTCCAGCCTGGGTAACAAGAGTGAACTCCGTCTCAAAAAAACAAAAAACAAAACAAAACAAAAACCAAAAAACAACAACAACAACAAAAAATAACCATTCTGTCATTTATCATCGGTTTGATCTTGGGTAAGTTCCTTGTTTCCACTAACTCTCGTTTTCTCATCTACAAAACAGAGATAATACCTATTTCAATGAGTTGTCTCTGGCACATGGTATGAACTAAGTACATGCTAGTTGTTGTGAATTCTATTACTCTTAGAAAGAATGAGTACCTGTTAAAAGATATGGAGTAAGAAGAGGAAGATACTCCTTGTTGTCTGGGAGGCCAGGGAAGATTTCAGTGGGGTACTGGGGACTGGGGTTTGAAGAACTTGAGCCTGAACATTCACACATGATCAGAAGGAAGCGGCATAAACAAAGACTGTTCTGGGGCCAGCAAGGAGTTTACTTGGGTTGACAGTTTGGAGATAAAGGTCTGTGGGGCCCAGTTTGTCAAGGGCTGTGCTCTGTAAGGTTTTTGTCCTTTCAACACAAATTCTGTGATATGGTGTCCCCATGTCCATTTATCAAAAGATTCCCTTGCAAATATTGTCACTGTGATCTACCTGTCAAGCAAAAAGCCAGGGCACATAAGAAGGCACCCTTTTCTCTTTCATCAGTAAGGTTGAGTGACTCAATATGCATCCCTCGAAAAGTATATTAGGAGAAACTTCCATGTCTGGAAGCATTTACTGTTGATTAATTTTAATACTGCAAGCCTCCAAAGCAGGAGAGGTTGCCTTTGGGATGCTCTAGTGCCGTTAAGCTTCATATCAAAATATGGAACATGGCCTGTGATTTCCATGAAGCTGAAGGTGGCTTAAGAGTGAGATACTCAGAAAGGTGTCTTGTTGGCAGAATTGACTGATCACACTGTCAGGTAGACGGGGTAATATATGAAGTAAAAATCTTTTGTTATTTATTAGTGGGGAGACTTTGGAGCAAGTCACCTCTTCTTCCTATGACCCAGTTGCTACATTTGTAAAATTAGGGTGTCACGCTGATCATCAGTAAAAATCAAACTTTTCTAAGTCTTTACCTGAGGCAGCAAAAGCCCTTTAAGTCAATTAACCCAATTCAGAATCCCAGTACATAAATTAAATAAAAGCAGGGTGGAGGGTCCTGCCTAGGCCTCGGGGTGCCCTGCCTCTTTCCCTACCCTCGAAGTGGGGCAGAGATGGACACCTTGGCCTCTGTTAGTCTGGTGTCCAAGCTGATGAACTGCAGGATTACTGAGATTCCTCTATTTCAAACATATTACAGTCCCTTAACAGTGAAAATTACCATGACAGCAGAGGGTTTGGAGTTTTTAGTTTTTCCATTGACTTGATTGAAAAGTTTTAGAAAATAAACTCACATCTCCTGGGCCTCTCTGCTAGAAGATTGTGTAATATTTATCTATACAATGGTTTCTTACAGACATGTTTCTCTTTAATATACTAGAGCTCAAACACCAAGTGCCCTTTGAAGAAGGGCATTGAAACACAGCTGATTGTATGTATGTTGGAGATATCCATCAAGGAAGCTATCTTTATTAGAAATGATACTGAAGCATTTGCAGTAAAAGTCTTGCCTGGCATTGGAACAGAGGTGGGGAAACTTCTCTGAGCTGCAGAAGAGGCTTCCTCTGGAAGTGGTTGACACTTGCCTATTGATGACCCTCCAAGCAAGAGTAGATGTGGTCATATGAGGGGCAAATGCTCCATTCCTAAGGAATTTGAGGGAATAGGAAAGCAGCTGAAAGATGCTGACGTCCTAACCCTTCAAAAGTATCTGTGTCCATTCCTGCTGCTCCCAGAGCAGTTAATACTAAGTAGGAGAAGATAATGCCTTAAAATAAGGGCTTTGCATTCCTCCTAGCATTGATATCCTCCAGCAGCCAACCTTAGCTGGAGAAGAAAGTCAAGGCCTTGACTGCCTCTAATGCAACGCAAACCCTGGACCACACTCTAAGCAGGATGATTATGCACAATCTGCAGAATTAATGCATCGTAGACTGACAAATCAATCACCAACTACTGTCTTAGAGTATCTGTGATCAGGTGGCATGTTGCAGCTCAGAGAAGCAGGTGTAGAGGCCAGAGGATTCCCATGAGCTTCTCCAGCCACTCAAACTTCACCATCAGGGCTGGGAAGCCCTGGAGCTAGTGAGGGGATGTGGTCACCTCCTCTGTGCCTGGTTTACAGTCATGTATTCAACAACTGGGCTTTATCCTGGAAGACTCTATCTTCTGCAAGTCTCAGATACATCAACAATTCCATGAGAGTTACACTTGAAATTCTGTGCTAATTTCAAATTCTATGCTAACATTGAATTACTATGCTAATATTTCTATGCATCTAAATGCACATTATTACACACTTTTAAAAAGTAAAACAAAGAAACAAGCCCTGGCAAGCAGAGAAATGGCAAGCTGAATTCTGTATGGCGACTGTACCGGAAGAGAGAGCTGTATTTTTCCTGCTGTGTAGGGTTATTCTAATTCAAACCCTAATATTTTGAAAAGTCCCGTAACCTCTCCAATCCTCAAATTCCTCTTCTGTAGCATAGATTTAATAAAACTTACTTTGCAGAGTGGCTGTGAGAAGCAGAATGTATACATTTTTACCTTCGCAGCATGATAGCAGCCTGTTATAACTGATAACCAGTAACTTTTGTACTGTCACTTTTACTTTCTATTTCCTAATCAATTGATTCTGTTGATCAGTTGTGTCTGAACCATGAAGTCAGTAGACACAAACGACTTACTTAAACTTTTCTAAAACACTTACCCTGCCAACGATTGGAGGTTAGACAAGCTTTGTCCAAACCTGGAGCACATGAGCAATGGTCCATGGTCAACCATCTAACAATATGTTGACATTCTGCAAATGGGAAGAATGTATTCACTATAAACCTTATACAAATACTAAATAAATTACTATGACAAATAGTTTAAGGTACTCCTAGCACACGGTTTAGTCTTTTTGGAGGTCACTCCTATATATCTCAGTTCAGACCAATTTCTAAAACACACAGGATTAATATTAAATAAATACATTGGCAAAGTAATGTTAGGGAAGACACTCCAGACTTGCCAGCTTAGTGCTAATGTGGACAAAGCTTAAATGGCTAATTCTACCTAGAAAGAAAGGTTTGAAGAGCTCTCTCCTTTCTATTCTTTTGACTAAGGCTATGCTGTTTTTCTTAGCTCGTGTGAAAAAAAATACTCAGAAAAAGATTGCTAGGTATTTCTTTCCTTTGGTGTATTTTTTTTTTCAGCCAAAGTATAAGACCTTGCTTAGATGACTAGCAATTAAGGAATTTTTGTGGTTTATTTCCCGATCTAACTGCTTACTTCAGAAGAAAGCAATTCTGACAAGCTTGTGTCAACCTGGATCTTACCAAAACCATAGAACCAAAAACATTTCTGAAAGATTCAGATAGAAAAGCTAGGCTGGAATTTTAACAATAAAGTGCTTCTTAAGGTTCTGTTTCCTAGGTCACATGGACTTTTTTCCCCCTGATTTTGTAGAAAATAAGACATTTTTCTGCGCATTAACTTGATTCTTTAATCACATTGCAGACCTGCAGCTGAACTAGAGGTAAGGCAAATAGTCAAATCAATGATGATTATTCTTACAATAATACTTTGAATCAATAAAGCCTTTACTTATAAAGATTTCAACACTTTTTTGATGAATTTTACCTCTTTTCTCTGTAAGCATGAGTTGATTATGGATTTAAAATTTAATTCTTTCAAGAATTGTTATAAGGAAGAAAAAAACTTTTAAAATCCATCTGCTAGGAGAAACTGGAAGATGCCACATTCAGTATCATATGTGGAACTGTGTCCCCCTGATTACCGGCTAATGCTGAGTAGTGCTAGCACCAGGGGGTACGCACAGCAGCTCAGGTGTGCCCCCAAGGATGAGATACTTACATGTCTGCTTGCCATCTGTGTGTTGACTTTATCTAATGAGGCTTTACTTATTGTTGCAAAATGACTGCCGGCAACAACCAGTTGCTGTCAGGTTGGCCCAGTAGGTGAGCATGGCCATTTTTCCTCCAGTACTCTCTGCAGCTATTCTGAGGTTCACTCTGATGGTACCGGCTTAGTCGTGGCTTTGGGAGGCCCATGGACCATGTCCGTAGGCTAGGAGGATACAGCCAGGCTTTGTATCTGGAGCCCTGAGCCTATAATCCAAGAGGCAAGGATACATTCCCCCGGAGTTGCTGGCAGGCAGGTAAAACCTAGAGTAAAACACAGAAATGTCCGTGATGTTGGTCACCCATTCACAAAGCTGTGCTTTGGAAACATACCGTTGATGACAGAAGTCTGGTGAGAGAGCAGTGGGTGAGTGGAGAGCAGGAGGGTGGAGACACTGGGGGCTTTTGAGCAGGAGTATGACAAAGCCAAATGGCAATTTAGGCGTTTAGGAATGGTGACAATAACAACCGTAATATCTCGTGTGACTGGTGCCCGATGTTCTCCAAAGCACTTTCACTTACTTGAGAGCTCTGGATCCTTTGGTAAGGTAGAAGGGGCAGGGCATATACCTATTTTGCAGATGAAATAGGGGTCCAGAGAAATTATTTACAGCTAATAAAAGGGCAAGGATGAAGATTTAAGCCTCTTAACTTTTGCTATAGTTCTCTTTTAACTATATTATCATTTATAATACAAATTGTTGTATTAACTACACCAAAGAAGATTAGTGCATTTTTCAAGACAGTAATCATTCACAGAATATTTATTGAATGATTATGATGTGCCAGGCATTATGTTAGTTGTTGGAGCTCAAGGAATGTACTAGGAGGTAATACCCCATAATCCAAATTATTGATCATTAGCTAAATAAAAGCACAGAGTGATACAGGATTAATGTATTCTTGAAAGAGGTGGAGGTCCAGTTAGGGAAGGCTCCTGGAGTAAGAGTATCTCAACTAAAACCTTCAAGACAAGTAGGGGTCAGGCAGATTTAAGGACAGAAGATCGAGAGTGTAGAGAGAGCAAAGCTTTCCAACCAGAAACAGCATGTGCAAGGGTCCTGGGGTGAAAGCATGGCATGTAGAAACACTGCACAATGTTGAATATGGCCGGAGCACTGCGTGCCATTGGTTGAGTCACAGAGACGAAAGAGGTTGGAGAGATGAGCTGTGGCCACACAGTGAAGTCTTGAATGCGTTAGTTTTTACCTTGAGGGAATGAGGGGACATAGAAAATGCTTTATAAAAGTCACTCAGCTTGTAGAATGGGAAATGGGTGAGAATACTGGGGAGCAACTGGGACAGGAGACCTATTTTGACCGTTTCAGTCAACAAGGAGGGAGGTAATGATGGCTCAGATTAAGACAGTGTCAAAGGAAGGGAAATAAGTTATGTATGTGGGGTTTTGAGGTATTAAGGTTGCAAACATACAAAATATTATTTTACTTCAAAAAAAGAAGTAATGTCTATTCAGAACACTTAGTTTTATCCTTTCATTCAAGATTCACTTAAAAAAATTTTCATTGAATTTTCTTTACTCCACAAACATTTATTGAAGCACCTATAATCTCTAAGCTGTTGTGGCGCTTTACAACTCTGGCTGATAAAGGCAATTCTAATTTAGTGCACACGTTAATTATCAGTAATATTAAATGAATATATTGGAGCTATTCACATGTGTCATTCATAGTTGCTGTATGCTAAGGAAATGATTGTAATAGTTCTTATTAGTTATCATATTTCATGCTTCTGCAATGAAATTCTTTTTGGGGGGTTTTGTTTTGGGGAATATCTGAGTGAAGAAAAAGGGCTTATAATATAAAATGTTCACAAGGCCCTGAATAGCACTTTTTAATTCATTAGTCATATTTTATTGAAAAATTCCTTTGTGTTATTTGTTTCTGAGCACATGTAAACCAGGTTAAAAAGTGGCGGCCAGTCAATCTTCCTTAGTGAAACTGGCAGAATAAATTATAATAATGAAAAACAGAATACCTCTGAGATTTGAGAAAGTTTAGATTTCTTTTTATTTTTGTTCATAGTTCTGTTAGGAACTGAATGTGAAAACATGAAGCATACCTTTTGTTGCCTGAACTTTGCCCAACTGGAATCCAACTCACAGTAACCCTGCAGAATAATTTGTTTCCATAGAATCTTTTCCCAAGCTGAAAGCATTTTGCTCTACTCCATATCGAATAAAAACATATTTCTAATATGTGGATTACCTGTCTGCTGTAGATACCTGATTAACTTTCAAAGTCGATTCAGTATTCTAAACTTTGCTATGACAATAAGAACTGCCAGATGTTCACTTGAATTGATTTCTATAGAATGATGCCTGAGTTATTTAGTGCAATTGGGGAAATCAAGTATTTCAAAAAGTGGATTATTTCCAAATAGCTGAAGTTCAAATCTTTAAATCATTTTCATCTTGAGCACTATGTATCATCCAAAGCTCAAGTCAACATTGCCTTTTTTGAAAATCCTTCCCTAATCTTTCTAGCAGCCCTGGTTGGAGGTTATGCTCCCTTTCTTTGTGTCACCACACCATTTTGTATTGTAAGCTCCTGTTCTACCCTTATCAGCCTCCTTCCTTCTCCCTCACCCCACTAAATCACTGAAAGTTGGAGCTCTGTCATACATTAATACTTCCAGCGCCTTATGCCATGTCTCATATACAGGAGATAGAGTTTCACCACGTACTAGGAGCTATTTGAAAATAGAACATACGTTTTCCTTTAAAAAAAGTTTATTTAAAAATAGTAATCCAAGTTTGATCACTTATGTTTATTATTATGGTCCAGCACACCCTCCAAATGTATATCTATTCATCTCACTGCTGTTTGTCTCATGGCTGAGCTGCCTAGGGTTTGTTTTCGGTTTAACGAGTTTCTAGAATGAGGTGAGTTCCTGGTATTAGATCTCTAGAGCTGTTGCAGAATGGTTTGGGGTTCTTTTAATGGACTCCAAACATTAGGGTGTCTGCCCCCTCCATTCTTTAATTGACCTTTGACTTTCTTCCATTTCCAATGACCCTCCTCACCTCTTCTGTTTTCTCTTTAGTTTTGGCAATTGTTGGTTTTCAGAGCAATCACCATCCTTTTATTTGCCAGGACATAAGCCAACTCATTCCAACACATCTTTTTTTTTTTTTTTTTTTTTTTTTTTTTTTTGAGAAGGAGTTTCGCTCTTGTTACCCAGGCTGGAGTGCAATGGCGAGATCTCGGCTCATCGCAACCTCCGCCTCCTGGATTCAGGCAATTCTCCTGCCTCAGCTTCCTGAGTAGCTGGGATTACAGGCACGCGCCACCGTGCCCAGCTAATTTTTTGTATCTTTAGTAGAGACGGGGTTTCACCATGTTGACCAGGATGGTCTCGATCTCTTGACCTCGTGATCCACCCGCCTCGGCCTCCCAAAGTGCTGGGATTACAAGCTTGAGCCACTGTGCCCGGCTCCAACACATCTTATGACATCTTTTTGGCTTGTGTCATTAGAGAACTCTAGATTTAATTAGATTCTGAATGCCTCAACTTAATATTTGATCTTCCCAGAAAGCTGCTTTCTAGAAGATTGAGGTATTACAATAATTGATTCCCATTTCAAATGACTCAAAATTCATTTTGTGTCTTAAAAAAACCCTCTAGAAATATAATTTTAACTTAGCAAGCAAAAACCAGAGCATGTACAAGTATTAAATTTATTTCAAGTAACTCTGTAAAATGTTTTACTTTAAATTACTTTAAGGTGACATTCTTCATCCATTTCCTTTAGATTTTTCCAAGACTCTTCTTAGTCTTTTAGCATCACATGACTTCTTTATTTAACACATGCTTCTTTCTGATAGCTAACCTGAATTTCTACGGTCATTTCGGTCTCTTTTTTGCTGCACAATTTCCAGTGAAGGCACAGGTTCTTCACTTACTGACATAGTGCATCCCTTGAAAGAATTGGTGATTGCTCTAGAATTTACGTTTTTCCCTTAATTGTTGCTCCTTTCCAAGATGCACATTAGAGCAGCATTTCTCAAATGTGATCCGTTGGCCATCTGCATCACAAGAAGGCTTATTTAGTATTTACTGTAAAAGTTCCTCAAAACCCTACTCTATATATTCATTTACTCAGTATTTGGCTTTGTATAAAAATAAATGTAATACCAATAATAAGGTAAGTGTTTAGCACATTTAGATTATGGTCCACTCTGATTGCCTGGTTATCCCCTTTGTCTGTTCAAAGCCAGCCTGTTTAGTCATTTGTTGTAGTGTTTAAAAGGCCCCATAGAGGTCAAGTAATCTCTTTCAGTTACGTTTGAGAAATTCTCCTGGGTTTCCAATCCCCGCTTGGATTCTCCTTTCTATCCATCCTCTGTCCAGGTGAGTGCATCCAGCCTCGGGCTTGCGATGACATCTATGAGCTGATGGCTTCCAAATTTATAATTCTGGTCCAACCTCTCCTCTGCACTCAGACCTGTATATTCAATATCCTATTTGTCATCTCCATTTGAATGTCTAATGGGCATCTCACACTCCTTGGCCAGCAAATCTTAAGAGAGCTGGAACATAATTCTTGATTTCCATCCCAACATCTAAAACCCATAGTACCTCAAGTCTTCCCCATTCCAATGAAGATCAATACATTCGTTTATTTTCTCAGGCCAGAAACCAAGGAGTCACTTCAGATTCCTCTGTTTCTCATTTCTTACATCCAGTTCATGGGTAAGTCCTACTGGCACCACATCCAGCACACATCCTGCATCTGACCAGTCTTCCCTCCCTTCACTACCATCATGCAGGTTCAAGCCACTATCCAGTTGGCTTGAACAGTTCTTGTAACAGCCTTGTCACTGTTCTCATGGCCTTCACCACTATCCTCTATCCAGCAGCAGAATCGACTTTTTATAACATTCATCAGATCACTCCACTGCCCAAAACCCTCTGAGCTCCCAGACATACCCGGAATAAAACCTGTGGTCCCTGTCACGGTCTACGAAAGGCCTCCATGATGTAGCTACCTACTTGCCTCACCTTCTCTCCTACCACTCTGTCCTTGTTCACTAAGCTCCTGGCATGTTTCTACCTCAGCATTTTCACACATATTGTTTCTTCCGTCTGGAATCCCCTTTCCCCATGTAGCCGCTTGAATTTTTCCATCGTTTCTTTTAGGTCTCTGCTCCATATCACCTCATTTTAGAGGATTTTCTTATTTAAACTGCCGTTTCCCTACCCTGTTTGACATTTCTCCAAAACATGTACACTATCTGGCATTTCCCTACCCTGTTTGACATTTCTCCAAAACATGTACACTATCTGGCATCCTATTACATACTTACACTGCCTGGCATCCTACTGCATACTTACACTGCCTGGCATCCTATTACGTACTTACACTGCCTGGCATCCTATTACATACTTACACAGCCTGGCATCCTATTGCATACTTACACTGCCTGGCATCCTATTACATACTTACACTGCCTGGCATCCTATTACATACTTACACTGCCTGGCATCCTACT
>CM052662.1:4388062-4403054 GCA_028533165.1 Leontopithecus rosalia
TTTAGTTAAATTGTGGCTAAGAATTTGAAAGAAAACATTTTGAAATTTCTCTATGGCTTAAAGTGACAATGACATCACTCAGCTTTGAGTGATCATTAAATTAGTCTGTAATTTTTTTTTTCCAAGACAGAGTCTTGCTCTGTCACTTAGGCTGGAGTATAGGGATATGATCTCAGCTCACTGCCACCTCCAGCTCCTGGGTTCAAGCAATTCTTCTGCCTCAGCCAGTAGCTAGGACCACAGGCACAAGCAACCACATCTGTTTTTGTTGTTGTTTTGTGGGGTTTTTTTTCTTGTAGGTATGGGTTTTACCATGTTGGCCAGGCTGGTCTCAAACTCCTGACCTTGTGATCTGTCCACCTTGGGCTCCCTAAGTGCTTGGATTACAGGTATGAGCCACCACACCCTGCCTAGTCTGTTAATTTTTACTTTTTTGTTGTTTGAAATTGTGTCCTTAAGTCTGATTACACATATTTTATTATTGAGACTTCCCTCTTCATCTTGGTTGAAAATTCCTAGAGCCTCTTAGCTGGGCCCTCCATATCCCCAAATTTAAATGATAGCACTACCATAATTTTTTTTTATCATTTGATGTCACTGTGAACCTGTGAGTATAAGTAATCCACAGAATTTCTTCTGAGACATTTCCTGATGTTGTGTTCTTATTTATAAGTTAGATATACTTTGGACATGTTTAGTTATGTTCCAAGTGGCAACAGAAAGATGTTAAATTGGATATCAGAAATATTAAAAGCTTCTTTTTCTTAGCTTGGCACCATCAACGGTCCTCATGTAGGTAGTTGAAGATATTATGCCCAGAATTTAGTATACGCATTAAATATGATAGAGTTCACTAGGAATTGTAAAAATAGAACAAAATGCAACACTTTGCTCACAGATTGGAGGTGAGGTGATTGGTATGTTAATTAAAGGTGACCTCAACACTCTTAATATTAACCTCCTGATTTTCTCCAGTGTTTCAGGTGGAAAAAAATTATTCTTCAATATTCGTAAGAATGAGATCGGATAAAGGACACAAATGAAGTCCAGACCAAGTACAAAAACATGAGCTCCTTCTCCTGGCTGCTCAACTAATGCAGACTTAGCCTGAGGATGAGATAACTATCTCAACAGCCATTCCATCGCTCAGACTTCAAATTACAGTAATTATGACAATTTGTGCCAATAGCCACGAGGTGGGATTTTTGATGTGGTTAAAAATAACATCTGTAAAACCCAATAAAAATTACATTTTGCTAATTTTCTGATAAGATACTGTTTTAACTATACTGTGTCTTCTGCTGCTGCCAGTTTTCAATTAGAGCATTCCTTAAAAAAATTTTTTTTAACCCGTTTTGCCTCCTGGATCCAATTCCATCCTCAGCAATGCATTTGTTTTAATGCTGTTAATTAATTGTTTTGTGTGGATTTTGCCTTTCAAACTGATACTAATCTTCGAGACTTTATTAATGTGCTGATTGCTAAATCTTGATACAAAAGGACCAATAGCACAACTCAGCTTGTTCTTTCTGCTTAGAAAACAGAGTTCCCATAGCGGCCTGCTCAGCCAAGTCAGTGCAGAAAAGGACAATGATGAAGCGAATAATGGGGCTACTAAAACGGGTTGGGTCTGCAGTTCTGTTGGGCTTGGAAATTGCTAGCTGACTCCAGGGGCACAGCCACTGGTGATATTTCACAAAGAGCTTCCGTCAAATGCATTGTAACAGTGCCTCGTGTCTTCCTATGCTGTGTCTCCTTTACACCCCTTTCCTCTTGATTAATTTTTGATGAAAAACACACGTATTTTCCCATCTCTTTATTTCACAGGTGATAAAGTTGAGGTTTGGAGAGCTCAAGTGGCCTACCCAATTAGCTCAGTAGGTGGACGAGTAGGTGGACCTACAGCAGGGCTAGTATAGGGCCTCTGATGCTCCTTCCATTGGTCTTCCAACTTCACCATGTGGCCTCTAAGCCACCATGTTAGTGTGTGGGTAGGGCCAGCTGCTTCCTCAGAAATCATTTTCTCATCTTTGCCCTTTGTTTACTCCATCTTCTCTCTAAACAAACACATAAAGTTCCTTCTTGATCCAGCAGCCTCCTCCAGCCATCACCTCATCCCTTTTCTTTCCTTTCCTTCACATCTATACTTCGTAAAAGAATAGGCTACTGTTGTTGGCTCCACGTTTTCACATTTGCCCAACCACATGGCACCACTAAACTGAGACTAGTTGGCGACAGTATTACTCAAACCAATCTTCTCTCTTCATTTTGTGTTAGTCTGTTTTTACACTGCTGATAAAGATATACCTGAGACGGGGAAGAAAAAAATGTTTAATTGGACTTTCAGCTCCTCATGGCTGGGGAAGCCTCAGAATCATGGCGGGAGGTGAAAGGCACCTCTTACATGGTGGTGGCAAAAAAAAAAAAAATGAGGAAGATGCAAAAGTGGAAACCCCTGATAAAACTGTCAGTTCTTGTGAGACGTATTCACTAGCAAGAGAACAGCATGGGGGAAACCACCTCATGATTCAGATTATCTCCCACCAGTCTCTCCCACAACACATGGGAATTATGAGAGAACAACTCAAGACAAGATTTGGGTGGGGACACGGAGCCAAACCATATTATTTCCATCTTCACTGCTCTGTTTCTGGCCCTCACTATCTCTCCTCTGGCCCTGTGGGTACTGGGTGATATGGGAAATAAGAGTTTCTTCATTTACATATTTCCCAATCTCTGAGGACATTGTAGTAAGCACACGATTCCTTCTCTCGCCGAGCTTATAGGATCTTTTGGCCTGTTCTGTTTGAGGTGAATGATTAAATCCCTTCTTCTAATTTCTTCTGTCTCTCCACCTCAAGTATAAATACATAATCCTCTCACCTAAAAAAATCATTTTACTGTAAACAATATAAGTCAAGAATTATATTCTTTTACATATATTAACTTCTGAAGCAAACAGCTAAAACAATAGCTTAGTTATTATGAAAACATCAGGTTGGTGCAGAAGTAATTGTGATTTTTGCCGTACTTTAATGGTAGTTTCTTTTGCACCAACATAATAGAATTTATATTCTCTAGCAGTATTTTTTGCTCCCCAAGACTGGTGGCTTTTTTAAGAGATCATGCATTTGTGTGTGTGTGTGTGTGTGTGTGTGTGTGTGTGTGTGTGCACGTGTCATGGTAAGAGTTTCTATGTAATATTTCATGTGCTAATTTTCTAGTTAGTATTTCTCTATGAAGACATTTTCTTATTTGCCATTATTGATGAGTTTCAAACACCCAAGTGTTTGTTTAAAAAAGAGAGTCACCTTTTATCCATTTTTTCCACTTGCAAATTCATCTCTTGCCAGTTATGCAAAACACTGAAAATATGACAGTGCATTATCATTTAATTCCTCAGCAATCTTTTTCAATTAGCTAATCAAGTCCTTTAGTTATTCAAAATTTTCTTATTGAAAACAGACTAGACATTTACAGTTTATTTTACTTTAAGTAAAAAAAAAAATTCCCTTTACAGAAACTCAATGTAGTTTTATTTCACTTCGATTTTTGCTCCCTCTTCCTCTTAGAGCTTGAAAACTCAGGTATGTCAAGAAATTAGTCCTTCTTGAATGTTTAAGTAACTTATTAAGAAACCAAGGCTCTGCTTGTGCCTGGAACATAAATAAAGATGACACACGCAGTTCTGGTAATGTTAGGAGCCACCACGGAGTTCTAAAGGGTCAATTTCACATTAGTCATAAATATAGCTGGAAAGAAAGAGTCATCTGCTGATTTTATCCTGCTGACCTGCTACACACAGATTTGGCATCAGGTAGAAAAGTATAAGGTCCATGTTTTTCATCACTTAAACCAGGAATGGTTCATCTGAAACCTCACAGGAGCTGAGTTGAGTGGGTAGAAGGGGACAATAAAGGACACGTGGGAAGGGAGTGCTTAGCGACCTGGGAGATAAGGACCAAAGGCAGCCAGACCTCAGAGCTATGAGGGCCAGGGCCAGCTCTGCTGTGCCTACTACCGTGATCCCATCACCTGTTGAATACTCCTCAGCGAGAGTGGTTTCAGGTAAATGTTTTTGCTCTAATTGCTATGAGTTGCAAAGCAAATGGGAAATGAAAAGAGAGAGGAAAATGTCTTCTATTTCTTCAAGAAGTTTGGTTGTTAAGGAAGAAAATAGGGTGATGCCTAGAGGAGCTGTGGAATCAGAAGAGGTTTTCTGCTTTTGGTTTTTGGCAGGTGGGCGTTGGAAGCAACTTAAATATATTTGTAAAAGTAGCAAAGAGGTAAAGGAGAGGCTGAAGACAAGAAGAGGGTATTGATAGATGGAGATCCAAGAGGAACAATGTAGAATACACTAACACACACTATTTGCCATACGCACTTTTTGGCATACAGTATAAGGGCATCAGATTTTTAAATATTTTGATCCTTAGAGGAAAGTCTTCTCTCTTGTTTTGTTTTGTTTTGTTTTGTTTGTGACACAGAGTCTCACTTTGTTTCCCAGGCTGGCGTGCAGTGGCCCAATCTCAGCTCACTGCAACCTCTGCCTCCTGGGTTCAAGCAATTCTCCTACCTCAGCCTACTGAGTAGCTAGGACTATAGGGGGATGCCACCACGCCCGGCTAATTTTAGTGTTTTTAGTAGACATAGGGATTCACTACGTTGGCCAGGCTCGTCTTGAACTCCTTACCTCAAGTGATCTGTCTGCCTTGGCTTCCCCAAGTGCTGGGGTTACTTACAGGTGTGAGCCACCACGCCTAGCCTCTCTTGCTTTTATTTCTGAAAACTTTCTGGTATAAAATTCCTAGTTCTGGAAAAACGTAAGTAGAAGAAAAGAAATTTCATCAAAGTATGAAACACCAGTCACACACACATTATATATAAATATATGGTATATACAAATTATATGTTATATAAAATGTAATATATATATTTAAGGAATGATTAGGGAAGCTAGGAAGGATCATAAATGAAATAAGATTGACCATGAGCACTCTCTATCTT
Source organism: Leontopithecus rosalia (assembly GCA_028533165.1). Taxonomy (NCBI): domain Eukaryota; kingdom Metazoa; phylum Chordata; class Mammalia; order Primates; family Cebidae; genus Leontopithecus; species Leontopithecus rosalia. The sequence goes on from CM052662.1 coordinate 4,393,070, forward strand.
TTATACATTAAAAATTTCACATAATAAAACATTTTTATAAAGCATTAAACAGTTGTCAAACTCAAATGCTCATTATTTACTCACTCCTTGAGTTTTGAAGTGATGATAAGACCTTGGGCAGTCTACAGTGATAGTTAATTGAGCATCTTTAGTGAAAACTGCATTAGGTAACTTTCTACATTCTCAACCTCTTTAATATTCCAATCTGATAGGTAACAAACGAGTTAACTAATTGCTTTACTGACAATTATTTTAATTATTACTAACGTTGAGCATCTCGCCTATGCTTACTGGCTATTTATTATTATTCTTCCTTGGTTGACCTTTAAAATATTCTTTGCCAATTATATTCATTTCCTGTAACAAATTACCACAAACTTGATGGTTTAAAACAACAGAAATTTACTCTCTCACAGTTCTGGAAGCCAGAAGTGGAAATCAGTGTCACTGAACAGAAATCAAGGTGTCAGTAGGGCCACACTTCCTCTGGAGGCTCCATGGGTGACTCTGTTCCTTGCCTCCTCCATCTTCTGTGGCTACCAGCATCCCCTGGATTGCAGCCACATTACTCCAGTTTCAAGGCTAGTATCTTCAAACACCTCTCTGCTCCATATTCACATCAATTTCTTTCCTGTGTATACAAAATCCATTTGCCCCTTTGCTATGACCTGAATGTATCCCCCCAAAAGCATGTGTTTGAAATGTAATCTCCAATTTAACAGTGTTGGACGGTGGGGCCTAAAGGGAGGTGTTTAGGCCATGAGTGTTCCATCCTCATGAGTGGATAGAAGCTGGTTATGAAAGAGCTTGAGGCTGTAGATTTGATGGATGGTTCTTTCTTGCCCTCTTGCACTTCCATCCTCTGCCACGGTCTGATGCAACAAGACCCTCACCTGCTGCCAGATCCTTGATCTTGGACTTCTCAGCCTCCAGAACGATAAAAAATAAATTTCTGTTTATTATAAATTACCCAGTCTTATATGTTATGTTGTAGGTACATGGAATGAATGACGACACCTCTTCTTTCTTATTATAATATTTATAAGTGCGTTTAGGGCCTACTCAGACGATAATCTCATTTCACTCTATTTCCCTAAAATCTACCCAAGAGATCCGGAGTTAAGAACAGCTAGGCCACAGAGCTTCGAGGCTGTCTGTTTTACTTATCATAATCCTGTTATAGAATTAACTGAACCACACCTTCATAGCCTCTTTATCCTGTTTCTTTTTTCTTTTCCTGATGTCAAATAAAGTAACACTCACAGGTTCCAGGGTTTAAGCTGTGGATATCTTTTTGTAGGCCAGTTTTTAGTCTCCCACACTCATTTTTTATATTGCCTTTTTGAAAAATAAATGTTTTATATTGGAATAATTTTAGATTCACAGACATGTTGTGAAACTAGCACAGTGTTCTCATTTATCTTTCACCCAGTTTCCCTAGGATGATTTTTTAAATGTTTTATTTCTTTAAAACTTTGTTTCAAGATTTTTAGATGCTAATAAATTTGGATATAGTGTTTATTTTTAGAATAAATTGTTTTGGAAAAAAAGTTTATTTTGTCCTTTTTAATTTAAAGTGAGATCCCAGTTATCCATCTCCTATTTTCCGAAGCAAGGAAGGAGAAGAGGACCAAAATCACACAATTTCACTCAGACCAGCAACTAGAAAACAGCCATGACTGTCAAATGTGGGAGAAAGTTTTAGTAATATGAATGTGACAATTCCCAGTTTCTTTTATACCTTGTCAATAAATTTCCATATAGATTTTGTTTCATTTGCTCAAGAACAGCTTGGGATATTGTAAGATTTTATTTTAGAAGGAAAAATTGAAAGTAGTAGATTTCAATTTTGCGTGTCAGTGTGCACCAAGAGAAAGGGTATGTAGGCTAGTTATCCCATTGACTAGTCCCATGCGATGTCATTAAATAAGACATTGACTATCTTGAATTAATTATAGACAGTCATGCATCAAGTCATGACAGGCATACATTCTGAGAAATGTGTCTTTAGGCTAGTTCATCATCGTGCAAACCTCACCAAGTGTACTTAGGCAAAGATATACTTATGTGTAGCCTGCTGCATATCTAGGCTACGTATGTGGTAGAGTCTATAGCTCCTAAGCTACAAACATGTACAGCATGTTAGTGTACTGAATATTACAGGCCACTGTAAAGCAATGGTAAGTATTTGTGTATCTAAACACAGAAAAGATACAGTAAAAATATGGTATGAAAATAAAAAATGGTGCTCCTGTATAGGGCACTTACCATGAATGAAGTTTGCAGGACTGGAAATTGCTCTGGACCAGAAAGTAAGTGAGTGGTAAGTAAATGTGAAGGCCTAGGACATTACTGTACACTACTGCACACTTTATAAACACTGTATACTTAGGCTACACTAAATTTATATAAAAAGTTAATAAATTTACTTTAGCTTACTGTAACGTTTTTACTTTATAAACTTCTTAATTAAAAACATTTCCTACTCTTTTAATAACATTTAGCTTAAAACACAAACATTGTACAACTGTATAAAAATGTCCTTTATACCCTTATTCTATAAGCTTTTAAAATATTTTTACAATTTGTATATTTTTTAAGTTAATTTTTTTTATTTATTAAAAATGAAGACACAGACACACACATTAGCCCCAGTCTACGTTGGTTCAGGACCATCAATATCACTGTCTTCCACCTCCACATCTTGTCCCACTGGAAGGTTTTCAGAGGCAATAATATGTATGAAGCTGTTATCTTCCATGGTAATGTCTTCTTCTGGAATACCTTTTGAATGATTAACTGCAACCGTTTTTTTTGTTTTGTTTTGTTTTTTGTTTTGTTTTTTGTTTTTTTTTTGAGACGGAGTTTCTCTCTTGTTACCCAGGCTGGAGTGCAATGGTGCGATCTCGGCTCACCGCAACCTCCGCCTCCTGGGTTCAGGCAATTCTCCTGCCTCAGCCTCCCGAGTAGCTGGGACTACAGGCTCGCACCACCATGCCCAGCTAATTTTTGTATTTTTAGTAGAGACAGGGTTTCACCATGTTGACCAGGATGGTCTCGATCTCTTGACCTCATGATCCACCCACCTCAGCCTCCCAAAGTGCTGGGATTATAGGCGTGAGCCACTTCACCCGGCCAACTGCAACCGTTTTAAAGTTAACCTTTTAAAAATAAGGAGTACACTCTAAAATAATGATTAAAAGTACAGCATAGTAAAGATATAAGCCAATCGCTTCATGGTTTATTATCACTGTGAAGTACATACTGAACAAAAGTGTATGTGCTTTACACTTGTATGACTGGTAGCACAGTAGGTTTGTTCGCACCAACATTACTACAAACAGGTGGATTATGCATTGCACTATGATGTCAAGGCAGCTGTAATGTCACTAGGTGTTAAGAATTCTCAGCTCAATTATAATCTTGTGGGACCACTGTTTGTTGTCTCTTGCGAACGGAATAGTTATGTGGCTCATGACTGTATTACTTAGGAATATTATGGAGTGTGATTTGATCAAAACAATGTTGATATATCTGGGGGAGGGTCAGGTAAGCCACTCTAAATTCCACACAATTTCAGGCATTTGCTGGAATGGGCAAATGATCAATGGTTACATTTTCACATTCATTTGTATTTGTTTTCTGGTACTTGATGTTTGTCATCAAATATAGATTTGGCAACAGAGATCTGTGGACTGATTTGTTGGGATTAAGGAAACAGAAGGTAAAATTCTATTTAAAGACTCGATTTGATGATGGTACATTTTTAACTTCTTTATGACCAGCTACGTTGCTATCATGAAGAATCAACCTGATCCTCTTAGCATAGGCAGCAGAACCATCATCTGCTTCCCACTACACCATCTGGAGAAAGCTGCTGGTTGAATGACTTTATATATGATGCATGAGAGACTAATAAAAAAAAGCAAACCTTTTATTATAAAATAATCTCAGAACTCCTCAAGCCACCACAGTCTTCAAATATTGTTTTCTCAATGGCTTTGGGCCAATTACTTAGCCTCTTTACCTCAGCTTCTCAATTGGAAAAATGGGAACCGTTATAGTGTGATTAATTTATCTCCTAAGGGGGTTGTTTATATTAATTAACTGCTGTTAGGGGCTTTGAAGATGAAAAGTGCTAACTGCTTATGTCATGATTACCCATGGAATAGTGGAATATGATAACTGCTTCACTAGATAAATGACTAAATCTGATACACACAAACTGTGAAATCAGTAGGAGGGGTTAAGAACCTGGGCAATGAGACAGCTGAGGAGCTAAACTCATCAAGGAATATATTAGTTTTGTGTTAGCCTTGATTAAAGCTGTTTAAACTAACTTCTGAAATATACGTTTAAAATTTCATAATGCAGGCATCACATTTTGCTTTGCCAGTACCTATAATGAAACTTCTTTCATGGATATATTTTCTCTATAAACCCAAATAAATCTGCCTCAACTCATATTCTAGAAGATACTGATTATTTCAAGTTACTCTTTTTGAGTGTGCTCATACCCACCCACACATGACGCAAATTGTTATTTTTTTTGACAGGGACATTCTCCTTCTTATTTGCAGTGTTCAGAGAAAATCAAACACATGAGTGGAGCATAAATGGCTATTGCTTTTATCTAATTTTATATCTTAAATTATACTTTAAGTTCTGGGATACATGTGCAGAACATGCAGGTGTGTTACATAGGTATACATACACCATGGTGGTTTGCTGCACCCATCAACCTATCATTTACATTAGGCATTTCTCCTAATGCTATCCCTCCCCTTTCCCCCCTCACCCACCAAAAGGCCCCAGTGTGTGATGTTCCCCTCCCTGTGCCCATATACATGAACTCATTCTTTTCTAGGGCTGTATAGTATTCCATGTTGTATATGTGCCACATTTTCTTTATCCAGTCTAACATTGATGGGCATTTTGGTTTGTTCCAAGTCTTTGCTATTGTGAATAGTGATGGAACAAACATACGTGTGCATATGTCTTTATAGTAGAATGATTTATACTCCTTTGGGTACTTACCCCATGTGGGATTGCTGGGTCAAGTGGTATTTCTAGTTTTAGATCCTTGAGGAATTGACACACTGTCTTCCACAATGGTTGAACTAATTTACACTCCCACCAACTGTGTAAAAGTGTTCCTATTTCTCCACATCCTCCCCAGCTCTGTTGTTTCCTGACTTTTTAATGATCGCCATTCTAACTGGCATGAGCTGGTATCTCATTGTGGTTTTGATTTGCATTTCTCTAATGACAAGTGATGATGAGCTTTTTTTCCATAAGTTTGTTGGCTGCATAGATATCTTCTTTTGAAAAGTGTCTGTTCATATCCTTTGCCCACTTTTTGATGGGGTTGTTTTTTTTCTTGTAAATTTGTTTAAATTCCTTGTAGATTCTGGATATTAACCCTTTGTCAGATGGATAGATTGCAACAATTTTCTTCCATTCTGTAGGTTGCCTGTTCATTGTGATGATAGTTGCTTTTGCTGCACAGAAGATCTTTAGTTTAATTAGATCCCATTTGTCAATTTTGGCTTTTGTTGACATTGCTTTTGGTGTTTTAGTCATGAAGTCTTTACCTATGCCTATGTCCTGAATGGTGTTGCATAGGTTTTCTTCTAGGTTTTTATGGTTTTAGGTCTTATGTTTAAATCTTTAATCCATTTTTAGTTAATTTTTGCATAAGGTATAAGGAAGGGGTCCAGTTTCAGTTTTCTGCATAATGGCTAGCCAGTTTTCCCAACACCATTCATGAAATAGGGCGTCTTTTCCCCATCGCTTGTTTTTGTCAGGTTTGTCAAACATCAGATGGTTGTAGAAGTGTGGTGTTATTTCTGAGCCCTCTGTTCTGTTCCATTGGTCAATATCTCTATTTTATTACCAGTACCATGCTGTTTTGATTACTGTAGACTTTTAGTATAGTTTGAAGTTAGGTAGTGTGATACCTCCAGTTTTGTTCCTTTTGCTTAGTATTATCTTGGCTATATAGGCTCTTCTTTTGGTTCCATATGAAATTTAAAGTAGGTTTTTCTAATTCTTGAAGAAAGTCAATGGTAGCTTCATGGGGATAGCATTGAATCTGTAAATTACTTTGGGCAGTATGGCCATTTTCATGATATTGATTCTTCCTACCAATTTTCATGTTTTTGCATTTGTTTGTGTCTTCTATCATTTCCTTGAACAGTGATTTATAGTTTTCTTTAAGGAGATCCTTCATATCCCTTGTAAGTTGTATTTCTAGGTATTTTATTCTCTCTGTAGCAATTGTGAATGGGAGTTCACTCATGATTTCGCTCTGTTTGTCTATTATTGGTGTATAGGAATGCTTGTGATTTTTGCTCATTGATTTTGTATGCTAAGACTTTGCTGAAGTTACTTATCAGCTTAAGGAGATTTTGGGCTGAGGCAATGGGGTTTTCTAAATATGCAATCATGTCATCTGCAAACAGATATAATTTGACTTCCTTTCTTCCTGTTTGAATACTTTTGATTTTTTTCTCTTGCCTGATTGCCCTGGCCAGAACTTCCAACACTATGTTGAATAAGAGTGGTGAGAGAGGGCATCCTTGTCTTGTGCTGTTTTTCAAAGAGAATGCTTCCAGCTTTTGCTTTCAGTATGATATTGAGCCAATGAATATTTAAGGATATTAATTTACTTCCTCTAATAGTCTTTAAGAAATCCAAAAAATAAACATGGAATAAAGAAATAAAATGTCAAACTTCAAGCTTCAGCTCTCACTGAGGACTGTGTTTTGGCATTGACCATATCATTACCTGCCTAGTTATGAGGTCATACTTCTGCATAGCTCATTAGAATTTACCTTTAATTTTATAGCAAACCATAACTGCAAGGCCAGCATGTTCTTGTCAACGTTTATTGCATGGACATAAATTTTTCAAGGGTGTATATTAAAGAAAAGTAAAAGGACAGAGTCTCTCCAAAGTTCTTTGGATTAAGAGTCTTAATGATACTTTAAAATATTTCATTCAGAGTATCATTTTGGGAACTTTCTCTAGCATTCTAATGATCCACAGATAATATTTAATACCAATTCATTTTGAGACAATTAATAGACTTAAAAGTTTTTTTCTCAAGTTTTCTTTCCTTACTTATGTATATGCCGCTTTGTTTTTAAAAAGGACTTAAGGCATACTTCTTTATTAGAACATGCCTTCTCTATATTGCAATATAATCCTCAAAGCTGAGGAACATATCTGTAGTGGGATATGGGAAAACACAAATTTAAATTATTCTCATTAAAATGCTTACTATTCATGCCTTAGAGATACCACAGTGTAGTGAAAAGCATATCAAATTTTTAGTCAAAAATCTGATTTTCATTCTCTGGCACTTACTTGATGGTGCAATTTGACAAATCTTTTGACATAAGTATTCCTACCTGTAAGCTGGAAATAATATCTTCATCATAGACTTACTCTAAGGATTAAATAATTAATGTTTATGAGAGAATGTCTGGCATCTGGTAGGCACTGCACACATTTTATTGAACCGTTTCGGCCAGTAAAAATCCCTACAAAAGGGCCACTTCATATTTTTACCTAAAAGCTTGTGCTTGCATCAGTTCCGTTTCTGTAAATAGTTCATTCATGAATGATTCCTACAACTATAATGTGGTTGTAGCTTTCTCATGCCGTAACATTTATCTTAAAAGCTAATTTTATTTTATTTTCCTTCCCTCCCTCCCTCCCTCCCTCCTTTTCTTTCTTTTTCTTCCTTCCTTCCTTCTTTCTTTCTTCCTTTTCTCTCTTTCTCTCTTTCTTTCTTCAGGGTCTTGCTGTATCACCCAGGCAGGAGTGCAGTGGTGCGATCATGGCTCAGTGCAGCCCAGCCCCCCTCGCTCAAGCAATCTTCTCTCCTCCTGAGTATCTGGGACCACATGTGCACACCACCATGCCTGGCTAATTTTTGTATCTTTTGCGGAGACAGAGATTTACTATGTTTCCTGGGCTGGTCTTGAATTCCTTGGCTCAAGTAATCCTTCTGCCTTGGCATCCCAAAGTGCTGGTATTACAGGCATGAGCCAATGCACGGAAAATGCTAATTTTCTTTTAAAGAATTTAATTTTAAGGGAAAAAATAATCAAGTCCTTGATTATTTTTCAATTGAGAAATCAGTGGTTTAAAGGAGGTATCCTACGACTTCATTTTAAACATAATCTTTCAGAATGATGAATGAGGGTTTACTTTATGACTTGAGTTTGTTTAACAGTGTAAACTTTTACAGCCTTTATGTGTCCCTGAATTCTGTTTTCGAGCTTCAGCTACCACTTCAATGAATAAAGCATCAGTCCCTTAGACAAGCGACAAGGAAATCCTCATCTAACCTTAAAAAGAGAGAGAAAGGAATGGGGAAGTGCCTAAGCCTAACAGAGGAATCAGTCTTCTCAGAATCCAAGCCCAGATAAATATTTGAAGGGGAATGGTATCTTCCTATGTGTAGCGGAAGATGCGTCCCTTTCAGGCCGCAGATTTTGGCAGGCTGGCGTGTTGACTTTATCACCTCCGGATCACTCGGGTTTCGAACGCGTAGCTGAGGGCTTCCGCCTGCGCATGCGCACAGCCCCGCTTGTGGCGCGCCAAGACCAGGCCGCAGGCGCAGTCCCGAGAGTGCTCTAGGAACATCTCCTGGCTGTCTTCCGCCTTGGGCCCCAGCCTTCAACTTCCCCTCCCTGCTGCTTAATCAGCCTTCATCAAACGTCATTTTAGCTATATCTGCTTAACATGCCCGGAAGTCAGAAGTCTCTGCACAGCAGATAGAACCGACGACATCCCTATCGAAAGATCAGCTCAGCTTTCCTCATTTCAGTCTGGTGGTAAAACTCCATAGGTTTGGATTAAATGGGAGGAAAAGCAAGAGGCAGAAAAAATGTTTGCAGGTTCGGGTTGTAGACCTAAGTAGTTTTAAAACACGTGTAGACCACAGCAGTCTGGTAAATACAGATCTTTAACAAGGTCCGCTTGTTGACACAGTGCAGTGGGCAGTTTAAAACGCCTTTTGGGAGATACTTTAACCGTCTTAAACATGGATACCGCCCAGGTTGCCCTTTTTATTGGCTGGCATCTAAGAGAGAGATGGATTCAAGAGGCCATTTCTGGGGGCAGAAGACTCTGGTACCCAGTGCTCAGATTCTCACCACCAGTGGCCCCAACCCCGTGACCTGATGAGGCGGATCCCCAAGAGTTAGTTTGAAGAATGTCATCACGCTCTTAGATGAAGTAAGAATGCCAGAAATAATGTATTATCCAAATGAGAACCATCTGTTGTTTGTACGTATTTTTAAGTATTTGCAAAGTTTTCAAAAAATAGTTTTGCTTGCTTTTTGAAAGTCACTCCATGACAAAAATGATTATGTCACGTGCCTTTTCTTAGTTCACTTCAGGCTTTATCTTTGAGAGATTAAGAATTTTAATTATTATGATTGTTATATTAAAGTAACAAATCATTGTTTATCATTAGCACTTTGATCTGCTTACCTTTTTGAACTGGATCTCTCCCCCTTGTCATAAGCTTTGTTCTTTCAGCTAGACTTCATTATTTTTTTAAATTTCAGCAGGTTATTGGGAAACAGGTGGTGTTTGGTTACACAAATAAGTTCTTTACTTGTGATTTCTGAGATTTTGGTGCATCTGTCACTCCAGCAGTGGACACTCTACCCATTGTGTTTTCTTATTACTCTTCACCCCCTCCCACTTTCTGACACCCAGTCCCCAGAGTCCACTGTATCATTCTTATGCCTTTGCATCCTCATAGCTTAGCTCCCACTTAGAAGTGAGAACATATGATGTTTGGTTTTCCATTCCTGAGTTACTTCACTTAGAATAATGGTCTCCAACGCCATCCAGGCTGCTGCAAATGCTATTATTTCATTCCTTTTTATGGCTGAGTAATGCATGTTGTGTATTTTATATATATATATATATATATATATATATATATATATATATATAT
>CM052662.1:4403554-4454495 GCA_028533165.1 Leontopithecus rosalia
GTAATAAGCACCTGGTAGGTGCTGAGTGGTAAAATTGGGTAAATCAAATGAGATAAATGAAGAGATACCCAATTACTGGGAGACATATTGGTGGAGGGAAAATTTCTCAGGTATCCTGAACTACATCATGGAAGAGGCGACTGTATTAAACAAAGGAGCGTGGCTGCTGTGTGACTCCTAGTGAGCCTCCACAGAAGTCTGGCCACACAGTCTGAACTTGAAATTGCTGAGGGAAGAGAACAATGAGAACACATGGACACAGGGAAGGGAGCACCACACACTGAGATCTATTGGGGGAAATAGGGGAGGGACAGCGGGGTGGGGGGGAGCAGGGGAGGGATGGCATGGGGAGAAATGCCAAATATGGGTGAGGGGGCAGAAGGCAGCAAAACACACTGCCACGTGTGTACCTATGCAACTATCTTGCATGTTCTGCACATGTACCCCAAAACCTAAAATGCAATAAAAATTTAAAAAAAAAAAAAAAAGAATAGTTTGGGTTTTACTGACAGATGGATAAAGTTCTGGGGTCTTATCATTTGGGTCACCAAACAGTCAACTTTGGCCTTGGCTATCAAGTTTCCTCCAGACTTAGGTAGATTCACATCCTGGGTTTCCCAGGATAGCGTCATCAGTTTGTAACTCACTTCGTTGCCCTGACTCTATTCTTGAACAACCTGCAGTGTAAGAACCATGGCTCCTAGTGGTTGTTCAAGACTTGGCAGGTGGGCTGAACTCTAAGATGTTGTTTTACAAGACGGTAGATCTTGCTCTGGTTGGAGCTGGATGCAGCAGCTTCACTGGGGTGGTAGATTGCAAGTAGCAGAGGGGAGGCAGGAATGTGCCAGCTCAGTCTGAAACTGGCTCAAGTCCCAAATCATCATTAACTTTTCCAAGAGTGAACCCCAATTCAATGACCAACCTCAGGCCAGACTTCGGGACTTGGCATCACTCTCAAAGAGCCAGACCCCACCAAGACTGGAAATGTCTTCAGGTACACTGGGCCTGCAGACTCAGTGAGTGAGTAGCTGTCCACTTTTGTGGCCTGATAATGGTTTAGCTCTATGTCCCCACCCACATCTCACCTGGAATTGTAATAATCCCACGTGTCAAGGGCGGGACCAGGTGAAGATAACTGAATCATGGGAACGGTTTCCCCCATGCTGTTCTTGTGATAGTGAGTGAGTTCACACGAGATCCAATAGTTTTATAAGGGGCTTTCTGTTTTGCTTGGCACTCCTTCTCTCTCCTGCCACCCTGTGAAGAGGTGCCTGCCACCATGCTTGTAAGTCTCCTAAGTGCCCTCCCCAATCCCCACCCCACAGCCTTGTGGAACTGTGAGTCAGTTAAACCTCTTTTCTTTATAAATTACCCAGTCTCAGGTATTTCTTCATAGCAGTGTGAGAATGAACTAATACATGGCCATTGGGATTTCAAGAAAGCAAACCCGCAAATTTTAGAATCAATGTACCAAAGTCTTAGTCTGAACTGAGGATACCAGATGCCTCCTAACAGCCTCTTTTCAGAGAGCAGAAGCAGAGAGTTATTCTCCGTTACTTGTCACTTTCTGTTTTTCTGTCCTTGTGCCCTTGTGGATGATTGGGTTGTATGTGTGGGATAGGGGATATGGATTTCATAAGCCTACACCAGGACAAGTTGGGCAATGAAGCTGACCTAGTTGGGGACTGAAATCACAGCCTTCTCAACATAGAATATAGTATCCTGGTTATGACTGAGGCCAGCTTTAGGGCAACTTGGGAGGGTTGGCTCTCCCTCCCCTTTTCTTGAGCCTTAATCCTTTTCCTTCCTGCCTCACTTCCCACATTTCCACCATGCCCTTTTTATTTCATCTGCGGCTTTTTAAAAGCCCCCAAAGATATGCATCAGGCTGTTAGTACTGGTTAATCTCAGTGAGGATATTTTCACTTTAAAAGCTCTCTCTACATTTTTGCGTAGTATTACTTGTTGCTTTAAGGATTTATTACTTCTGAAATTTAAAAAAAAGTTAATCTACTGTGAGAAACAAGAAAAAAACTAAAATAAAAAAAGAACAAAAATCAAGTTAATAAATATATATATTTTTTCCTTTACCAATCCCCTCCTACAAGGCTTCTGGCTCAAAAGTGATTCTTCCTTCTATCCTCAATCAAAATTTTTATTTTCAGAATGCTGGCTTTTCATCTAGATAGCGATCAAACTATTTGGTTAAAGTAATTCCACTAATGTGTGTGTGAGACGTGTTGTTGGTTGATGTTGACATTGACGATTATCCAAGGTGTGTCCGGAGGGCATTTGCAGAGCACATTGGCCTGGGTGGTAATCCCCCTACTGCTGGCTTCATTTAGAACCTTGAGCATGTCACTTCAAATGCCTGTATCTCTTGCTTAATTCTTCATCTAACATGCATAACTAAGAAAATAATACTACTCTGCTTGCTAACCTTACAAAAACACATTTTGTTCTTAGTCTGTGATTACCCATTGTGTTTTCTCCTGGGTCTGGTGGAAATGGTGGTGGTGGGATGCAGGGAGCTGGAGAGAAAAATGGGAGCACCACCTTTATTTGCAAAGCCAGAAGGTACGTCCCCATTGACCTAGATGTCTCATGAGTTTTTTTAGCCAAAGGTATATTCACCCTCAAGAGTAACTTGCAGTTGATAACCACTAAAACTTAAAGCACAAACTGCTTTGCTTTGTATGCTTTTTAGACTGACATGACTAAAACATGGTTTCTTGTCATTTCATTTTTCATAGAACACCATGATGGAGATTTGACTTTCCCAAGGATACACACACCTTTGTCATACTAAGCACCACCTTGTCCTCAGACCGTTCTTGTACTGGCCTTGTTTACAAAACGGAATTTTTTAAAAGGAGAAAAATGAAATGTTCACTTAAGAAGTGAAATATGAATAAAATTATAGTCTCAAGCAAAGCCTATATTATTTTTAAAATCAGTGAATAAAACAAGGGAAATTAAATCGCAACCTTTACCTGAACTAGTTCTTTTGTTAAAAAAAAAATAGTATTCCCGTAGTAGGAAAATAATTCATCTGGCTTGACTGGGTTCATTACCACAGAGCTGGCATGTTGTCTCACACAGGCACCAAGAAGATATGAAGCTAAACCAACAGACCATGATTTGTTGGCTTTACCAAGTATAAACTAGCCACTGGAAAATCAAGTTGAAAACATAGGACACATCTATGAAAGAAACAAGCCACAGCTTGCAGGAGAGAAAATGTTTGCAGAAAAACTCCAGCATTACAGGTTTATCTAAGGCGTGGTCTCCAGTAAGCCTCAGTAATTACCAGGATACCACAGCTAGTGGCTGAAAAATGTGCCTCACAGACTTAACCCTTTCGCCCTATCCCTAGACAATTTCTTAGAGGAAATTGCACTCCAGCCAGATTTAGATTAAACAAGAAGACTTGTTTTTATTGTAACTGAAGTTGTTTTTAAACATTGCTACTACAGTCTACTACAGATATTTCTTACCGGTGGCCTTTAGCTTGTTCTTACTTTAATAACATAGGTTTGTAAGTAGGTAGGACTTCATTTTATGCTGCATCACTTGAGAATTTTACACCACTTGGGGGCTTTGTGGTTGAGGGGTAATACGGTGTAGGAAGAAAAAGGAGCTAAAAATTGCATTCTGGTCTTGCCTCTGGCCTGAAGCAAACTTCTTCATAACTTGGATCTCAGTTTTCTTATACTATCCATGGCATTATGTGGTCTCTGAGGAACCTTTTAGCTCGACCTCTTCGTTTTTCTATTCTGTGTAAATGTGACATCAAGAAGCAGTTCTTTCTAATTATAGCCACAAAAATACATCTAAGTTATTGATTATCACACCTGGATTCAGAAAAGCCATAATATTTTGATTTCTTTGTTTTGTTAAATAATAAGAAAACCTGAAAAAGTGTTTTGGTTTGAATTGTACCCAAGTTAAAAAAAAAATCTTATACCTACGTTACTTCCCTTGAAAATGACCTGATTTGTCTTACTCTGTGTTTCGGATTTTGACATCATATTAACATTTATATGTCCCCTGAGTATATTTCAGTATTTTCTTTCGAAAGCATTTAGTTTTACATTAAATGTAGGGTTTTAGGTAGAAGATGCCTGGACCTGCACCTGTATTCCTTCTAGAAGCTGCTGCTTTACTCTGCTTTCATAATACGAATAGCCCCTTTCACATAGAAACTGTGCAAATGCCTATAGCTAGTGGTTCATCAAATCCAATAGTGAGAGGAAAATTCACGCATAATCTCATCCAGCCCCTCACATTTTTTATGATCACAGGATTATAGTAATTAATAACTATCATTCTTTGGGTACTTCCTATAAAGCCAGATATTCTGCTGGGCATGTTATATTCCTTATCTCATTCAGTTCTTAAAACAGCTTCATAAACTAGGAGTATTATTCCCACCCCCGAGAAAGGAACTGAGACTCAAACTCGGGCCTGTAAGATGCTAAAATCCTTTGATTTTTAAACTCTAGTGTACCATGAGGATATCGAAACCAGAGACATTATATGTAGCCTCAAGTTAGAGAATTTTGCATGCCCTGTTTCCTCTGCACGGAAAACTCTTCTCCCCATCCTCCATTCCATTCTGCAAGCTCCTACCACACCTCCTTTAGATCAAATGGTCTTTTCAGTGTTGCTTTCTGTCCTAAGAGATGAGGTCAGTCTCCTCAACACAAGTTTCTTCTTGCATGGCCTCTGTGCTTTTCTTCCACTGTGCCTTCCTAGCATTTACAAAACACAAAATAAAGTGAAACATTTTTGTGACTATTTGATTATTGTCAACTCCATAAGGACAAGGGTAGTGTCTGACATTTATCTTTTGTTGTCGTTTAATTTAAATAAACTTTAAAAAATAGTAAGTTTAGATACACAGAAAGGCTGAATAGATAGCACAGGAAGTTCCTGTATATTCTGCATGGAATTTCCCCTATTTGAGCATCTCACGCTAATGACTATGGCAATTACTTTGCCACAACTAAGTACATTACTATTAACTAAACGATTCTTTCTTCAGATTTCACTAGTTTTTATTTGGTGTCCTTTTTTCATTCTAGGGTTTCACCTGGGAAACACAGTATATTCAGATGATATGTCTCCTTAGGTTAATTTGTTCTGTGACACTTTCTCAGACTTCCCATAGCTTTTGATGACCGTGACAGTTTCAAGAAGTATTAAGCGGATATTTTGTAGAAAGTCCAAAAGTTTGCCTGATGTTTTCTTGAAGTTATACTGAAGTTAACGTGCTTTGAAGAGGAAGACATCAAAGTTAAAAATGCCTTTCTCATACACTGTCTCAAGGGTGCATAATATCAACATGACTTATCACGATATTAACCTGGCTGAAGTAGTGTTTGACAGGTTTCTCCTCTGAGGTTACCCCATTCCCTCCACCCCTTGCATGCTCTACTCTTTGGAAGTTCATTACTAAGCACATCCCATATTCATGGTGTTTTGTGGGGAAATGAGCTCTATCTTTTAGAAGAGGGCATATCCACACACATGATTTGGGATTTTTCTATATCGTAGATCTGTCTCCTCTCTCCAATTCATTTATTTATCCAACTGTCTATATCAGTAGGAACTCATTGATATTTATTTATACTTTGGGTTATAATCCAAAACTGTCATTTATTTTAGGACTCAAATTGTTTCATTTTTCACCATTGGAAGCTCTTTCAAGTTGGTTCCTGTGTGCCACTGATACACACCCGCCATCCTTTGATCATTTAAGCAGTTCCTTATTTTTTTGTCATTAAAAGATGCTCCTGGCTGGGCGCAGTGGCTCACGCCTATAATTTCAGCACTTTGAGAGGCTGAGGTGGGAGGATTGCTTGAACCCCGGAATTTGAGACCAGCCTGGGCAACATAGTGAGGCCTCATGTCTACAAAAAATAGAAAAATGAGGTGAAATGATTGCTTGAGCCCAGGAGGTCGAGGCTGCAATGAGCTATGATGGCGCCACGGCACTCCAACCTGGGCAATGGGAGTGAGACCCTGTCTCAGAAAAACAAAAAAAAGATGCTCCAGTTCCAGGCTTATCTTTTATATTTCCTGCCCCAGCCTTAGAGTCAGTTAAGTTTTCAAGAATTTTATTGAAAACTTTCATTGATTCTTTTATTGAAAAATGGTATTAGAAATCAAGATTGCTAATAGTGTGTCATTACTTCCAGGGGAGAGAATTAGGAAGTGTGTGTGTGTGTGTGTGTGTGTGTGTGTGTGTCTACAGCAAACCATGTATAGGCATATAGCTATAATTTTGCTCTTTCAAACCATCTGTGTCTCTATAAGCTAAACATGAGTTCACACGGATGTCTCTGAATCTAATCCAGTTCCATGTGGTTCACTCTAGACTTCCCTCCTGGCTTATCTGTGACTTTCTGTGCCAGCTGGTAGAAATTTAGTTCTCATCATGCACCATCCATTTGCTGATTTGTTCAGTTGAAGTATATCTGTACAGCAATTTCATAATTGCTAGCCTATACCCCCATGAGAGAAGTCACCAACTAGAGTACAGTAAACACAGTACAGTTTTGTTTCGTCTTACGGTTTGCAGTCAAAACACAATTTTTCAGAGTTACTTAGATCAACAGCTTCCCCAGGGCCCCCACTGACTTATTCACTTTTTATTTTTATTATTATTATTATTTTGAGACAGGGTCTTGCTCTGTCAGCCAGGCTGGAGCACAATGGTGAGATCATGGCTCACTGCAGCCTCAGCTTCTGGGCTCAAGTGATCCTCCTACCGCCACCCCCCAGTGGCTGGGACTATAGGTGCATACCATCATGTCTGGCTGATTTTTTGTATGTTTTGTCGAACAGGGTTTTGCCATGTTGCCCAGGCTTGTCTCAAACTCCTGGGCTCCAGCAATTCACCCACCTCAGCCTCCCAAAGTGCTGGGACTGCAGGCATGAGCCACTGTGCCAGGCCACTTACTCAGTTTTATTCATTCCAGAGCATAGAACAATACTTGGCATATAAAAAGCCTTTTAAAAATATTTGCTGAACGAGAAAATAATACAAAAATTTGTGAAGGGTCTCATATTTTTTTCTTTGTTACCTTTTAGTGAGAGTGACATCTGATACACATTGCAGTCCAACCCCACATTGCCTATATGCCTTCGCTGATCTACTTTTGTTCATTGAACTTATCATCACCTACATATTATCATATTGGGGGCATGTTAGACAACAGTGATTATTCCAATAGAGGCTGCCATTTATCCACTAATAGTTCTTGCTACAAGCTTTAATGAGATATTCAGCTGCTGCAATATATTTCATGTATTTATTGCTCACTTAAAAAATGCCTATATCAAAACATTTCCTGTACCTTATAAATATATACACCTACTATGTACCAATGAAAATTTTTAAGAAATTAAAAAAATTTTTTCACAAATATTTTATTTAATCCTTCTAAGACCCTGTGAGGTGGGCAGGGTGAATGACTAAAGATGATAAATTGAGGTTCAGAGGAATTAAATAATGTCACTCAAATCACACAATTAACAAGTGGGGAAGTTGGGATTTTCTATCAGCCACTGTATCCCCTGGGAGCGTGAGCAAAAGGTTGGGCATGGGGATGAGATGGTGCTGATGGAGTTCGACATGGCAACCAGGACCCAAGATACCTTTCCCCCCGACCTCCAACACACACACTCACCTGGGAGAATACCTGTTACCAGGATAGAATGAGCATACTCCATGAACAATTATTCACGTCTTTAATAAAATTTACCTTCCATCAATGGTAACTATGGCTATGATAAAGAGAGACAAATCTACAGATTTTTATGCCTTTTATCCATTACCATTGGAGAATTACTCTAGAGCAACTCAGAAACACACACAATTGAACCAGGTTTATTTCTTGGCAAATGGAGGAGTATGAGCTGAGACCAGATGACCATTTTAAAGGGCTGTCATAAGAAAAATGTAAGTGGGGAGGGCATGTGGATGAAGAAGTGATTTTTTATTTAAAAGTGAAAGTCAACACCTTCCCCTGACCCCCCCCACTGACTGACTGACTTTTTTTAAACTTACTTTTTTTACTTATTTATTTATTTATTGACTTACTTTTTTTTTTTACTTGCTTACTTTTTTTTTGAGACAAGGTCTTGCTCTGTCACATAGGCTGGAGCACAATGGTGAGATCACATAAAAGTAAGAGTCTTCTGTTTTTAAGGACTGTTCCGTGAGCTGTTAATGTTGGCTATTCTGTTGGCGAGCAGGGTCAGGGAGTAACTGGGGGATGATTTGACTGGCAGCATGCATTCAAATATGTGGAATGACAGATTATCTTGCCTTTTGCAAGGCAAGTTTATGTTTGGCATTGTAAAGCTCAGTAATGAATAAATATGACTTTGTTCAGGCTTTCCTTATATAAATACTAACATGGTATTTGAGTCAATTCCAATGAGAATATGTTGTTCTTAAAAGCCTCAAGTGCAAATTAAAACTATCTTTCCAGCTTCCATAGCACCCCTCAGACTCCCACCACCACTTATAAGTAAGTTTATAGCTATTTTATATTAAAACGTTTTAACATAAAATTTAACATAAAGGATTCCCTGGAACATCTAGGCTTGGCCTAGTAGCTACTCTGATCTTGACAAATCTATAATCTGACTTTCACAAAAGTCGGTTACCTAGTTTCTTAAGTAGCTTCTTTCAGTTCTCTTCAAGATAAAGTGAATGGTAATGATTTATCTGCTAAAGGAGGCTCTAGCGGGATAACACGGAGCACCTTCTACATGTTGTATTTTGGTTTATGTTGACTACACACATACACTTGGGGATTTTTTGGCAGCAGACAGGAAGGTTGGAGTAGATGGTAAAAGGGGGGAAAGATGGGAGAGAGGCTTCAGATTAGAGTACTGGTTAGCTATTGCTGTGTAATAGAGTACTCCAAAATGTTATGGCTTCAGACACAAACATTTATTATCTCAGTTTCTATAGGGCCAGAAATTTAGGAGAAGCTTAGCTGAGCGAGGTTGTAACCAAAATGTTGGCCAAGGCTGTGGCCACCTGAAAACCAAATTGTGGTCATCTGAAAGCTTAACTGGGGCTGGAGAGTCTGCTCCAAGATCATCATTTACATGGCTTATATGTTAGTCTGGGCTGCTGGCAGGCAGCCTCATTTCCTTCTGTGTAGACCTCTTCTCAGGGCGGCTTGAGTGTCCTTATGACATGGCAACTGGCTTTCCCCAGTGTAAGTGATAAAGGAAGGTGAGGCAAAAGCCTCAATGTCCCCCATTGTATAGCCTACGAAGCCATCCCTCATCATTTTTCTATTACTTCATTGGTGATACATATCGGTATTATTCAGTGCTGGAGGAGACTACACAAGGGTGTGCATACTGCAAGCCTGATCACCCCCACTTCATTTCTACATTCATAAACCTAAGATAGTATTTGCCCAGCCTGTCTCGGTGCTACTGGGACACTCCCACGACATCCTGGATGTAGAAGCTAGACATGAAAGAGCATGGAAGTGTGATGCTTTATCATTATAAGGGCCATTTTTAATTTGTTATGGAGAAAATACTTGCTGAGCACCTGCCATTTCTCAGGTACTGGTAACAGTGAGGAACAAGACAGACATAGCCCTGCCTTTATGGGCCTTACCTTCTAGTAGAAAAGAGAGACCATAGGCAAGTAAAAGAATGAACAGTAATGATGAAGTTGTGTTAGGTTTACATGTAAGAAAGAACAGCATCCTCTAACAGAAAGAAGTTGGGCACTGAGGCTAGTTAGGGGAAACTACAGAATTCCCGTCTCAGGATTCAGTTTCTCAGCTGAGATCTAAAGGATAAGATGGAGACAGCCACATAAGGAGAGCTTAGATCTCATTGGAAGAGGGCTCATTACCAAACAGACTGTAGAGCTTCTAGGCTGAATCCCATAAAACACCTGACTATGCATTTTAAAGGCCCACAGGAGTCCAACTTGCCTGTAATGCAGGTATTATCGTCTCAAACCCTAGAATTATAAAGGTTGTCGATTGTGCTTCCCATTCAGGGAAAACTGCCTATTGACCTGTCTATAGGGGGGTGGGATGCAAAAGAAAGAATCTGAAAGATAGTTCACTTAGCAAAAGTCTGAGTATCAGGATCCACGACTGCCCTCCTACCCTCACCCCTGCCCCATCACCATGCTGCCAGGCTTACAGTTTGCTGAAAAGCAAATAAAGCCCTGGAAGGGCCAGACGAGAAAACACAGACTTTTCTGCTCCTCTTGCCTTGATTTCAGGTCTTCATGGGGGCCGCAGAGGAAGGGAGGAAAGAAAAAGGATCTTAGAAGATGAGAAATGGAAACAAAGCTCCATGGAGGCCTCCAGTCATTTACTCAGGACCAAGCCTCTCACCCACATTTTTATATGTCTTATTACTTTTGGAGAATCTTTCAGAGCTGAAGGGATCATCAGACACAAAGCAAGTTTACCACAGCAATGTTGGTTTCTGGGTTCTTTTCTACTTAATTTTTAAAACCTACTCTTGTTTTAATTATTTCTTATTTTGGATCAGAGCAGTAGAGGTAATTCTTAGAATTCTGAGCTCTGCTAAGTAAACATAGACCTGAGTGGAGAGAAATCAGCTACCCTTAGTTTTAGGAGTGAATAAAAGATAAGGCAAAATATATCCGTAGGTCTTGGCTCTGAATCCTTTTGAACTGAAGTCTAGCAGGAGTTCCTTTTGCCTGAGAAGGTTTTTACAAAGAAATCATTGAACGCAGGAGACATTTGCAGACCCCATGGGAATGTGTACCCCTTCCCTTCACCCCACCTGTGTCAGAACAAGCCAAATGAGAGTACAGTACAACACAAGAGTCTGGCAGAAGGCCTGCAGAGACCTTAGAAAGAAACCTAAAAGCCGACAACCCCCCCAAGCCACCTTGTTTTAAATATGTTTTTCATGTTGATTTTAGTCATAATAGATGATGAAAATAGAAAGAACACGCTATGGGAAATCGCTGCAAAGCCCAATACAACATGCTGCTTCTTGGCCAAGAAACACACCTGACAAATTGCTTCAGGATCATGCTGGACGAAGCCTCGTTATGATTATTAGCTACATGACTTAGGGCCATTTGCGATCTTTGATCCAGCCACGCTAGTTGCAATGTTACAAAAAAGAAGCCCAGGTGATGGCTCTGTAAGACCCGAGTTCACACTCAGTTAGAAGCCTGGCAGGCTGGCATCATAGATACAGGCATGGTGTTGATGTTAAGTGGGTCCGAATCTCAGCTTTGCTGCTTCCTATCTTTGGAGCTTTGGTCAACTCAAATCTCTCCAAGACTTGTTTCCAGTGGGAATGAAAACAGTACATACTTCCCAGGCATGTTGAAGATTCAACGAGATAACGTTGATAAAACCAATTTCACATTAAGTGCTCAGTGTATACTAGTTATACTAGTTATTTTTATTATCGTGTCTTTATACTCATCTTCCTTAATCTCAAAAGGTCACTTTTGGGCTATTGGCAGGTGGATTCTACGTGTATTACCAATTGCATCTCTATTATTTTTTCCACAATAATTTTATTGTTTTAACAACAAATCTATCCATCCAGAAACTGTAGTACTTACTCAAACCTATATAGGCCACATTTCTGGAATCATACTGCTTTTATGTATTTGGAAAACGGCAATAATACCGGTAACAAATAAATGTAGACCCGTGTTGAGATTGAAGTTACGACTACCAATTAGGTGGGATGTGCCTAAGACAATTAGTGTACAATTGTGGGAAATCGTTTTAGCCCTCTTAAATCTTCCTGTGAGCCGTTATATCAGTCTAGGGACCCTTTTTAGAGACGTTAGCTGAAGATTTTATTATTCTTTAAAATTCATCTTAGAATATCTGGGAATAGTTGAGCTGATTGGAAAAGGCAACGGGAACTTTAAGTTCAATGTAAATTATCAATGTGCTTTAGACGAATTAAAGACCTCTTTAATTCCCCAGGGCTTGATATGAAAAGCATCCAGACTAACACAATAGGTCACACTTAAATGGTTCTCTCCTTAAGAATTAAACTGTCTTTGCACATGCATTGGTAGCAGAAGATAATAAGATGCAGCTCCCCTAACCGAATCTTCCTTAAAGGAACTGACCAGGTAAAAGAATGGAGTTACCGTGCATGAAAAAAGAAAAATACAAAAATAATTTGACCTGCGAAAAGAATCAATTTTTCTGTGTACTGGAGCAAGACGCTAACAAGCATGACAGTGAGCCCTTCCAGTATTGAAACACTCTGTAAAGGCTTTGCTTCAGCCCGAAAGGCGTCCATGGGCCAGATTTCAGCTGCCGGATGATTCAGCCACCTAGATCTGAATTCATAAAGAGTTTCAGATAGGGTATGTCTGTAACTACTGGAGGTCGGAATGAGCTACAAGACTGTGTGTGTGTGTGTGTGTGTGTGTGGTAGGTGGGGGTGATTATTAGGATACTGAGGATTTATAACTCCATAGAGAAACAGAATATTACTTCTATCTGAGATTGCCAAACTCCCTGTGGTTCAACTCTTCTTAAAAAGAGGACACTTTTGTTAGCATTAGCATAGAAAGGGCACAGGACTAAATGGGGTTGACACATTTAATTTCTTCTGAATAAGGTGATATTTCACCTGAATGAGGTGGTAATGGGTATGGATGGAATTGGGGAGGGCTCCATTTTTGTGGCAAGATCGCAGAAGGCAGCAAAGCACACTGCCACGTGTGTACCTATGCAACTATCTTGCATGTTCTGCACATGTACCCCAAAACCTAAAATGCAATAAAAATTAAAAAAAAAAAAGCTGTCTGAACAGCTCTGTCATGCTCTCCAGTGAAGAGGCCTTTAAAGTTCTTTATAAATTTGAAATTATTTCACTGTAGCAAAATAATTATAGCTATAAATTTGCATTGATCTATGTGTGAACCACTGTTCTTTATACCCATTTTTAAATTTAATGCCCATAACAACTCCCTAAGGCAGTGGCAGATATTCTTAATGAACAGATTGGCAAACTAAGGCTCCGAGAGGAACAAGGCACAATGGTGAGTGCTAAAGTAGGGATTTGAACCTGAGTCCATCCAGTTCTAAGATGTTTTTATGAGGCTTCTAACCACTAGGTGGTCGTCCTGATTCTAGGTGGTCTTACTTGTCCCATGGTGGAGTGCGAGATTCCCCCAGCAGGACTAGAAACATGCCCTGTGCTGTCCAGAGAGGGAACTACTTTCATGTCATGGCACTGCTCATTTAAATAGTTAAATATGTCTGATTTCTGTGTGTTTTGAAATGTTGGTCACAATTATACTTACGAAGATATGGTATAAAATATTTTAAATTCAAACTATCAGACAATAGTGAGTACCTGGTCACCGTAATTACAAGAGATATAACCCAATGATCCTGCAATTTCTAGGGATTTACATAGCAGTCCAGATGAGATGGGTGGTTAAGGTCATGCTGAATATCTCTATGAATCTATTTTCTTTTATATAGAATAAGTACATAAGTGCCATTTAAAACTCCAGTGTGGGAACAAGGGACTCTAATCTTCAGTCAGTCTCACCTACCCTCGTAGACCTTTTGATCACTTCATCAGTTTCCCTGGCTTCCTGATCAGTGAGACTGGCTTAAATGGAAGCATTTGAATGAAACCAGGTAATATGAAAACAATAGCAAAGTACACAATATGAACAAAACAGAGAAATTGCTAGAGCACAAAGTGACTGCGGCAACCGGAAAACTCCAGTGTGCCAATTCCTGCATTCAGCTTCTCCATATCATTACCTGTTGGCCTCTGTTCTCTGGGCAAACTTCTCCATTTCCCATTCCCAAATGAAACATCCTAGAAAGCGTGCCCAATCCCACATTTCTCAATCTAGTTAGCTAGCTTCCAGCTAAAAAAGTTCATATATTCCTACCAAGGATATTTTTAATCCAATAGGTTCAAATAGACTCCAACTCACCTTGCAAATTAAAAAAAGGTTAAAAAGCCTCCATTTATTTAAAATTTCACATTAATTCTGAGTGCCAGAAAGTACAGAAAGCAGGGACCAAAGTGAATACTACTGAGGTTCAGTACTTGAACACAACCTTTGTTCTCAAAAGTATAGACTATCATGACAAAAATCCAGACAGTAATAATGACTTTTTACTAAGTCATTTTTGCAATTAAGTGTTGCAAAAAATAATAAAGGTCGGGGAGAGAAAGGCAAGTAGGAAGGGAGGAAAGAGGGAGGGAAAAAGAAAGGAGAGGAAGGAAAAGTAAAAGAAAAACATGACACCACAATGGGTGCTACGAGTCATGTACTTCCAGCCAGGTTGTACAAAACAGGCAGTGGGTGAGATCCATGTTGGCAGCGAATGATGTATCATAATACGCTCAAATGCCTTCAGAATTTGCAAGCTTTGTGGAAAAATTAACCAAAGTTGTTATCGTAGTTTATAATAAGTCAGATGTTAGAGACCAGCACAAATCTGTGAAAAGAGACTGGATTTTCTTAAAAGCAAATGGTTTTTGTTAGGGGTTTATTTTTCTCATGTCAAAAATATGAAATCACATCGTAAAAGGAAGTGGTAAAATCTACATCACTCAAAGTCTTAGGGATGTATGCACGTGTTCCCACATGTTCAGCAGTTATTGAAAGTGTGATTCTCATTTTACCTGCTAATCCAGTACTTGGAGCTATTCAACCGGGAGCTTAGCCTTCTCCCCAGTTTTGGTTTCTAGGCAATTTCAAAGAACACGTTCTATTACAAAATACACTCAAATGCTTATAATTTCAGAATTTACTATATGACCAAGAGTGTTTTATATGTCTCATCCATGGTGAGAATAAAGCAACAACTTCTGATTAATATATATTGTCTGGCAAGTGTTCTTTGAAGAGAATTCGGGAAACACATAATGAGTGCATACATTTCATCTGTATACACTTTTAAAGTGACTCTGTGATGTATGATAATGAAACAAGGTTTTTAGCTGAAATAATGGCACAAGTTCTCAGAATTGAGAGAAGAACGTCCTTTGCCTGAGCTTTTTAGATAGCTGACTCAATTCTCTTGTTCTTTTACCGTAATCTCACACCATCTTAAGTTTAGACTTTTGAATGAAAGATGGGGAGGAGCATCATGCAAACTCAATGAAGCATACATGATTCCAAAGCGAAAGTTGATCTTTCCATTTCTATGATACTCTTCAAAAAGCTTAAATGTATTGAAAAATTTCTAATGTTTACAAATGATTAGAATACCAATTACTTCTGAAAGATAGCGAGGCCAAGATATTAAGTCACTTTTTGTAACATTATATGCATTTAATATTTTAGTAAATATAAAATATATTTTTGTATTTTATATATATTAAATATAACAAACATTAAAATTATATATACACACAAATATATATATATATATAATATTAAGGACAGTACTAAGGAACAGCTGATATCCTCTGAAATGTGTATACAGGCAAAATTTATTTACTTCAAAGATCACAGTCCCTTAGCATCTAATTTCCTGGGTCCCTTAGTGGCTGATTTCCTGGGTCCATAACACTGAGTGGAGCAACAGATCTTTTAACCTGGGAAAATGGAGAAACCAGTTAACACCAAATTGACCTAGGTCTTATGTTACCCTCCTACTGACTTGGGAAAGGACATCAAGGTCTGTTGAGAGACATCAATGGTATTAGTAATAGCAGAAAGCACTAATTATGCTTTACACGGATGTGGTGCTCGGAATTTCTGTGTGCTTGCATTTGTGTTATTTAATTTCTGAATTCAGGTGGCAATAGTGTACTTTAAACAGTCCACGAAGCTGCAGGACTAAAACAAAAAGAAGTAACCTACTCATTGTTTTGAGCCAGACAACCATCCAAACTGAATTTTGGATTTCTTCTGGTACTATGAGGCACTGACGAATGGATTATGCTTTTTCCATAACATTGCCTTAAGAGAGAAAATAAAGATGGTCATTTCTGCTTATCTGGGACTTTGTCCTAGAAACACACTAAAAAAATAGGCTGTAACCACTTGGGAACAATCTTGCCAAATGGATGTACTGAACACACTGTTGATTCAGGCTGAAGCATTCACTCAGCTTAGTGATTATCTGGCATTATCTCAGTGGATAATGATTTTAATACTTCATAACACTCATTATGGCATTAGTGGTTTCATATTAATAAGATATTAGTTTTGTTATTCAGGGAATCTAATACATGAAAGTAAAAAAAAAAAATCAACCTTAAAGCCTTTATTACCCAACAGGGTTTTTGTTTGTTTGTTGTTAATATCAAAAGGCCTTTCCTTATTAAAATAATTATTTGAGCTTTCATGATTCTATCTCACTATTCTTAGTGTTCATTTATCTTGTTCCTTGACAGTTTGACCCTTGTGAATACCATGCTTTGCATTTGGCTATAGTTGATCCAGGAGAAAATGTTAGATTATCTTATTTTAACTTCTTAGTTTGTTTATGCAAAGCAACTTGATCTCAATGCTTATCTTTCATTCTGTGCAGATTAATTATAAAATGTACAGTAGATCAAAAAACAAAATTTGAGGATAATGTCACTATATTTGGAAGCCAGTGACTTTCAAAGGTTATGAATTAACAGAGAGTCCTTTGGTGTAATACCACTCATCTTGTTCTTATGATGAAGCATGAAAATTGACACAGGAGAGCGCCATGTCAAGGTTTATGAGGTCTGGCAATGCAGATGAAGGCTTTTACTGTAAAGACTGGGGAAAATTGCCTGAGGAGGAGTCTTCCTTTAAAACCATAATATTTCCCAAGGAGTTTTAGAATTTTGAATTTAATCCCAAGTCAAGAAAATGTAAAATCCTGGAGGAAAAAATACATACATGCATACACACACACACACACACATATGTATATATACACGTGTAGCTCATAAGATGATAGCTCTCCTAACTAGGTTACAGTATCTAATACATAATTATAATTAAAAACATGACTGATTTATTCACTTAATAAGTATCTATCAAGAACTTGTTATGGGTCTGGCACTGGGCTAAAAGCTAAAGGTAGAGATACAATTATGAATGAAATACAGTTTTTGCCCCAAGGAACTATTCATTAGCTATAGTTCCTTGTCAGATCTCACAAGTATAAACCTTATTTTTCAGTATAAATAACAGCAGCACATTCTAAGTCTTCTTCATACTGGCTACACTGTCATCTTACAGTGAGCACAAAAATAATTTGGATGGCAGAAAGTTTGACATAAAAAATAATACTGTTAATAAAAGTACTATTTTTAAATTAGGAAGGCATGTGAAAGATATACCAGATCTATTCTTTTTCACAAAATAGAGATTTTTTTTCTCATATAATTCTTTCTTGCAAAATTTTTCAAAATGTATATTTAAAATCTATGGTTTAATAAACTAATTTTAGTTATTTTGATACCCCCCAATTCTTATTTTACCCAGTTCTCCCAATAACAATGGAAGAATACATTCAGGGAAATTTGATTCTATTTCAAGTAACTCGTGAAGAAGTCTAAGGGAGCTTACAAAAAGGATTTACTTTTCAATGTGTTTTTCGGCAACTGAACCAAAAGTTTCCAGAATGGTCAGTAAATTCAAAACTATGAAGGTTGTAAGAAATACCACCAACTCAGAAGTTATGCTTTTTAATTTCTTGAATTTGGGGAAATAACTGACTTTTATGAGATTTCAATGTGTGTAAATGAAAAAGCCATTATTGGTAGTGGTGATCCTTACATATTGAAGAATGTTAAGATAAGTTTTTTTCATCTTGAGCTTTATCGGAAGTAATGGCTTAAAATGGAAACTTAGGGCCATGAAGGCATGTGGGATGGCGCTCAGAATGGTCTGGGAAGAAGGACCTGTGTCATGGAAGTTTTACAATAGAGATGAGGATTCTAAATATATCAGGTAACTTGATATTATATTAAACATACTTTGGAGGTTGCACTGTAGCACACTAAATAAAGCAAAAGGATAGTAGTAAATGTTTCCTGTAGCATTTTTGCTGGTTTCTTCAGTCTAGTCACTGAAGACATTATAAAGATCACACTGATTGAAGAGCGTGTCAGAGCATTTATGTACCCCAAGGTGAGCACCAGAATGAATACAATTCACTTCTTTTGCAAGTTTAAAGTTACATATATCAGACGTTGACTTCTGGACCTTTTGCCACTAGACACAAGTGATCTTTGAGATGAACTGATGCTACTCAGTACTTCAAAGAATGCTGGACAGTTCCTAAGAATCCTTGAACAAAGCCAGCCAACAGAAGTGCACCATGTTCTCCAGTGGCTAGTGGACCAGACAACAAGATTTGACAAATCTGTGAGAGTCACAGAGATCACAACTTGGCTTCATTTCTGTTTGTAACTTAGCCTCTAGCTTTAAGTTGATTTTATTTTCCCCCAGATTTTAAGGTGAGCCTGCTGGCAAAGAAGACATACATTTCAGCAATATGAACTTTTAGTTACCTTAAAAGTCTTACATGCTCATACACATACACACACATGCTCCACAATTTCTGCCATGGAAAAATCTCTCAAAAGTGATCCTCTCAACATCCAAGTAAACAGCAAGTTTGAAGAATAGCAATAGTTTACCACAGATGTGACAAAAACTGCCTTTGCAAATAGTATTGCCTGTTCTCATCTATAGCATGTAATTCAGAAGTTTTCTGTATATCACAGAATAACATAATGCCTTTTCTTCAGATGCTGCATTAGTATCAAATTACCCATTTGCCTAAAGTTATCATACCAAATTCTCAAAATTAAGTATGCGAAGATTCATATACTTTTTAATTTTTGGAAGAAGCAAAAACATCTAAAGGAGAAATTTGAATGATACATGCATGAATGAATATTATCTTGTTTCCCTGAAGTTACTTTGCAAGTAAGTCTTCCACATTAGGTATAATAAACATGTAGGTGAGCTCCGAGATCTAAAAATTAGGTTGCCCTTTGCTCTTGGAAATCAGTGACGATAATGTGGGAATTATGCCACAGGAAGGTATCATTCCAGTGAACAACGCTGGCTGTCGAATTCTGATCTAGTTGCAACCTGAGCTCAATAGCTAGGAAAATAGCAAACCAGTAATTGTGTGAATCCAATCAGGGAAGAAAATCGCAGAATACTTCAGCAAGTAAGAAAATGGAGTTGTAAATATCAGCCTTGTTTATTTCCCATTACCACAGCTGGAGGCAAGAAAAGAACATGGTTTCGTATAATACAGTCGGGTAGGAATTATCACATACAATGAGGTTGAAAATTCTAGAGAAATATTGGAAAAAGAAAGGACAGCACCGTCATGAAACATATTTGGGTGCGGCTACCCTGTCCCATTGCCTCATTTAAGAATCGTATCTGGTTTAAGGACAGAATTACTTTGAAGTCTATAGCAGGAGCAAACCTGCCCTTTGTTGCCCGGGAGAACTTCAGAACATCTCTGCAAGCCAATATTATTTTTTAAAGAAGGTTTTTTCATTTCACACTGTATGTTTTGATGATAATTTTTGCAAAACACTCTAATAACTGGGTGGTTATTAACAAACAATGACAGCTGATACTCAGAGGAATACTTTTATATCACTCGCCTGCATCTTGGAAGCAAATTTGTGTGACAACCCATTATCTGTGCACCATTCACAAATGCTGACATGAAGTAGCTTGCATCAGCCAGTACAGGCAGCTCACCTGTGCCTGTGAGGACAGCTGCCAGTGAGTCCACCCCTGTGACGGCAGCTTAAGGCCTTTCTACATATACATGGGGCCTACAGACTTCATTCTTCAACCTTCCCCCAAAAAGCCTCTGTCTCTCTGTACCCTTCTTTTTCTTATTTTTCTTCAGAAGTGATACTCACATTTCCTTTCTGACTTTTACACCATTGGCATATAATACTTCTTATGACAAAAAGTCTAATTTCCATCTTTCCTATGAAGAATGGCAATTAGAAGCCAGTTCCTAAGGTTTTTTAAAATCTCAGCCTGACACCAAGTGTTAATCTTTTACTGAAAATAAAGCAGTAAGAATAGCAATAGGAGGAATAATAAAGATGTCACTGGAATATTTGGTAAAAAGTATAAATCTGCCTCATAGCAAACCTCAGCAAAAAGTCCCGCGGACCTACTTCATATATACCAGTGCTCCAGACACATAGTCGGTTCATTGTAGTGAAGACCAGAAACTAGACAGAAGAATGACAGAGCCCAAGGACTAGTTTGTTTATGGTTTGATTACAGTGTTTTTATTCCCAAGGATATGAATTGGCTTACAAAACGATATGGAAGACAGTAAGTTAAGTTAAGTTAAATTAAATGTAAACGAGAAGGAGTAGATTAAAACAAAGATGTGGACATATCAATAACATAAAACAGAAACCAGTTAGGAATCAGTCCATTTGGGTTGCTTTAGTAAAGTATCATAGACAGTGTAGTTTATAAATAGCAGACATTTCTCAGAGCTCTGGAAGTCCAAGGTCAGGGTGCCAGCATGGCTGGGTTCTGAGGACCCTCTTCCCAGTTGCAGACTGCTGACTTCTTGATGTAGCCTCACATGTTTGAAAGGAGGCATTAGAGCTCTCTGGGGTCTCTTATGAGGGCACTAATCCCAGTCATGATGGCTCTACCCTTAGGTAATTTGGGGACCTAATTACCTCCCCAAAATTCCACCTCCTAAGACCATCACATTGGGAGTTATGATTTCAACATACAATTTTGGGGGGATAACTTTAGTCATCCCCTCAAATTTATGTCCTTCTCACAGGCCACACCTTTAATACTTTGCTCAGAACTCTCCTCAGAGTGTTAAATGTTAAATATTCAAGTTCATCACTCATAATTTCTTTTTTTAAATTGCATTTTAGGTTTTGGGATACATTTGAAGAACAAGAAAGATTGTTGCATAGGTACATACATGACAGTGTGATTTGCTGCCTTCCTCCCCATCACCTATATCTGGCATTTCTCCCCATGCTATCTCTCCCCAACTCCCCAACCCCTGCTGTCCCTCCCCTATTTCCCCCTGACAGACCCCAGTGTGTGATGCTCCCCTCCCTGTGTCCATGTGTTCTCATTGTTCAACACCCACCTATGACATCACTCATAATTTCGATCTTCCACAAAACACTGGACTACAATCCGCTAAGTTGCAAGTTCTTTTTTTTTTTTTTGAGACAGTCTTACTCTGTCACCCAGGCTAGAGTGCAGTGGCACAATCTCAGCTCACAGCAACCTCTGCCTCCCAGCTTCAAGCAATTCTCCTGCCCTAGCCTCCCAATTAGCCAGGACCACAGGCATGCACCACCACACCCATCTAATTTTTTTTGTATTTTTAGTAGAGACGGGGTTTTGCCATGTTTTCCAGGCTGATGTTGAACTCCTGGCCTCAAGTGATCCCCCAACCTCAGCCTCTTAAGGTGCTGGGATTACAGACATGAGCCACCACGCCCAGGCTTCAGCTAAATTCTTTGCTGCTTTCTCCCCATGCTGGAGGAAGAAAGGATCTCCCCATGGATCACCTTTCCTCCAGTGTCCAATAACATGTTCTTCATTTCTGTCTCAGAACTCATATTTTTACCGATAATCTTTTTAAGGCAATCTAAGTTTCTTCTAACAACCACCTCAAAACTCTTGAATCCCCCACCCACGATCCAGTTCCAAAGCCACTTCTGCATTTTCAAAATATTTGTTATAGCAGTGCGCTACTTCTCAGCACCAAAATCTGGACTAGTTGCTATGGCTAGGATAACAAAATACTACGGACTGGGTAGCCTTAAACAAAATAAATTTATCACAATTCTGGAAGCTGAAAATCCATGATTGAAGTGTCGTCTGTGGCTTGTAGATGGCTGCCCTCACTGCCTCTTCACACCGTCTTTTCTCTGCACATATATGTATGTTCCTGGCCTCTTTCCACATGTGCTAGTCTCTTCTTCTCCTCCTCCTCCTCCTCCTTCTCCTCCTCCTCCTCCTCCTTCTCCTCCCCCTCCTTCCCCTCCTCCCCCTCCTTCTCCTCCCCCTCCTTCTCCTCCTCCTCCTTCTCCTCTTCCTCCTCCTTCTTCTCCTCCTCCTCTTCCTTCTCCTCCTCCCCTTTCTTCTCCTCCTCCTTCTCCTCCTCTTCCTTCTCCTCCTCCCCTTCCTTCTCCTCCTCCTTCTCCTCTCTTCCTTCTCCTCCTCCTCCTCCTTCTCTTCCTCCTCCTCCTCCTCCTTCTGCTTCTTGTTGACAGTTCCCAGTTTAAGAAGAATATTTTAAAAAATACAAATACACAGCCAGATGAAGAGACACATAGGGTGAGGTAAGGGGAAGGAGTGTGGAGTCTCTGTGCCCTCCTGCAATGCTGCCCTCCAGTAACCTCCACACATTCAGCTGTCTGAAAGCTCTCCAAACCCTTGGGTTTTTATGGAGGTTTACTAATTTCCTCTTCTTCTAAAGCCACCAGTCACATTGGATTAAGGCCCAGACTGATAGGCTCATTTTAACTTAGTTATCTCTTTACAATTTTTAAAATTTATTTTTATTTTTTATTGATATATCACAATTGTATATATTTTTGAGGTGATATTTTGATACAATGTGTAATAACTGAATCAGTACAATTAGAATATTCATAACTTCAAACATTTATATTCATATTGAAAACATTTCAGTTCTTCTAGCTACTTTGAAACATGCAATACATTTAACTGAAGGAGTAAAAAAACATATCTACAAGGAAAACTATAAAACACTGATGAAGAAGTTGAATTGGACATCAAAAAGAAAAGGAAAAGAACAATCTTTTTTCTATTTATGTGAAGAATGTCATTGGTATTATACTACCACATACTAGAACTTATTCCTTCTAACTGTATTTTTTTTTACCCATTAACCAGTGTTTCTCCATCGCTCCCACAGTCTGCCACCTTCTGCTTTTCCCAGCATCTGGTAACCACTAACTCTCTACCTATCATCCTGAGATCCACTTTTTTTAGCTCCCACATTTGGGTTAGAGCATCCGGTATTTGTCTTTCCGTCTTAATAGAACTGCAACAAACATGGGGGTATAGGTATCTCTTCAAAATACTGATTTTCTTTCCTTTGGATAGATACCCAGTAGTGGTGTTTCCGGATTATATGATAGTTCTATTTGTAGTTTTTTGAGAAACCTCTATACTGTTTTCCATAATGGCCTTAGTATTTTACATTTCAACCAACAGTGTGCAGGTGTTCCTGTTTCTCCAAGTCCTTACCAGCATCTGTTATTTTTGTCTTTTTTATAAAACTGTTCTAACTGGAGTGAGATGATTATTATGGTTTTGACTTGCATTTCTCTGATGATTAGTGATTCTGAGCATTTTTTCATATACCTGTTGGTCATTTGTATGTCTTCTTTTTAGAAGTGTCTATTTAGGCCTTCTGCCTATTAAAAAAGATAGATTATTTGTTTTATTGCTATTAAGTTGTTTAAATTTCTTATATATTCTGGTTATTAGTCCCTTGTTGGATGGATAGTTTGCTAATACTTTCCCTCATTTTGTAGGCTTTCTCTTTACGTTATTGTTTCTTTTGCTGTGCAGAAGCCTTTTTAGCTTGGTGTAATCCCATTTGGCTATTCTTACTTTTGTTGCTATGCTTTTGAGATTTTACTCAAAAAATCTTTGCCTAGACCAATCAGTGTCCTATAGCATTTTCTCAATATTTTTTTCTAGTAGTTTTATAGTTTCAGGTCATACATTTAGGTCTTTAATCCATTTTGAGTTGATTTTTGTATATGGTGAAAGACAGGGATCTAGTTTCATTCTTTTGCATATGAATATTTAGTTTTCCCAGCACCATTTATTAAAGAAACTGTGCTTTCCACAATGTGTGTTCTTGGCACCTTTGTCAAAAACGAGTTGGCCGTAAGTGTGTGGATTTACTTCTAGTTTCTTCATTCTGTTCCATATGTCTGTTTTTATGCCAGTACCCTGCTGTTTTGGTTACTATTGCTCTGTAGGACAATTTGAAATCAGGTAGTACGATACCTTCAGCTTTGATTTTATTGCCCAGGATTGCTGTGGCTATTTGGAGTCTTTTGTGATTCAATACAAAGTCTAAGATTGTTTTTTCTATTTATGTGAAGAATGTCATTGGTATTTTAATAGGGATTGCATTGAATCTGTAGATTGCTTTGGGTAGTATAGGCATTTTAACAGTATTATTCTTCCAATCCATGAGCGTGTGATATCTTTTCCTTTTTTTTAAAATGTCCAATTCAATTTCTTCATCAGTGTTTTATAGTTTTCCTTGTAGATATTTTTTACTACTTAGTTAAATTTATTCCTAGGTGTTTTATTTTTTGTAGCTATTGTAGATGGGATTGTTTTCTTGATTTATTTTTCACATTGATCACTTTAGTGTGTAGAAAAACTACTGATCTTTGTATGTTGATTTTGTATCCTCCAACTTGACTAAATTTGTTTATCAGTCTTAAAAGTTTTTTTTTTTTTGTACAGTCTTTAGTTTTTTCTAAAGATAAGATCACGTCATCTGTTTGGATGCCCTTGCTTTTGCTTTCCTATTTGTTCTGGCTAGGACTTCCAGTACTATAGTAAAAGTGAAAAAGTGAGCATCCTTTTCTTCTTCCAGATCTTAGAGAAAAGGCTTTCAATTTTCACTCATTCAGTGTAATATTGGCTGTGGTCTTGTCAGGAATGGCCTTTATCATGTTGAGGTAAGTTCCTTCTGTATCCAGTGTTAGTTTTTATCCTGAAGAAATGTTTAATTTCATTGAATGCTTTTTCAGCATCTATTGAAATTATTATATGGTTTTTTTCTCAATTCTGTTGGTGTGCTGTATTATGTTTATTGATTTGGGCATGTTGAATCATCCTTGCACCCCTGGAATGAATCTACTTGATTATAGTGAATGATCTTTTTAATGTGTTGTTGAATAAGCTTAATTACCTAGTAATGGCCCTATCTTTAAGCCCTATCATTAGGGCTTCAAAACAAATTTTAGGGGAGCACAATTCATCCCATAACATGGGAATTGGGGGAAATTTTGATCTAAGTTTCTTGACACTAAAGTATATAGGGAAAGCTGATCAATTGCACAATTCATGTGTGGGTGAAACAAAAACAGGACAACTTAAAATCAGAGAACAATGCTCTTTGATTTTAACACTTGACAATCTTGTGAACAAGTGATCTGAATGGCTACCTCAGTAGACAGAAGATGGGAGCAAACTGGGGTAATGTCACTAGGTGTATTTGTTTGCAGCAAACACTCTAAAAATCACTCTAGTGTCTGGGTGTGTTCAGGGAAATTCGAGCCAGGGAAAAATGGAATTTTAACTAGATGCAGATGTGCTAATGTTCAGCTAATATCCTCCAAGAAGACATAATGGATTAGAGATCTAGGAAGGAAATGGATTTCAACAAGAGGGGATCTCTGGGGGAGCAGAACCTCTATATCATGTAGGTGACTGCTGGGGAGAGAGGCCACCTTTTAAGGACTGGGGCTTTTCAAGAGTGGAGAATCTTGGAGGTGCTGATTGAGACCAAAGCTTCAGCTTAGAGGGCCAAGTAAGCCCCCCAAGTAGGGGATTTCTGCAGATGGAGTTTGGGGCCACAGTTGAGATGGCAGCTCAGGACTAGGACATGTGGTCTGAAGCAGAAGGAAAAGTCTTTTAGAGAAGTAATGAAAAAGTATCCTTTTTTTCTAGAAAAATAAAATGTGTATGTGTGTGAGGGAGAGAGAGAGAGAGAAATGAGGAGAGAAAGAGAGGGAGACTGACTAGCTGAATTTGGAATCATCCTTCAAATAACAGAGTCCAGAATATTGGATGGCAGGAGAATAAGAGATTGATTAATACTTCAATTTGAAATTTCTAAATAAAACCGCAGAAACTGTGATAACAATGCCTTGAGTTTGGCAGTTGCAAGCGTGTAAATGTTTGTTAGTTCATCTGAGCCTTGCCAAAGTCTTCTGAGGTCTGCTGGGCAAAGCTGTCTTCTCTTTAATTCATACTTGAGACTGAGACTCAGAGGAGTTAACTGACTTGCTCAAAATTACAAAATTGATGGTAGGATGGGCCTCCACAGAGACTGGGTTTTCCAGGGCCACAGTGCTTGTTCTTCTGTGCCCAGCAGTCATTCTCTTGAATAGACTGTTGGCCGTATGGTGGCTTGTATCATGGCCATGTGCTGGAGAGAGCATGCTTTGGTGTGACTTTGTGAAGAGTACCAGCTTTTTGACTCTCTCCCCTCCATCGCCCCCAACCCCCACACCTTCTACTCAAACATACATTTTGATGCAGGCTGGCTGCAGAAAATAACCCAAAGTGAGAGGCTGTTGGAAAACAGCTGGAAAGTAACTGTCTGAGGGGCCTTGCTTCGTCAAAACGACCACACCGGAAATGACATAAAATTAACTAGATGACGTTTTTTGAGGACAGGCAAAAGTAAGTAAAGAAAAACTGATCCAGCTGTCTAACAGTAAAGTAAAAATGAATAGCATGAGTGATTTTTTAAATCCAGTGCTCTGTTTTCAAATGAAGCTTTTCTCTTAGGGTCCAAGGCCCAGCCATCATGACAGAACCCCAATGTCAAGCTATAAAGAGTGAGCACTAAAAGTACAAAGTATTTAAAAATTATTATTATTAGAACTTTTTAATTTAAACCTACAATCGTAATTATCTCATGCCTTTGGAGAAGAAAAAAAGTCAAACTTTTAAACTATTGCTTAATTTAATCAAGACTCAGATAAAGTTATTCCCATTTAAAAGATATGTAGAGATAAGGAGTAGTTAAATCATCCAGAATGTCAGGCATGCAGCATAGATCAGATTAATTTTATGGAATTAGCCCCAGGTTCTGCTAATCCTCTTACAGGGCTGGTCTTTATGTATTCAATGGAGATTTGACAAACCAGGAATGAAATCAGATATCTGGATGAGGAATGCACCATCTTCATTTCACCCATTCTTGTTCACATGAATGAAAATTACTACACTAATTATAAACAGAACTCCAATGGCACTAAAAAAATTGGGAATGTATGTGCTTCATCTCTTTTACAGCCACGGTTTTCCTCACATTCTGCCACAAAATCGTGGCGGGTTAAGGTGGTAAGTTAGGGAGCTTGAGACCATGTCCCACCTGGTTTTAGGAATGTTTCACTTCTACCAGGTTTTCTTGCCAGGTTTACCACCTATGTTCCTAAAAGGAGACAGATGGCTTACTCTAACAGGGTAATTAGGAGAGCGTAATGAAGGGAGGTATGGACAGGATGTAGGGAGATCCACCAGCGGAGAAATCTGGGCACTAGCAACAGCAGGGAGCTCTTACCACTCAGCCCGAAGAGGCCAGCGAAGGAAGCAACCCCAGGACTGCAGAGAGACTTGTGGCTACAGTCGCAGCCTGTACATGCAATCCAGGCACTTGGAAACATTCCACTTCTATACATAATGCCTGCATCTCTAAAATATGCCTGTAAGTTAAATGTATAAAATCCAAACAATGGACTTAAATGTAGTGAAGTTTTCCATTCTTAACTAAAAAATAAATGTGTACACAAACTTTAGTGGTGTAATTTCTAGCATTTCACTGGTAGTTTCAGTTTTGTTCATTTCCTTCACAATCGAGTGTCTTAACTGAAGTATTCAATTGAAGCCAAAACGCTCTCTGACATGCTCAGTGATTTACTTTCTATCTCTTTGACATGCCTAATTATTTCCATCGTTTTTGGATTGCGCTTATGAAATCTATGCATCTTATCACTAGCATCAGCACATTCACTTTTCTGTTTTCAGATATCTGAATGAAATTTTAAGTGCAAAATATTTCACATTCAAATAATTGAATACATTCTGCTACACAAAGATGTCAGTGCAGTGGAAATTCAGTTATTGCTCAGTTGGTTCCATGACCATATTGAAATAGTCATTCTTTTTTTTTTTTTTTTTTTTTTTTTAGACGGAGTTTTGCTCTTGTTACCCAGGCTGGAGTGCAATGGCGCGATCTCAGCTCACCACAACCTCCACCTCCCGGGTTCAGCAATTCTCCTGCCTCAGCCTCCTGAGTAGC
The DNA here is from genome assembly GCA_028533165.1 of Leontopithecus rosalia. Classification (NCBI taxonomy): domain Eukaryota; kingdom Metazoa; phylum Chordata; class Mammalia; order Primates; family Cebidae; genus Leontopithecus; species Leontopithecus rosalia. Next base: position 4,431,640 of record CM052662.1, read on the forward strand.
TGGGATAACAGGCACGCGCCACCATGCCCAGCTAATTTTTGTATTTTTAGGAGAGACAGGGTTTCACCATGTTGACCAGGATGATCTTGATCTCCTTACCTTGTGATCCACCCGCCTCGGCCTCCCAAAGTGCTGGGATTACAGGCATGAGCCACCGTGAAATAGTCATTCTTGCTTGGATTACAAAAGTCCAGATTAAGTATATATGGCCAGCGTATATTGATAGAGGGTAGCAATTGTACAAATATCAAACACGACAAAACTTGAGAATTACTACATTTGTTTCTCAGCTTCACAGTAGATTAGAAATAAGTAGCAACTGGCAGCCTGACTTCATGGGCTGAAAGATGCTGCAAAAATCAAACACTGGCCAGGCACAGTGGCTCATGCTCATAATCCCAGCATTTTGGAAGCCAAGGCAGGTGGACTGGTTTAGCCCGGGAGTTCAAGACCAGTCTGAGAACACAGTGAGACCCCATCTGTAGCAAATAATACAGAAAAAAAGAGCCAGGTTGGTTATACATGCCTTTAGTCTCAGCTACTTGGGAGGCTGAGGTGGGAGGATCACCTGAGTCTGGGAGGCCAAAGATGCAGTGAGCCATGATTACCCACTGCACTCCAGCCTGGGCGACAGAGTGAACCCTGTATCAAACACACACACACACACACACACACACACACGCATGTAAAAATCATATCAATCTAAGACTATTTTGTAGAGACTATTTTTTTTACAGACCTGAACTATCCCTGGGGAGAGCACTAATAATTAGTTTATAAGAATAATTCTGTTCTCATTGTTCATCACCCGCCTATGAGTGAGTATATACGGTGTTTCCTTTTCTGTTCTTGTGTCAATTTGCTGAGAATGATGTTCTCCAGATTCATTCATGGTCCCCTAAAAAGGTTTACTGGCCTTCTAAAGGAAATTCACATAAGGCAGCAGAAAGAGATAAGAAGTATTTTCTAGAACTGCTCATCATACCTTCTGCATAGACACTTCTTTCTAATAAAGTGGCTTCCTATATCTCAACTGTTCCAAAGATAGAGGAGAGTCTGGAAGGAAACATTCGTTTGCGGCCACTTATTCGGGATGGTAAGAGTTAATTCCACCTATCTTTGCCCTATTCACCTTCCAGTGATGCGGAAAGCAGCCGTGGTCGGAACCTTCACATCACAGAAGTCAGCAAAGGCTAAGAATCAGCACCCCCAACCTTCTTGCTATTTAAAAACTTACCAGCACATTTCTGATTGCGACTCCCGTCTCTTTTCCTGATCTTAGCTCTGCTGTGATTCTTTTAAAACAAACTTTTTAATTATAGAAAATTTCAAATACATATGCAAAATTAGGCAGAGTAGGGTAATAAACTCCCAGTTATCCATCATCTACTTTTAATAATCATTAATTCATAAACAATATTACTTCATTTCAACTGCACTCACTGCTCTCTTCCCAGGTATTTCAAAACATACCCCAGACTTTATGCCATTTCATCTGTAAATATTTCTAAAAGATAAAGACCTTTACAGAACTATAACTACATGCCATTATCACTCAAAAAATGATGATACATTTTAATATGTTTAAATAGCCTTTCAGTGCTCAAATTCTAAAATCTCATAAAATTGTAAAAGATAGTTTCCTATTTAATCAGGAATTTAAAGTAATGCACACACATTGTAATTGGTTGATGTATCTTTAAGTTTCTTTTTGTCTATAGGCTCCTTTATTTTTTTAGAAACCTCCCTCGCATTTGTCCTGTAGAATTTTCCTGCATTCCAGCATTTAGGATTGTATCCTCTGGGTTCTTCTGTCAATTGTTTTTGCTATAAATGGGTAGTTGGATCTAGAGGCTTGAAACAATTCAGTCTCAATTTTTTGTTTGTTTGTTTGTTTGTTTGTTTGAGCCAGAGTGTCTCTCTGTTCCCCAGGCTGGAGTGCAGAGGCTCACTACAACCTCTGCCTTCCGGGTTCAAGTGATTCTCCTGCCTCAGCCTCCCGAGTATCTGGGACTACAGGCATGCGCCACCACCCCGAGCTAATTTTTGTATTTTTAGTAGAGACGGGGTTTCACCATGTTGGCCAGGTTGGTCTTAACTCCTGAACTTGTGATTCACCCACCTCGGCCTCCCAAAGTGCTGGGATTACAGGTCTGAGTCACTGCGCCTGGCCTCAGTTTCAATTTTTATAGTAAGGACACTTGAGAGAAAGTGGTGTGTTCGTCCGTCAGGGGGCACTTTTGACCCGCCCTTCTGTTAAAAGGAATCGACACACATTGCTTATGTTTGTTATTTGTTAATTAACTAGAGATTGCAAAAATAATATTCTAATTATCTTATTCCCTCTCTGTGTGTTAGCTGGAATATCTCCATATATTGAGAAAAACTTACCCTCATTGCGTTCGTAGGAGCACAGTTTGTTTAGGAAAGTCAGGATTCTACCAAATACTTGAGAGTATTCTTCCCAGCGCTTTGGAAACCGAGTAAGCCACTGCTACCCTTTCCGTTTATGTGTTCAGATTAGAGGGACAACATCCTTATTTTGTTCCCACCGTCCCTTGAAAACATTTTTAGCCATATAAATGCTTCCATTTTGTTTATTATTCTCTAAGACACTTACCAACCACTCTTTATTAGAAGAGCTTACTTAATTTTGAGGTGTATATGATGGCATGTAAAAAATAATTACTGTAAGTACCCCACAGTTAAATCATTTATCTAAAATCATGGGAATCATTTGGCTGCGAAGAGTACCAAAAATCACAGGAGAACAGAGAGATTCTGAACTGATTTGACCTGTGTGTGGTTATCACTATATTAAATAACAAATTTTAAATATAATAAGAAACGAATACTTCAACTTAGATAGCTAAAAATATTTATTATTGGTAGAAATATATAAATACGATTCAATATTGGCAGAAAACCTGAAGGCATTTTTGTTTGAATTGGCATTCTAATTTCTAGTTAGAAACATCTCATCTTTTTACGAAGGAACAATTGTTCTTGCTTCAATTTCTTCAAAATTTCCTTTGTACTAGATATTGACCCCTTACCATGTATTGACCAGTTTGACTACTTGAAACCGTTTTTCTGAATGCTAATTCTCTTTATGCCCATAACCAGGAAGTAATGTCCTTGAATTTGGAATTCATGAGTAGATTACACTAAACATCAATTTCAAAGCTTGGTAATATTCCTCTCATAAATTTGTTTTCAAAGTAAAAGATACAGTTCGTGGTAGAGGTAATTTAATTAATATAAACATCCAGCAAATAGTAAAAAGATTATTTTTGCTGTTGGTCATATTGCAATTTACCTTTCGAGTGTTTCTGTGTGTATTTATGCATATGCGTGCGTCTTTTTCTAAAAGAGTTTTTTTCTCCTTAGTCTCACCAATCTGCTTATTTTAAGGAACTGCAACTGGTGTCAGACCTTTTAAGTTTACTGAGACCAGATACCATTTATATAAACCTTTTAAAGATCCACAGTTCTCAAATGAATAAGTCTTTATGTGCTAAAGGGAAAGAGATTTGAGCTTTGTAAAGACATTTTTGACACAGGATAAATGCTCGAGAAATATTTATTGATTGAATACAATTTAAAATCTTATCGATTTCTTGATATACCATTTGGAGCGACTACGGCTGCAGAAGTGTCTTAATAGACATTTGGTTTTCAAGCAAACAATTCTCTTTTCTCTTCCTCTCTCCACCAACACCTACCCACCCTCTCTTTTTCCCCATTCTACGAATCTCAATTTTATCTTTCTTTCTTAATAAAAGATACACACTTAGAAAGAAGAAAAAACCAATAACTAAATGTGATTTCATTCCTTTCCCACCCCTTCTGTCAACTTGGCATTTTGTTAAATGTTACTACTTTTCACTTTCAGAAAGGTTTAGCCGACAGCATTCAATCTACTTTCTACCAGGTAAAACTTGCCCACCTCCTAACCTTTAGGTCATTCCAATCATGTTATTTCTCCCATAATGCTAGAAGTAATGGCGTAGGCAGGAAGTGAAAGTAGAAGTTATATAGCTCTTTCTTTTGTTTGCTTGTCTCTAACTACCTTAAACTACTTCCTTCTCATTGTTATAACAATAGGGCAAAATGGGCCTATCTAAGCGGTCCCAAAGACAGCCAGACTTCTGTAACCTATTATTATGACCTTTCTCTCATCAGTAATTGTTCTGCAATTTGTGCCTAAAGAAACCTTATGGCCCCCAGTGCCTGCATAAGATATGGTGAAACTTGCTTGAGGGCTAGGTCTGGCGATTATCACATACCAAGATCTTACAGGTCACCCAAATGCAAGAGGCTTACAATACTTTAAAATATTTGAATAGTGAAGTGATGGACATATTGTTAAAATGATCCTTTAATTTCATTTTAATGAGGATCCACTCATTGGCCTCCCGTTCTCAGCTTTGTGTCTATTATGAGGGCGTCCTTTTGGTGAGAAAGCCAACTAAGAGGTTTTATGTATGTTTGCTAGAAATGAGAAACATCCATTCAAAAAACAAACAAAAGAAGAATAAGAAGAAAAGAAGTGAAAGAAGAGAAGGAGGAGGTGGAGGAGGAGATGGGGACGAGGAAATCTGTATTGGTGTTGATTGGTTGCTTGTAATTGTGGTGACGGTGGGGGCCGGGCACCAGTGAGCTGCAGATGCTGCAGTGACATAAGAGACATTAACAGGAAGACAGTTTCTTCTTTACGTTCTCTGAGTATATTGTTTTCTTCCCACATACCCCTTTTGCCATTGCCTTCTCTCGTAGTAAGAATTTTAATCAGGTAGCTTTATGCCGCCAGTGGACACTCAATAAATACTAATTAATGACTGTAATGTGTCATGCATGATGGACTGTTGTATTCTTCTTGGATCACAACCCATTAGCCTAATTTAAGTCTTAGAGACCTTATGGAAAAGTGCGTTACTAATGACAGCAAGCCTGTGAAGAATTGCTTTCAGTTTCATGGCGTTTGTTGAACACTTAGAAAATATCCCATATACTAGAGGAAACACTCGGAAAGCATTTGTTGAGGTTAATTGAGAAGCAGATGGGTGATTAGCCTCCATATCCTTCAAAGTTCTCTTCCAGGAAAATAGGAGATTATTCTTTAGTTTGATGCAAAGTACTCTGCCTCCATTTACCATTTCCCTGTGCTTTGCAAGCTTTTTAATTTTTTTAGTTTTTCAGAGGCAGGGTCTTGCTCTGTCACCCAGGCTAGAGCATCATCATAGCCCACTGCAGCCTCGAACACCTGGGCTCAAGGAATCCAGCACTGGGATTACAGCTGTGAGCCACTGTGCTCAGCCCCTTTGCAAGCTCCTCTTTTTTTTTTTTTTTTTTTTTTTTTTTTTTTTTTTTTTTTTTTTTTTTTTTTTTGAGGCGCAGTTTTGCTCTTGTTACCCAGGCTGGAGTGCAATGGCCCGATCTCGGCTCACCGCAACCTCCGCCTCCTGGGTTCAGGCAATTCTCCTGCCTCAGCCTCCCGAGTAGCTGGGACTACAGGCACGCACCACCATGCCCAGCTAATTTTTTTTGTATCTTTAGTAGAGACGGGGTTTCACCATGTTGACCAGGATGGTCTCGATCTCTTGACCTCGTGATCCACCCGCCTCGGCCTCCCAAAGTGCTGGGATTACAGGCTTGAGCCACCGCGCCCGGCTGCAAGCTCCTCTTAATTCATTTTAATTGTGTCTGTTGCTTATGGTTATCTGCCCCCTCCCCCACCCCCACCCCTCCCCACAACTCGGTCAGTGAAAAAGTAAAAGAAGGCAGAGATTTTTCTTTGAGTCACTAGAGCTCTATCCACCAGTGACTGCTAAAGTGGGCTCTGTACACCGCAGGGATATTCACAGTAATCAAGTAATGGTCCTTTCATTTTTATATGATTTTAACTCTATTCTTTATATCTATCCTTCATGTATGTTTTCTTTTGCATGTAATATATTAGTATTATATCAAGCAGTCAGTGGACAAAAAGGTTTTAAGGCATTAGGACAACTCAACATGACATGATGGAAAGAGGAGAGTGATGAGGAGATTCAGGAGAATCACATGAGTGATGGGGAGATTCAGGAGAATCACATGAGTGATGGGGAGATTCAGGAGAATCACATGAGTATGAGGAGATTCAGGAGAATCACACGAGTGATGGGGAGATTCAGGAGATAAGGAGATAAGTTTGTTTGGTCCAAAATAAATAATCCTTGCTCTCTTGAAACCCAGGAGTAACTTACATTGTACTAATACTCACAAAAAGAGGAAGAAAAAGGCAGCTGACAGGGACAGTCTTTCTTGCTCTGATTCTGTCGAATTTTCTACAGACTTTTCTGTTTTCCTCACAGAGACTGGAAAGACAGGGATGATGATTATTATAAACTAAAAAATAAATCTTCAGCAACTAGGCTTGGCCATGGAAGGTACATTATATCTATAATAAAATTTTTTGAAAGACCCTCAGATGTCTTTGGATATATAGAAAGTGCTTTGCTTAAGAACTTCCAGTCTAAAAACATTCACAGACAGGAACCAAGCCATGCTGCAGATGTGGGGATTTCAACTCTGATGGCATTAATGGCTCCGTGAAAGCAGCATATTTTATCTTAATCTATGATTCACAGTGTTTATGCGTAGATTTGAGATATTTACCAGAACTATTTACTCCATTATGTCCAACTAAACACAAGAGCAATGGGATTGTTGAAAAAGTGTTCATGAGGTGAGGTTTGAAAACAAAGTAAAGCTAGCCAATCAATTGAAAGTGGAAAGGAAGTGTTGGTTTTTGCGTGGACACAGAACAAATTTTTTCCAAATGAATCATTCTACAGGACAGAGAGTGAATTACCTAAAACACAGTACCTGTATGAATTACAGTAATCATAGAGGAAATGATTATGTGAAGGCAAAATCTTTTGAGGGGGTACCTGGGCAGTAGGTTTCAAATCTTTCCAAACAATAAGCAATTGTTAACTGTGTATCCCCAACACACTTATGTATTGGTTGTATATAACATACATATACAGCTATCACTAGCTAATATCTCCTGGCAAAATTCACATTTGGGGCAAGACAATTCATTAATAACAGCAGATATAAATTCGTACTTCAAAACACTCCCCAGTAATTTTTTTGGAGGGGGACACTATCTTGTCAGATACGATAAGATCATTAATTTTTTCTCTGTAATGTGGTGAACAAAGAGCTTATATTAGGAGTAGGAGAAGTGTCATCTCTGCCATTTTCTTGTTGTTTACATGTGCTAGCATAATTAATATTCTTTTTGATTTTAACAGCATCTTTGCAGAAAAATTTAAAAAGCCAGGTGCCCATTTCGAAAGCATGAGCATAAACTAGAAAACATAGTCTGGAAACACACTGAACTGGGCACAGACTGCAGTAAGTTGTAGTGTGACAAGGGAGGAAAGAGAGGGCACCACTGCTGATCCCTTCACACTGTGGGGGATCACACACGCCCTCTTCCCTCAGAGCATGCGGGCCAAGTAAGGATATGTGTCAACTCCTATATTAAACACTTATAAATATTAATTCCTTTTGACTTTTAAGATAAACATTTTTGTTAATAAAAGTACTATTAATTTCTTTCTATACCCCAGTGAATCATCTTTTGTACCCCACGAGGTATATACATCTCGTTTTGGAAACCCTTTGTCTAGAAGATCAGCTCAATGTTAGGTTATATCTATTATATAAATCAATACTAATTAATATCTATTAGCTTGATATAAATTCTGAAGAAGGGTACGTTTGCCCAAGTAATTAAAGGCTGAAATGGTGGTAAAACTTTAGTAAGCCTTTTTTCAGAGGTTCAAAACTTGTTTGAATTTGCACAACATGGAAGTGTCTAGATAATGAATGAATAATAAAGCCACCTTGGGATTCTCAATAACCCAAGGTGGGAAGAGCTGACATCTGCCTTAGTACATTTTGATATGTTTAGGTAAAAATATTTAACACAGAATTAAGGAAGAGAAGCATATGACTGGTTTTAAAGTGTTGAAGGACAGATTTAATCTCCTGCTTGGTGGATAGTTACCGTAACTTCAATGTCTAGTGGGATGGCCAGCTAGAAGCACTGGCTGACTCTTTTGCTAAAGAAAACTGGGTTAGTGCCATATAATATATATGAAGAATCTTTTTAAAGGCACTGATGAGCTGGCAAGAAGATGAAGATTCCTGACCGATCAAATACTGAGTGAAAGTAGGAACCCAGAGTGGCAAGCTGAGCCCACCGAAGCACGTTTACACACTGCTCTGAAGCTGGTTGAACATCAGTGACTTTGAGTCACTGCTGACAGGAGGTTAAACATAGGACCTACCTAAGGAGAGGAATAAATCGGGGGACCTCTGACATAAAGCTAAAACCCCAAAGGGTCATAGCTTCCAAGTAAGGGTAAAAAAGGAAAATCCATCTTCCTAGGGGAAACAAGAAAAATGGTCTCTTTCAAGACTTGGTGGTAGGAAGAGAATAAAAATATTTCTTGAGTATATTCTCAGTCATCAGTGAGTCCTCACCTAGGTTTGTGGCACCAAAACATGCAATCTTGGTGGGCTGAAAATCAAAAGCCAATAATTAGGTTTAAAGGGGTAGAAGCTGAGCTATGTTCATATGTCTATAACAGAAGACACACATCTGGAGATACCTACTTAAAATTCAACCCAAACAATTCCCATGTATATTTAGCTTCCAATAAACATGAGCTAATAATCAAAAAATCAAATAACACCTGTGAAAACAACACATCAAAAATATGAGCCAACAGAGACAGACCTGCAAAGGCTTTCCAATATTTAAATGGAAATACTTTTATTCCCATAATTTTGTTTCACGTACTGTCAAATAAATATGTTTTGGGTATTCGAAGGAATAAAGGAAGAGAATATAATCAGGAATAAGGTGCAAAAAACTAAAAATTTTTCAAACAAGGTTAAAAGAACTAGATATAGTAATTGAAATGACAAATTCAATGGATGACATTGACAGCAGATTAGACACAGGTGAAGACAGAAATTATGTAGAATGCAACACAGAGAAATTTAAAAAAATGAATAGTTAAATACATAGGGAGCATTTCAGAAGAAAAGAGAGCAAATGCATGGGAGAAGGAACATATGGATAAATGATGGCTGGACATTTTCCAGAAAATGAGAAACATACTTCTTAGATATAAGAATGTTAAAGAATCCAGTGAATAATAATTAAAAATAATTCAGGACCAGGCACAATGACTTCTGCCGATAATCCCAGCACTTTGGGAGGCCAAAGTGGGAGGATCACTAGAACCCAGGAGTTTGAAACTAGCCTGGACAACATAGTGAGACCCCATCTCTACAAAAAAAATCAGAAAATTATCTGAGTGTAGCAGTACTCACCTGTAGTCCCAGCTACTTGAAAGGCTGATGCAGGAGGATCGCTTGAGTCTAGGGGATCAAGGCTAAATACAGTGAGTGATAATTGCACCACTGCACTCCAGCCTGAGCAACAGAGCATTACCCTGTCTCAAAAAAAAAAAAAAAAGTAGGTCAGGTGTGGTGGCTCATGCCTGTAATCTCAACACTTTGGTCGGAGGTCGAGGCAGGCAGATCATGAGGGCAAGAGACAGAGACTATCCTGGCCAACATGGTGAAATCCCACCTCTGAAAAATACAAAAATTAGCTGGGTGTGGTTGTGCGTGTCTGTAGTTCCAGCTACCTGGGGAGGTTGAGGCGGGAAAATCGCTTGAACCCGGGAGGTGGGGGGGTTGCAGTGAGCCGAGATCGCCCCGTTGCACTCCAGCCTGATGACAGAGCGAGACTCCATCTCAAAAAAAAAAAAAAGTGATTTCTATTTATACTCATCTCAGTGAAACAGTAGAATAATGAAAACAAAAAGAGGATCTTAAGATCAGCTAGAGGCAAAAGAGGGGTTTACCTACGCAGGCAAAACAATCAGACTGCGACCAACCTCTCAGAAACAACAATGAAAGCCAGAAAACAGCGGGACGGTACTGTCAAGGTGTTCAGAAAACCGGGAGTTTTATACTCTATGAAAATATTTTCCAGAAAAAAAGGATGAAAACAAATTTCAAACAAATACATATTCAATGAGTTTGACATCTAAAGAATATACCTCAGGCAGGAGGAAAGTAAACCTAGGTGGGGAAATTTGGGATGCAATAAAGAAAGATTTTTTTTGAAGTGGTAAATAATAAGTAAACTTAAGCAAAAGTTGATTATAAGACAAGAATGAAAAATTTATAACCCTAAAAAGTAGAAGTAAACAGAGGACAGTGAGAACACTGAGAAGTACTTACTGGAGATAGTGTTCTATGGTTTGCATGGTTGAGTCTATAACTATATAATTATATAGTCTAACAAGATGGTATATTAACTGTAGGCTTTGATAACAGTAAGCATATCTGTTTACTTTATTGGGATAATCCCTAAATGAATAGAAATAAAGCATGCAACATCTAAATTAGTAGAGAAAAAAAATAGAAAAAGAAAAATACCTAACCTAAAAATGTAAAGAAATAATAAAAAGAAACTTAAAAAGCAAGACTAATAAGCATAAATAACATAGTGGTAATAAACCCAAATCTATCAGCAATATGAACTACATATGCCAATGTAGAAATTCTCAGTTGGATTTTTGAAAATTCTCAACTGTACAATGTTTATAAAACTCATTTTAGCATGGATACCAAAAAGTTAAGTTAGAAGAAGGAATTGAAAACAAAACTCTCTGCTGAACCAAAACTAAGCAGGCAAAACATAGCAATATCCAGCAAAATGGACTTCACAGCAAAAATGAAAAGGGAAAGTGGAAATAAAGAGGACACCTTCATTATGCTAAATGTTCATAATGTCAATTACCAGGAAGATATTGTATTTAAAAAATGGGATACATTTTTTAATGCTATATCCTCAAAATATATAAAATAAAATGATAAAATTTCAAGAAGATATAAATAAATTCATCATCATAGTTGAAGAAACAATATCCTGTTCTAGGTAATTAATAGGTTAATAATAGATTAAACAGACCAAAAGGAGACTATGGGAAATTTGAATAGTGTAAATAAGAAGCTGTTCCCAATGGGTATATATAGAACATCATACCCAACAAAATGGGAAATTAGTAGTCTTTTCATTTACATATACCGAAAGTATCTAAGGAAACCAAACATGGAGTTCATAAAACTAGTTCATCAAATTCTAAAGATTAGTATGATATAGAACATATTCTCTGGGCACAGTGGAATTAAGCAAGCAGTTAAAAACCAGAAAATCCTCGTGAGTTTTTAAAATAAGAAACATGTTCTGTAAGCTATCCAGATAAGAGAAGAAATTTTAAGAAAAATCAGAGAAACTTAGAAATAAAGAGTAATAAAAATACAATCCAAAACTTTGGTAGTCCAAGGGAAATTACTAGCATTCAACTATTTATATGGGGGAGAAGGAAAAATATTAATAGGAAACCAATTAACTCAGGAAGCTAGAAAAAAATAGAGTGAAATCAAAGAAAGCAGAAGGAAATAAATAGAATATGAGTGGAATTTAATAAAATTGTCACTTATTTGTGTGAGCTAAAAATTAAAAACTGAACTTATGGAGATGGAGTATAGAATGATCATTACCAGAGCCTGGGAAAGGTAGTGGTGGGAGAGTGGAGATGGTCAATGGGTATAAAAATAGACTTAGATAGAGTGAAGAAGGGCTATGGTTAATGGGTATAAAAATAGACTCAGATAGAGTGAAGAAGAGCTAGTATTTCACAGCACAACAGGGTGATTATAGTCAACAGTAGTTTATAGTAAACTTTGAAATAACTAAAGGAGTATAATTGGAATATTTGTAACACAAAGAAACAATAAGTGTTTGAGGTGATGGATACCCCCATTTACCCTGATGTGGTTATTATGCATTGCATGCTTATATCAAAATATCTCACATATCCCATAAATATATACACATGCTATGTACCCATAACAATTAAAAATAAAGTTTTTAAAAGATTTTTAAAAATTTAATAAAATTAAAAGCACATATACAGTAGAGAGGACTGATAAAAGCTACCCAAGGGAGAACCAATCAAGCAAAAAACAAAGGAAGATACAATGTGTGAAATAAAAAAAATATATAAAGAATTAATAAGGGAACAAAATTATAATTTCTTCAAAGTTTTAAACCATAAGAGACCATTATGAAAATTCTCTCTACTAATTCATTTGAAAATTTATTTAAAATGAAAATCTTTAAGGAAAATATAATTTCCCTGACTCAAAAGAAAGGTATAACCTGAGTTATATGACAAAACCAAATGACAAAATGGCAAAACCAAAGAAATGGAATCAGTAATGAAAATCTTTCCACAAAGAAAACACAGGTCAGGTAGTTTTACTGGAAAGTTCAGAGGCAAAAATCCTAAATAAAATAATACATCTAGCAATATAAAAAGATAATACATTATGATTAAGTTGGTTTTCTTCTAGAAATTTAAGGTTACTTTGTCTTTAAGTTAATTAATGTAATTCACCATAGTAACAGATTAAAGAGGAAAAGTATATGATTATCTCAAAAATATTTTATAAAAATATATTTTATAAAATTTGCAATAAAAATTCTTAGCAAATTAGAAAAAGAAGTTCCTCAACCTAAGAAAGGATATCTATAAAAGTTCCACAGACACTACCAAACTTAATGCCGAACTAAAAGCTTTCCCTTTAATGTTAGAAAGAAGAGAAAGGGGCCCAAACAGCATTGATTTTATTAAAATTATCCTGAAGGTTATATAAGCTGTGATAAAGTAAATAATGTGTAAAGTTGAAAAGGATGAAATGAAACTTTTTATTCAGACAAAAAATTCCAACTATTTTTTCCTGTAAAATTTATCAAACTGTTTTTTAAAATCATGTGTAAGAACAAAGCTTCAGAATACTCAGGATGCTCCTGAAGTAAAGCCTAAGTAAGGTGAAGAGATTTGCCCTACCAAAGGTTCTAGAATTTTTTAAAAGTCATAGCAATCAGGAAGTATAGTATTGACACAGCACTGGACACATAGATCAGTGGTACATAATAGAGACCCCAGAAAGAAAAAAGAATACCACATTTGGAAACTTGATTTGTTATGAAACTTGTATTACAGTTAAGTGAAAAAATGACAGACTTTTCGATATATGGTGCTGGGATAATTCACATGAAACAAAATTAAACTGAACCAAACTTCATGCATACATTAAAAATTACAAATATATTTATTGGGGAAAGAAAGCTTTCAGAAGATATAGGAGAAATCTCTCTGACCTCAGAATAGGGAAATATTTTTCAAAATTAAAAAAGTGCCACTCACCACAATAAAGAGATTCAACTGTACAGAAATTTTATGTTCATCAAAATGCCCAAAAAATGAAGTGAAATAATAAGCCACAAAGTGAAAAGGGATATTAGTAACACGTACGACTGACAAAGAACTAGTAGTACAAATCACATAGGAACTAGAAATTCATAAGAAAGACAAACACACAGTATTAATGTAAAAATAGATTTGAAGAAGTACCACATGAAGGCGGAAACAGAAATAACAAGTAGACATTTGAAAAAGATGCTCAGACTGCTTAGTAGTTAGAAAATTCAAAATCACAATATATCCAAGTGCTACTTGTCAGATTTGCAGAATATGAAACATCTAACAATATCAAAGATTTTCAAGGATCTGGAGCTTGAGGAACTCTTATACCCTGCAGGTGGGAGCCCCAAGTGGTAATATCACTTTGGAAAACTATTTTGCATTATCTAATAAAATTTAAAATGTGCACACTGTGGAACACTCTCCCTCTGATATCCGTGTGACTTCTGCCTCATCTCCACGTTTTGTTGTTCACATGTCACGTGATCACCATGCTGCTCTTCCTGACCACCCTATGGAAAATTGGAAACTGCCCAGACAATTCCTGTTTCCTCCCAACTTCATTTTTCCCCATAATACTTACCACCTTCCAACAGGTATGATTTATATATTTATTTTATCTGTTTCCCCTTACTAGAGCATAAGCACGTGAAGGCAGACTCCTGCCTGTTCTTTTTATGGATGTGTGCTTAGAGTATAAAGTACTCCCTGACACAGAAAAAAACTTGTTGAATAAAATATCTTATGGTCCAGCAATTACACTCAATGCATACATCATGGAATAGCACAAAGCAGGAGGCATGCACAAGAATGCTTGTAGCAGTATAACTTGTAGTGGGAAAAAACAGAAACACAACAAAACATTTTTTTTTAAAGTCCTTAGCTGCATATCAACAAAAGACTGGATAATACATTGTGGAATAGTCACATAAAGGAACAGTATATAGCAATTAAAATAGATGATATTTAACATGAATTTGAAAACGTAACATGGAGCCAAAAAAATAAAGTCTCACAAAAATACAAACAGCATGAATCCATTTATTTAAATTATGAAAACTTGCAAACCTAAGTAATATATTATTTAAAGCTACAAAACTGTAAAGATGAACAGGAAGTTGTGAGTAAGCAATTCTGTGAGGTTTACTGCTGAATGAACAGGAGTGTCCATAGGTGCTGTGGTCTTCATTCGATGATACTCTTCTGCTTGACACTCTACAATTACATGCATGCAACTGAAGCAACAAGGTTTTCAGAGCCTGTAAGCTCCTAGTGGGCTTCAATGTGCTGAAATAGTCGAAAAGTGGATTTCACCCACAGGTTTTAATGTAGGTCTACTTCTGAGCTATGTAAAGATTCCTTGTTGAATTGAGCAGCCTTTAAGAAGTAGGGTGGCCACAGGGTTATTTGCTTTGTTGGGGTTCTAACGATCTCTGTTCAATCTCTAGACTCCCAAAGACTGCTGCACTTTCGGGGAGAGAGTCTGAATAATTCAAGTCCCAGCTCTGATGATACTAACCAGTTGCTGACATGTTGGCAAGAGACACAGTATGCAAAGATCTACTAAATTTTACAGTGATCCTACTAGAGATAGTATTATGATGTCCATTTTACAGATGAGAAAACTGAGACAGAGAAATTGAGAATCTTGCTCAATATCCATAGCTGAAAAATATTAGAACTAAGATTCATGCCCAGGTCTGCCTGACTTCAGACATTTTCTTTTTCTGTCAGTCAGTCTCCTCTTAGCTCCCAGAACTTTTGCTGTTCCAGCTAATTTGCTCCCCGTGTATCTCTCAGTGATTTTCCACATATTAAGTATTTTACAAATTTGACCCAAAGGAAGAAATTGGGAGAGGAAATTCACTGTTTCTGCAGAAGGGCTGCAGCCCACACCCATCTGTTGTTTACCGAGGCTGGGAATGTCGAATGGCTCCCAGTAAGCAGTGTCTGCCTTCTGCATTTTGCCTCTTTGGAAGATGTTTCTCATCCTGCCCCTCACCACCCACTCGCTTCTGTCTGGTTTCTCTTTTGCTGGCCCTTTTCCCATAGCAGTTAATGTTTGCCCTGCAAGTGCCAGAGCATTCACCCTTTCTTCCTTGAATGATGTGCCCATTTGCATATCATGCAAACAGCCCAGCTGCTGAAGTCCCAGTTAGGGTAAATAACGGTCACAGTGTTGATGCTGATTCCTCCTGGGGCCTTCTGGAACCTGCTACACAGCTCCAGGGCAGAAAATCGTTTAGTTGGAATCTCTGCTCAGCTCTTGTGACATCATGAATGAATGTTTGTGCTGAAAATGCTCACGTAACCCTTTCCATATAAATATGTGCTTTTGAGCCTAATGACCTAAGAAGAGTTGTACATGGAGACAAAATGCTCACTTTTATTTTTGCTTTGCCTCGCTTAATTAACTTTTACTTTGGAATATGTTTTCTGAGTATATATTCACTAATTTTAAAAATTCAGTAAAAACAGTAATTTAACATAATTCCACAAACATTTAAATATTGTTTTCAAATGTAATCAGTTAGACTCTTTGTGTATCTAATATATCAATTTTCTAGCAACGTAACAAGTGGCAATGAAAAAAGAAATCCTCAGTAAACTGATACCGAAACAGATTACAAGGTTTCTGCCACCACTGATTTGTTTTTCGCTTTCTTTATTATTATCCTTCAATTAAGTTTTTTCTCTCTTGTTTCTTCCCAGATGTACAATTTATACACTAAAGCTAGAGTCAGGGTTGTCTTTTCTGGACCAGCTGAAGCTGTAAATTATCTAGTGGGAGACATGCCTGGTTAAAACGACACTTCTTCTGTTACAGTCAAACCGTTCAATTTGTTGGCTTTGAACTAATCAAATAAATTTTGATTTTTGAGATCCCAGTCAGTGTTCCCCAAATGATGCTTATTTTGAATCTTATTTTTATAGTATAGCCTATGTCTTTTTTGAATATTTTTCATTTATCGACTAAGATGTACAGTTTCTTAATATTCATGTATGTATGAATGCATAAAATTTCTATTTTATTTTAGGTCACATATACTTTTAAATATATATATAATATATATAAATACATAAATGAAATATATATGGACATATATAATTATATGTATATACATATAAATACATATAAATGTATAGCTATATATATACTTACGTATTTCATTTAACAAGCTTCTAAAATGATCTGATATTCGATCATTACTCATTTAGGGTCAGCCTAGGTGAAGCTCTGATAAAAAATAGTCAACAATCAGATTGTAGCAGCTGCCAAATCCCCAGAGATCCTAATGAAAAGATGTAATTATTTTACATTTGAATGTTCTGGTTTATATCAATGTCATTGCACTAGAATGATTTTACCAACAACTGTTTTGAATTCCAAGACTTTAAATGTAGGAATTTCAGGTAGAAAGAGTGAAAGTTGAGTCACAGCTTTATAGGTTTATTCTGGCTTATTCAATTCTTTATTTAATGCTTACTGTACCCCTATGTGGAGGCCATGGGAATCAGATTAGTTACCTACACCGCAGCACACAGCCTTGCTAATACCTCTGAGAAGCGTGCTCGAATGGGTGCATGTGTTGGCCAGCAAACCCACACATGCAAGGAAAATACCTTTCTTTGTTTTTTACTTTACAACTTAGTTTTTGACACTACTCTAATGTCAGTATATCCTCCTTGGTCATCGTTTCTAAGTTCATTCTTTTTTTTTGAGACGGAGTTTCGCTCTTGTTACGCAGGCTGGAGTGCAATGGCGCGATCTCGGCTCACTGCAACCTCCGCCTCCTGGGTTCAGGCAATTCTCCTGCCTCAGCCTCCTGAGTAGCTGGGACTACAGGCACGCGCCACCGTGCCCAGCTAATTTTTTGTATTTTTGATAGAGACGGGGGTTTCACCTTGTTGACCAGGATGGTCTCGATCTCTTGACCTCATGATCCACCCGCCTCGGCCTCCCAAAGTGCTGGGATTACAGGCTTGAGCCACCGCGCCTGACCCTAAGTTGATTCTTGTGGTGATCTCATCAAGCCTAAGGACCTTACATATCATCCACATGTTTTTGGCTCCCAAATGTGTCTGTTCAGTCCCAACCAATCCCCTTGGATTCCTGATCCACGTGTTCAACTGCCTGATTGAAATCTCCACCTGAATGTCGAACAGGCATCTCACACCAGACTTGCACATGACAGGTTCCCGTTCATCCCTTCAAAGCGCCTCCTACACACTTCGTCTCAACTAACAGCAACCTCATTTTAGTTGTTCAAGATACAATCCTCAGTGTCATCCCTAAATCCCACGTCTAATCTGTCGGCAAATTCTCTTGGTTCAATCTTTAAAAAAGATCCAACGTTCGTCTACGTCTTACCACCTGCACTGCCACCATCCTGCACAAGTAAGTCATCACCATCTCTCACATGGCTGCATTGCAAATAATCTAACTAGTCTCTCTGCTTCTGCCATCCCTCTTCACATCCAGTTCGCCCTGTCTTAGTCCCTTTCTGCTGTTATCACAAAATGCCTTAGACCGGGTAATTTATAAATAATAGATATCTGTTTCTCACAGTTCTCTGGCATCAACATCAAGGTGCCAGGAGATTTGGCGTCTGGTGAGGGCTCACTTTCTGCCCCACAGATTTCTGTGTCCTCACATGGTAGAAGGGTGGGAGGATAAGGAGCAGAAAGGATGAAAGCACTTCCTCAAGCCCTTTTATAAGGACTCTAATGCCATCCGTAAAGGTACAGCCCTCATGGCCTAATCACTTCCTGACAGCCTCACCTCGTTTTTTATTTCTTATTTTATCTTATTTTTAAAATTGTACTTTAAGTTCCATGATATATGTGCAGAATGTGCAGTTTTGTTGCATAGGTATACATGTGCCGAGGTGGTTTGCTGCACCCACCACCCCATCATCTGGGTTTTAAGCCCTACATGCATTAGATATTTGTCCTAACACTTTCCCTCCCTTAGCCCCCCAACCCCCGACAGGCCCTGGTGTGTGATGTTCCCCTCTCTGTTTCCAGGCATTCTCATTATTCTGCTCCCACTTATCAGTGAGAACATGCAGTGTTTGGTTTTCTGTTTCTGTGTCAGTTTGCTGAGGATGATGGCTTCCAGGTTCAACCATGTCCCTGCAAAGGACATGATCTCATTCCTTTTTATGGCTGTATAGTATTCCATGGTGTATATGGGCCACATTTTCTTTATCCAGTCTATCAATGATGGGCATTTGGGTTGGTTCCAAGTCTTTGCTATTGTGAATAGTGCTGCAATAAACATGTGTGCATGTGTCTTGATAGTATAATGATTTGTATTCTTTTGAGTACATACCTAGTAATGCAATTTCTGGGTCAAATGGTATTTCTGGTTCTAGATCCCTGAGGATCTAGACACCACACTGCCTTTCCACAATGGTTGAACTAATTTATATTCCCACCAACATTGTAAAACTATTCCTATTTCTCCACAGCCTCACCAGCATCTATTGTTTCCTGATTTTTAATAATCATCATTCTGACTGGACTGGCAGGACATGGTAACTCACTGTTTTTTGATTTGCGTTTCTCTAATGGTCAGTGATAATGAGCTTTTTCCATATGTTTCTTGGCCATACGTTCACATGTTTGCCCACTTTTTGATGGGGTTGTTTTTTATTGTAAATTTGTTTAAGTTCCTTAGCAATGCTGGACATTCAACCTTTGTCAGATCAGTAGATTTTGCCTCACCTCTTAATACCGTCATCTTGAGGTTTAATTTCCAACATATGAATTTTGAACAACACCCATATTCAAGCCATAGCACCCCCCTTGCCAATCCTCCTGTAATTCTCAATATAAGTCAAATCATGTTACACCTCTACTTGAAATCTTATAACTTCTCCACTCAAAATTCTGCAGTTCATTTAGAGTAAAACTCAGAGCTTTTTTTTTTTTTTTTTTTTTTGAGACAGAGACTCACTCTGTTGCCTGGGTTGGAATGCAGTGGTCCAATCACAACTCACCGCAACCTTGATCTCCTTGGGCTTAAGTGATCTGACTGCCTCAGGTGGAACCACAAGTGTGTGCCATCACACTTGGCTAAATTTTTTATTTTTTATAGAGATGAGATCTCCCTGTGTTTACCAGGCTGGTCTCAAACTCCTGGGCTCAAGCAATGCACCTGAATAGGCCTCCCAAAGTGTTGCGATTACAGGCGTGAGCTACCGCACCCGGTCTTTCTAATGGCATAGAAAATTATCTCATCTCTCCCTGCCACACCAGCCTCTGATGATTCTTTTAACATCCAGGCACAATCCTGCCCCAGGAAATTTGCTCTTTCCACAACCTCTTCCTGAAATACTCTTCCCCCAGGAATCTATATTGCTAGGTCCACTTCTTTAGCTATTTGCTCATAGTAATTTTCTCAGTGGAATCTTCCCTGGAAATGCTAACTAAGAGTTCAACCTCCATTTTTAACATTCTTCTTCCATGCTTACTTTTTCTCTGCCCCACCCAGAACTTATCACTAACATTTTTAAAGATTTTATTTAATTTATTTTGCTTGTAATCCATCTTCCCCATTAGAATGTCATCTCAAGAAGCAACGATTCTGTCTGTTTTGTTCATTCCTGCTCCTGTTACTGGAACAGTGTCTGGAACACAGTTGCTCCTCATAAATATTTGTTGGAGGAAAGAAGGAATGAGTACCGAATGAGTAATTGATGTCATTCGTACCGTCATATTGGTGAGTGCAGCTATTTAATAGCAGGTCTTTCTCCCATTAACTGGTTTCAACAAGCACCAAGCCTCATTTACCCTCATTCCATTTTACTAATCTTTCTCATCCTGGGTGATACCTCATCTAGATCTTTCTGTGACAGTTTATAGAATCTCATCTCCAGCAATTGGCAGAACGATGTGAGTGACAAGTCTCCAGTCCAGCCGGATTAGGCTTTGGCTTAAGGGAATGCTGTGGCTGGTTTGCTCATCCATTCAGACCATTACAACTTTTTCCATATAAGTAAGAAGGTTGTATCACTTTCATCATTTCTGTATTCACTGCAATAGCACTTTTAATTTCCTTTAAGAACTTTTCCTTTGCATTCACGACTTGGCTGCTTGGCAACAGAAGCCTACATTTTGGCCTATTTTGTTTTTGACATACCTTCCTTACTAAATTTAATCATTTCCAGCTTTTAGTTAAAAATTAGAAGCTTGCAGGGCACGGTGGCTCACACCTGTAAACCCAGCACTTTGGGAGGCCAAAGAGGGCAGATCACAAGGTCAAGAGATTGAGACCATACTGGCCAACATGGTGAAACCCCATCTCTACTAAAAATAGAAACATTAGATGGGCTTGGTGGTATGTGACTGTAGTTCCAGCTACTTGGGAGGCTGAGGTGGGAGAATCACTTGAACCCAGGAGGCAGAGGTTGCAGTGAGCCGAGATTACACCACTGCACTGCCACCTGGGCGACAGAGCAAGACTCCTTCTCAAAAAAAAAAAAAAAGAGAGACTCTTCCTTTCACTTGAACAGTTAAACGCCATTGCAGGGTTATTAACTGTCCTAATTTAAATACCATCGGGTCTCAGGGAATAAGGAGGCTTAAGGAGAGGGAGAGAGATTGGGGAGCGACCAGTGAGTGCCAAGTCGGAACACACACAACATTTTTCAATTACATTTGCCATCTTATCTGTGCTTCACTGGTGGTGCCTGAAAGCAATTACAATAGTAACATCAATGACCACTGATAACAGATCATAGTAAAAGATATAATGATAATGGAAAACTTTGAAATATTGTGAGAATTACCAAAATGTGACACAGAAGCACACAGTGAGCACATGCTATTCAGAAAACGGCACCAATAGTCTTGATTGACTCAGGGTTTCCACAGACCTTCAATTTGTAAAAAATGCATTACCTGACATATACACCCTGGAATACTATGCAGCCATAAAAAGCAACAACTCTGTGTCCTTTGTAGAGACATGGATGAATCTGGAAACCATTCCCACAAACTGACAGAAGAACAGAAAACCAAACACCACATGTTCTCACTCACTGGCGGGTGATGAACATTGAGAACACTTGAGCACAGGGAAGGGAATAAGACTCACTGGGCTAGGTGGGGGCTGGAGCGGAGGGGAGGGGAGAGACATTAGGGGATGGGGAGGATGGGGAGGGATAACACCTGGAGAAATGCCTGATGTAGGCAACAGGCAGGGTGGAGTGGGGAATGGAGAGAGCAAACCACCATGGCGTGTGTGTACCTATTCATCAATCCTGCAGGGTGCAAGATGTGCACGTGTACCCCAGAGCCCAAAGTACAATAAAAAAAGAAAAAAATAGAAAATTAAAAAGAAGTGTGTTGCCTGCAAAATGCAGTAAAATAAAGCACAGTAAAATGAGGAACACCTGTACTCTTACATGAATTATTAGTGAAGATATTACTAATGTGAAAGAGTCTTAATAATTATACAGGGAAGATTCTTTTACACCCTGGTTGTTGTAAGAACAAAATTTGTTAAAGCTGCCATCCGTATTTTCAAGCTGCCAAGGATCAAGAAGAAAAACGAGGTTGATGTTAAAGAAGTATTTTAGCCCCATCAGTTAAACCATCACCATATTCACCACAACCCTTTACTTCACATGGATATGTTTCATATGCGGTGTTGCCCTTTACGTGCTCTCAAAAGAGAACTCAGCTAATTCCAAAATGCAAGTCTTATGGTCACAGCTCAGCTGCATACCTCACCTCTCAGAAGGCAAAGCCCCATTGCCTTCTTAGTCACTGGAAGGTTAAAGATTTTATATTAAAGAGTGAACGTGACATGAAAAAGCGGCCCGACAAAGCTGTTGCGCAGTATTATCTTATTTTTTCTATATAATGGGTAGAAGTAAGATTTTAAAATAACGTATTATTGATATGGGCCACTGACTGAAACTGAAATGCCTTTTGCGCAGAACACTTCTCTGTGGTCTGTTTGTTGTAGAAGTATCTTTCTTACCTATCAGAGAAAAGTTTTTTCTCTTTTGTCCTCATAGCTTCAAAGAGTGAGATGATGCTGTTCAAGTGCATGTGCATTTGTGTTAGTGGTAGTGCTGGTGGTGCTGGTGGCGGTGGTGGTGGTGTTGCTGGTGGTGCTGGTGGCGGTGGTGGTGGTGTTGGTGGCAGTGCTGGTGGTGCTGGTGGCGGTATTGGTGGTGGTGCTGGTGGCAGTGGTGGTGGTGCTGGTGGCGGTGGTGGCAGTGCTGGTGGTGGTGCTGGTGGCGGTGCTGGTGGCAGTGGTGGTTTTGGTGGCAGTGCTGGTGGTGCTGGTGGCAGTATTGGTGGCGGTGCTGGTGGCAGTGCTGGTGGTGCTGCTGGTGGTGGTGGTGGTGGTGCTGGTGGCGGTGCTGGTGGCAGTGATGGTGGTGCTGGTGGCGGTGGTGGTGGTGCTGGTGGGGGTGG
>CM052662.1:4454995-4541245 GCA_028533165.1 Leontopithecus rosalia
AGTGCTGGTGGTGGTGCTGGTGGTGGTGCTGGTAGTGGTGTTGGTGATGGTGCTGGTGGTGGTGCTGGTAGTGGTGTTGGTGATGGTGCTGGTGGTGGTGTTGGTGATGATACTGGTGGTGGTGCTGATGGTGGTGTTGGTGACGATGCTGGTGGTGGTGGTGGTGCTGGTGGGGGTGGCAGTGCTGGTGGTGGTGCTGGTGTTGGTGTTGGTGGGGTGCTGGTAGGGGTGGCGGTGCTGCTGGTGGTGCTGGTGGTGATGTTGGTGATGGTGCTGATGGTGGTGCTGGTGGTGGTGCTGGTGGGGGTGGCAGTGCTGGTGGTGGTGCTGGTGGTGGTGGTGGTGCTGCTGCTGGTGGTGGTGCTCATGGTGATGTGGAAAGTGTTGCTGCCACCTCTGTTTAGTCATCTTTATAATGGGCCTAGGAATATGAGAAGACCGTTGAGTTTGAGTCATCAAATGTTGGAATCTAAATCAAATGAAGAGGATTTTAGTTGTTTATTCATCTGACAAAAGGGCATTAGAAAGAGGTGAATATCGTCTTGGTCTCAGACCGGAAGATGGCAACACAACCTCAGTCCCTGGGCTTAATTATAACTCCATACCCACTGGCCCTCTGTTTTACCATACTGAGCACTATTTTTTCCTTTGTAATGTGGTCATTGTATTTTCCTTCACAGAATTAATAAGAGGATAAAATGAGATAATTAGTCTAAAAATAAAAGTGTTCTGTAATACAAGGTAGTAATAATTCTTGCTATAATCTATGGAATACCTAATATATGTTGGGCATTGAACTGAGTGATTTAAATATGTTATCTTAAATCTTCAAATTATCTTGTTAAGGTAGATATTATTAAGTCTTTTACAGAGAAGGAAATAAGTTCAGAAAGATTAACTGACTTGCCCAAGTTCACAAAGCCTGGTAAATGTCTGAACAAGGGTTCATATCCAGGTCTATTTGACTCCCAAGCCTATTTGGCATTTGAACAGTTTTTGATATATTTCCTAGCTTTCATTAATCCTTAAAGGCTCTCCTTGGACATGAACCATCAATGATAATGAAGATACTAGCTATAAATAAAGGTATGAACTAGCTGGTTACCATGTGATGTACCAGGCACTTTACATGTAACAATCCATTTAATCCTTATAACTATATGTGGTAGCTGCTGCTATTCTTTCCTTTTTTTTTTTTTTTGAGATGGAGTCTTGTTCTGTCACCCAGGCTGGAGTGCAGTGGCGTGATCCTGGCTCACTGCCACCTCCGCCACCCAGTTCAAGTGATTCTCCTGCCTCAGCCTCCTGAGTAGCTGGGATAACAGGCGTCTGCAATCATGCCTGGCTCAATTTGGTATTTTTAGTAGAGACGGGGTTTCACTATGTTGGCCAGGCTGGTCTTGAACTCCTGACCCATGATCTGCCTGCCTTGGCCTCCCAAAGTACTTGGATTACAAGCATAAGCCACCGCACCCGGCCATTATCTCCAGTTGATAGATGAGGAAGTTGAGGTACAGAGAGGTTAACTAACTTGTCCACCCCAGTAAGTGGCTAAACCAAAATTCAAACCTAGACAGTCAAGTGATTATTTAGAAGATAAATAAATTATTGGAAAGCAACAAGGAACTTCCGGACTTTTTATTAATATGATGAACAATGTAATGTTTCCCTTTACAAAAAGATGAATGTACAATATGCATTTGTAAATTCCTTGTCAAATTGTACAAAGCCTTGTCAAAATTGTTTCTGTTTGTGGAATATTTTGTCTATCATGAAGTGAAGTTCAAAAATAAGCCACATCTATGAGCATATGTATTCATTTGACTCTGTAAAAATTACTTTCCTGAAGATATATGCATTCTTAGTCATATAAATGGTACATTGAGAAAATGTCTCCTTTAATTTCGGTCTCAACTCAGGAAGCTATACAAATAAGGGTTTCTTATTTTTCTTACTAAATTTCCAAAAGAGTCTAAGATTTCGAGGCTTGTTGAAACAAATCTTTTTAGCAAGATTAATTTTAAAGTTAGACTTTATGAGTATTAAATTAAGCTGTCAGCCTGTGAAATGATACAGAGAAAGATGTGCTACAACAATCCCCTCCTCTCCAGCCTCTGTAGAGGTGGGTAAGTCTGAACAGGAAAAGCAGAGGCCAGGAATCACATTTTAGTAATTCTTTTCTAGTTATGTCAGCTTTCTAGCATGCTATTAGAGACACATGTGTCATCTTCACCATCAACCAACATATCATTGCTGTTTCAAACTGTTACTAGAGCTGTTGACACAGAATATTGTGTCTGTCGACAGCTCCAATTAGCTGGCGTGTCTGACTGGTGACAGCACGGTCTACTTTTGTTTACAGGGACGGTGGGAGCTGTATCTCCGTCTCCCAACCTCCAGTGGCAGACAGATGGATAGAGCTACATAATCATCAACGGAAGTGTGTGATATTCTGTCTTCACAAACCATCGTGCAAAGCAGAGCCAACGGTCTTTTGTCTGCTTTTAGAAATGATTGCAGGATCCCTCCCATCTGTCAAGTTATGAGGGTGAATATGCATAAAATGCTTCATATATGTGTACCTGTAGGAAACACTGGATTGGGATGTGCAGAGAAAATAAAGCAAACTTTTTCTTAGGCTTTTTAAAAATTGTACTTTAAGTTCTGGGGTACATGTTCATTACAAAGGTATACACGTGCCATGGTGGTTTGCTGCATCCATCACTCCGTCACCTACATGAGGTATTTCTCCTAATGCTCCCCCTTCCCTATCACCCCACCCCCTGCCATTCCTCCCCTAGTCCGCCCCCTCCCACAGGCCCCATGTGTGGTATTCCCCTTCCTGTGTCCATGTGTTCACATTGTTCAACACCTTTTTTTTTTAAGCCAATGTGATATTTAATTTGTATTGTGGCAGCATTAAATACATTTTTGCCTCAGCATTGCTTTTAAAAACATCTTTTATTGAAAATTTTTTAAAATCAACCAATGTATTATTATTATTACTAGTAAAGTTACTAGTTAAAATTATTAAATTACATTTTGTAATTTTTGACTTTTTCTGCTGTGTATGGCCTTACTTTAACATGTGATGGGATCATTGGCTTGGAATTCCCTATGACACGTCACCTTCTCTACTGATTTCATCCTTTCGTCATTAGAGACACATGTCAGAGAGGTGACGTTCACAGGCAAAAACAAAACAAAACAAAAAACGCCTTAGTAAGTGTGAGGATGTGTAAAATTATTATTTGTTTAAAAAATTATTATTTTTAAAAATGTAAACTGTTAAACTTCTTTAGTTTTTTTTTACTTAGTTTTATGATGGCATGACTCAAAACTAACCACTATATGGCTGGAAACCACTAACTTCATCCATTTCCTGTCCTCCGTTGACTGCGACTCATCCCTCAGATTTCTGGTCACATGCCATTTCTTGAGAAAACGCTCCCCAAATCCTCACCACACACATTTACCATGCTATTCATTTATGATATTTATTGCAATTTGGAATGTCCATTTGTGTAATTATTTGACTCACATTTGCCTCTTCACTGAGTCCTGTGAGAGCAGAGAACAGGTTGGTGTGGCTCACCATTGAATCTCTGGTGCCCAGTATAATGCCTGGGACCCAGCTCGGGACTCAGTACAGATGAGTGCTGCTCAGGTGGATTCACACTAGAACTTCCCATAAGAGAAATACTACTCTTCTGGTTTCCTAAGACTAGAACTTCTTGTGACTAAGTGGTTGTTTTTTGTGTGTATTTAATTATAGCTCCCAACTTAGCCCAGAACTAGATGTAGGTAGATGATAGTGGGGGCCAGGGGCCATGTTCCAGGTAGAGGGAGTCACATGTATGCAGATACCATGTAGGCTTCCAAGAGCCCAGCTCTGCACAAGGCAGGATCGAAGGGGAGGCCTAAGAGTGTAAGACTGAGAAAGAGGCCATCAAACAACAGACCATCTGTAACTGTTGGAGGTCGACCTGAAACTCTGACTTGGAAAGCCTGGAGGAAGATTTCTTATTACCTTATATTAATGGCTGGTAAATGCATTCATATTGGTCTTATTAGTACTGTGTTTCAGCAAACATGGGAATGGGACTCACTCTTTTGAAGCCTGGTTTGAGACTCATATCCCACATAGCAGGTAGATAGGTGGCATGAAGGAGAAAACACACTTGTTGCTTCATGTGACTGAAATTCTGGAGTGTTTGTCATGGCAGCATAACCTAGTCTATCATGACTGGCGTGGAAATCTCCACATCATACTGAGTTATTTATGTATTTCTACATATAAGATCATATGATGAGCAAAAATCATGTTTTCATTTTTACTGTTGTATATTCAACAAATTGGCTGCCCTTTAGAGCTTAAAACCCTTTTCTAAATAAATGTTCGGAATTTGAAAATCAGCATTTACTGGACTAGTGGTTCATTCAGGGGAGAGGCCATATATTTAACATTTTATACCTCTCATCAAGACCTCCGTACTTCGCAAATAGTCAGCGTTAACTAAGTGTTAGTTGAGTGCATGGATCACCTTATAAACATTTCTTTTCCTGGCCGAAGCCTGTCAGTTTTATTTTATTTTATTTTGCATAGGTTCCACTTCCCAACACCTGAATCCCTTTCTCCAAGTTCTCCTGATTTTTTCTGAATTGTAGACCTCACAGAAGGTTGTGGTATGAATACCTACAAGCAGTTAAGGAAGTTAAATCTGTGAAGTCTGGCCTATTCTGACCCTGGATCCATTTGGCTGCTTTCCCTCATCCAGACAGTTACTGTCTACTCTTTGTGCAGTTCTTTCTCAGGTACTTTGGTCCTGGAGAGTCTTTAAGACCGTGTTTATGTAGCTTTCATTTTTCAAGACATTTTTACATTATTCTCATTTGATGTTCTCTGGAAACCCTGGGAAAAGTGGGCATGGCATTTCCCTCGTTTGATAGATGGAGAAAATAAGGTTCACAGAAGTCACCCAACTAGCAGTGGAATATGTACCACTGAGTTGTTGGCAGGGTGCTTTACTGTGCTAATATCAGAAAACCAGATACTTAACCTTGCTGTGCTTAACCACCAATTCGATCTACCAGGTAGAGGCTATTGCTGCTCTGGACTTAATTCTCATTAGCAAGGTGATGCTTGTGGAGGTGATGAAGATTATGGGGGAAAATGACTATATTTTTTAGAGTTGAAAATAGTTGAAGGAGGGAAGACTGAATATAAGCCAAATACATTCTTTGGACTTTTAGAATGCATTCCCCCCCCCCCCCCACCAAATCAAAGAAATGACTCCCAAGAAACGGCATCATTCTATGGACAGAGACTTTAAAAGGGAACATAGCTCAAAGGAGATGGGGAACTCTGAAAAATGTAATTCTGATCATATATTCATGAATAATTCCCATGTGAATAAAGGTAGGCACATCTAAAGAAGCTTTTGTGACTGCCAACAGGGCTCTCTGATGAGCTTATATTCAAAAGGACTCGTAGGAGAGATAGAAGAAGCAAGGCATAATGATGGTAAGATTGTCCAGGCACTGCATGGATGAACCCTGAGAGCAAGCGGACTAGATCCCATAGGCTACTCAGCCACGTGTGACCCTGGGTAAGCTACTGCTTGCTTGTGGGAGCCCTGAAGTAGACATTTGCTGTCCCCATTCCTCACTTCAAGATTCACAAATATTAAACATGCAAAAGAGAGATGATACACAGAAGTGTATTCAGATGACATCAGCCCATAATGAGATGCAGCTGGTAAAAATGCTAAAAGAATAGAAAGCCACTTTCAAGCAAAGAAAATAAGAAAGGGAACGGTGACGGTGAAAGTGAATGGCATGGGTAAACACATCCTATAAACTGTGGGGAGATACATAACGTGAGGATCCCTAGCTCTGATTCATGTTAGGCCCCTTGGTTGTAGAATCTTTCACTCTGTTAGTAGAAACCACTTTAGTTTGCCTGTGAACTGAAATAACAAGAATCATCATCTTTAAGATGAGAGGGCAGAACAAACAATGTAAACAGAAAACAGAGCCAAGAGAGATGAAGAGAGAGGGAGCATCAGGTGTTCTTAATGAGAAAAATTCTGTGTTCTGAAGAACCATATCCCAGGACACCAAAGCACCCTAAAGACATGATCAAAGACCGATCTTGCTGCTTTAAAGAAACCACAGAGAACAAGAGCTTTCTGCACTGAAGGGCAAACACTATCTCAGTTTTCAAGAGAGAGAAGGGTGAAGCACTAGTCTAATTAATGAACATAATGTTGATCTCTACAAAATGTAGAGATTTTTGAATTGGAAAGTTGGTGAGTGCATGGTGAGAAAAGCAGCACACAGAAGAGTCATGATTCTTTAAGAAAATCTGGATGTTTCACACACACACACACACACACACACACACACACAAACTGGGTTGGTAGATGTGGTGGCAGCACAGTAGCTCCAAAAGATGTCCTTATCCTCATCCCTGAAATTGTGAATATGTTGGGTTACATGACAAAGGGGAATTAAGATTATAGATGGGATTGAAGTTGATAATCAGTTGAATTTGAGATAAGCAGATTATCCTGGAATATCTAGGTGGTCCCAATTTAATAAAAAGTCTCCTTAAATGTGAGACAGGTAGCAGAAGAGTCATTGTCGGAGTCATGTAATGGATGAAAGACTCCATCAGTCATTTCTGGCTTTAAAAATGGAAGGGGCCATGAGCCAAGGAATTCTGGCAGCCTCAACAAGCTCAGAAAGGCCTTTGGACTCAACTGGGACTTACACCATCAGCTCCACTGGTTCTCAGGTCTTTGAGTCTTACACTGATTTTCCTGATTCTCCAGGAAAACCCGGAGATGGCAGATTGTAGGACTTCCCAGCCTCTATAACCAAGATAGCCTATTGTTAGAATGAATCTCCCCTTATTATCACAAACATAGCACTTAAAATGACACATTTATTATCTCACAGTTTCTGTGGATGAGAATCCAGTCATGGTCTAGCTGGGTCATTTGTTTCTCAGTATCACAGCATACAATCAACATGTTAGCCAGGGCTGAAGACTCATCAGAGGCTTGGCTTAAGAACATCTGCTTCCAAGCCCAAGGGCTATTAGCAGCATCCAGTTCCTTGTAGGTTGCTGAAATGAGGGCCTCAATTTCTTTTTGACCATTGACCCAAAGCTACCCTAAGCTCCTTGCTAATGGACTCCTCCAATATAGAAGCTCAAACCATGACAACTTGCTTCTACAAAAGTAGCAAGGGAGAGAGTCACATACATGTAATTATATGTATCCTATCACCTCTGCCATTATATTCGCTTATCCAGAAGCTGTCACAGGGTCTTCCCACACTCAAGAAAAGGAAACTGCACAAAGATATGAATAACAGACAATGGGGGCCATCATAGAGTCTGTCTTCCATGTTAGGTTATTTTCTCAATTTGCTAATGAATTGGGCAGACATATCGTATGCTCAGTTGCTCCACTAGGAGGTACTGAGAACTTGATCCAACTATTTCACTGAAATCATGGTTGTCAAAGATGCTAAAGCACTTTGCTAAACTTTTGTCCCATCACCTCATGAGTTCTTCAAGGCCAACAAATCTTCGATACTGATATTATTTAAATACCACCCATTTGCTTTTGTCATATATGGCATATGATGGAGACTCATGGTAGGAGAATCCTAATGACCCTCCCTCACCTGGGAATTCATAGTTTGGTTGTCACTTTACAAGTGATTAAAATAAATTTATCCAGTTGTGTACATCTGGTGTTTATTTTATGTACAAACAGGTAGATCAATGAAGGGAGAAATAAAGGCTCACCCAATTGGAGGGAATCTTTATCTCTCTTCTAAGAGAATTCATGGGTGTGGAGTCCTTGATGATTTGTTCTTCATGAACATGAGCTGACCCCACAAGAGTCTTGCTTTGTTTCCAGATACTTACAGACTATCTGCTTCACAAGTGGCCCTTGCCTACCTCATTAACATCATCTCATGCCTCTCTCCCCCTTTTCTATCATATTCCAGCCACATTTGCCTTCTTTCTGTGTCTCAACTCACCAAGGTTCTTCCCTCAAAGTCTCTGCGGTGGATGGAGAATGAGTGTGATGAATTGACAGAATCAGGCTTCAGAAAGTGGGTGATAAGAAACTCTGTGAGGTAAAAGAACACATTCTAACCCAATGCAAAGAAACTAAGAACCTTGAGAAACGATTTGACTAAGTGCTAACAAGAATAAACAACTTAGAGAGGAATATAAGTGAATTGATGGACCTGAAAAACACGACACAAGAACTTTGCGAAGCATGCACAAGTTTCAACAGCTGAATTGACCAAGCAGAAGAAAGGATATCAGAGGTGTTGTCCCCTCTGCTGTGTTGTCTTCTCTGCATGGAAAATGCCTCTACAAGGTCCTTTGGACTCCTTGCGCTGCCACAAATCCATCCATCACAGGAGTTCTTAATCTTCGCTGTGCATCCAATCCCCTGGAGAACTTGTTTAAAAACAAATTGCTGTGTCCGTTTCTGATTCAGTAGGTCTACAGTGGGGCCCAAGAATTTGTGTTTCCAACAAATTCCCAGGTGATGGTTCAAGGATACACTTTAAGAACCACTGGTCTCTCATATTATCCTACTTTATTTTCCTCATTGTATTCATCACCTATTTTCTATTTGTTTGTTTATTTCGTTTTTAGATGTAAGTTCCATGAACATCAAGGACTGTGTAAGAAATTACCAGATCTGTGCTTGACTGTCTAGCATATAGTTATTACTGGATGAGTGAACAAATAATGAATAGATTGAAATATGGAAAACATTCTACTAGAATGTGTATCAGTTTTGGGAGCTGAATTGGAGGATCCATTTTTATTTGTGGTTTCACAAATAGATATTAAAGATTGCTTAGAAACTATATACTTTAAGCTGCAAATTACAGTAATTAAAATAACACTTCTGTGACTCTTTCTACAAGTAACACTGGGTTGCCATCATGCTCATATTAGGGCTTAGGACAAATACAACATTGAGCAGTCTAATTTTATAAGTATCATGTAGTAATTATCACTTTTCCACGAAGATCTTAAGCTTACTTTGTTTTAAACTAACGATGGTAAGTTTTAATTTTATCTGGAAAATATCTCTTTCTCTCATTTTCCACTTTTCTCTTTCCTTCTCACAAGAATACCAAGAATGATGTTTTTCGCCCCAACAGTAGATTGACTGCATATCTATCTTTACAGTCCTGGAGCGTTTCTGTCATTTTCTCTCATTATATTATAACTGGGACACTTTTGTTAACACACATTCATTACCAATTACCTGCGACACCTGTGGATACCACATGCAGAATGGAAATCTTTTTAAATGAGCAGTCTGATTAAACAGAGTTGGCATATGCTAATTATGAGGCATGAGTCTTCAAAAAAAGGAGAAGCAAGAAAAATTTACAATTAAAAATATATTTACAGATACCCACAGTCTATAAAACTGGCTTTTGCAAAAGGGTGTGAAGGATTGTAATGCAGGTTATACAAATATGCCATCAAATAAAGTGAAGATTTGGTGTTTATCAACCTGATTTTAATGCTGACTACCCAGCACCAACTCACAACTTCAGTAGCAAAATTGGCTGGAGTAACAAGATGAACCAGACCTCACCTCTGGGTTGCGTTGCAGACACACCAATGTTGGGCCAGATGCAAATATTTGTGCTCAGATCTAAGCCATTTCAGCATGTCGCCAGTGCTTATGGTCCTACTCATCGTTCAATGAATGGCACTTGATTGACTAAATCTCAAAATGAAGTCACAGAATCATAGGTGTTAACAGTTAGAAATGGCCCTAGCGATTGTGATCTTTAAATCTTCTCCTTCAAGAGCTAAGGATATTGACAATAAATAAGTAATTTTCTCAAGGTCCCACAGGAAGAGTGTGACAGAGCTGGGGCCACAGCTCATGTATCCACAGTGATTTCTGCTCCTACATACTCCGTTTAGTGTAAGGTGACTTAGAGGGAACCCACTTGACATTATTAGCTACTGCAAATTTTTAATAGTGGAAGAAATTATATCTAATCCTTCCATAATTTTTCATTTCCGTTTAAATTGTATGAGAGCTTGTTTTGGGATCAACAGTTTCTCCCCAAAATTCATATGTTGAGGTCATAACTCCTAACATGCCTGGATTTGGAGGCAGGGGCTTGAAAAAGGTAACTCAGGTTAAATGAGGTCATAAGGATGAAGCCTTAGTCCAGTCGAACTGCTATCCTTACAAGAGGACAGAGACAGCCAGAGTGTGCATGCACAGAAGGAAGGCTTTGTGAGGACACAGTCAGGAGGTGGTCATCTGCAAAACCAAACTGGTCAGCAGTTTGATCTTGGACTTCCAGCCTCCAGAGCCATGAGGAAATACAGTTCTGTTGTGTAAGCCACCTCATCCTTGGTATTTTGCTATGGTAGCCCCAGGAGAAAATACTGGGCTGCTTCACATCGAGTGTTATACCTAAAGAGAGCTTCAGAAATGAGCCCTTTTGTTTCCTTGTTTCTGCCACTAAATGCTAGAAATAAAACTATCACATTTTTCTCATAGCAGGTCTGTTTCTTTAGCATATATTTAAATGTTCTTTTCAAGCAAGAAGTGGAATTCTATTTGACTGGACTCACATATCATAAATAAATTGCTGCTACCACAGCTGACTCAACAGTTCATCTCTTGGAAACAATCTCTTTTTCCTTCATCTTCTCTCTCTAGTCTCCACCATACTGAATTTGTTTTTAAAGTCACAGTTTTATTTTGAGTGTAGAAAAGTTAAGGGCAGATACAGACGTAGAGGTGAGTCTCTGTCAAAGAAAATTATAGTCACGGACAAAAATGAGTGGATAGAATTCTAGTCCAAGTCTAGTCTGGAAGATGATCACCAATTTCAGCAACTCAGTGTGTGGAATATTGGATTTGTAACATCATCCCTTCCACACCCTCATCATCATGAGCACAGCTCAGACCTTACATCCATGAGTGATTCACCAGAATGAGTTTGATGGGAGAAAGTTTGAAGATGGGGCACCAGCTGGCTGCAATCTTCCTTCTTGGCCTTGAATAAAAAGAAACATTATAAGGACTGAGGCTGCTTTGAGTTAGAGTCTCTGTGTGACACTGGCTCCCTGTTTCCTACCCATAATGCCTAGCTCTTTGCCCGGATTTTTTTTTAACTGTACTTTAAGTTCTGGGGTACATGTGTAGAACATGCAGGTTTGTTACAGAGGTACACATGCGTCATGGTGGTTTGCTGCATCCATCACCCTGTCATCTACATTAGGTATTTCTCCTAATGATATCTCTCCCCCAGCCTCCCACCCCCCGACAGTCCCCAGTGTGTGATATTCCCCTCCCCGTGTTCATATGTTCTCACTGTTCAATTTCCCCTTATGAGTGAGAACATGCGATGTTTGATTTTTTTTGTTCTTGTGTTAGTTTGCTGAAAATGATGGTTTCCAGCTTCATCCATGTCCCTGCAAAGGACATGAACTCATCCATGGTGTATATGTACCATATTCTCTTTATCCAGTCCATCATTGATGGGCATTTGGGTTGGTTCCAAGTCTTTGCTATTGTGAACAGTGCTTTTGCCCTGATTTTTGATGTTCCTCTGCTTGTCTGCCCCATCCAATTCACCCAGAATGATGTCACAGGCCTTCTCTGCATTAATTCCACTCACTGAGCTCACCCCTGCCAATTTTCTTCCCAGAAATATCCCCTTCACCCCTCATCTAAATTCTGCCAGTTTTCAAAGACCACCGTAAGTCCCGTCTCCTCTGGGAAACCTGTGAAGATACTCAATCACCTTGCTCTTTGTTTTCCCCAGACTGCTTTAGCACTTTGTCATCCACACGGTTAGCATCCTATTATACACTCACTGGTCCACAGGTTTTTACTCTGTGCAGTGCTGGCGGGTGTGTATGCAAGCAGTCCTGCATAGCAGAAAAATTATGGGTTTTAGAAGTAGATCTGGGTTGAAATCCCAAACATGCCATTTATGAGCTGAGTGACTTGTGCAAATTATTTAACCTTCTCAAGTCTTAATGACTTTCTCTGTAAACAGGGGTAATAGTAACTACTTTCTAGTGTTCTTGTAAGAACTAAGTTAAGTGAGACTGCATTTGGTGTGCTTCTTTTATGTATACTAGCCTTCTTTTTCTGCACTGTTTGTAATATTAAGAGTTATATATAAATTTCCATTTACAAAGCACTTTTCTTCTATATTCGATGATTTATAAGCTCTTTCCTTTGTGGGATGGCTGTAAGGCTCTCTGCAGGTGGGAGTTATGTCATCCATGTTTTTTATACTAGAACAACCCAAGGCATACAGGAAACAGTCTCCTAATTTGGGCAGTTTCCAGCACAAGGAGTGTTGGGACTTTACTCTCAACAAAAGAGAGAAGTAGCAAAGCTAGCAGCAGTGGGGAAAAAAAAAACAAACCTGAGAAAGCTAATGGGCTTTAAGACTTGCTTCTACAGGGTCCTCCATTTGCTCAATACGTGGCGTGCACAAAGTCACCAGATTGTCACCATCTTGACTACAAGCCAATAAGCCATCAAATTTAATCTGGTGGGTGTAAATCAGAAATTAAAGTCTTAAGGACAGTTGTCACATAAAGTCAGTTGAGTGACATCCCATATTCAGGAAATCAGCCCCCTTTAAGTAAGATACCATGAAGAGAAGACCCAACATCAGAGTCCTTATGGAGAAGCTGGGAAGATTTAGAAAGAAAATCATCTGAGCTCCAGCCAAGGGCTCTGGGATCCAGTACAGAGTTCTGTTGCTAAGAGAATAGAAGCAAAGGCTTGGCCAAACTGATACAGACCAGAAAAGACTGGAACTCAGAAGCCAGATGTGTATCCAGGCTCTGGGGAGGCAAACCAAATGGTAGATGCATGGTAACAAGAGTAATTTCGGATCCCCCAGCTGGTCACCTGGGCCCTGTGCTCTCCCTTCTGCCTATGTCCCTTGGAAAGCAGTTGGCCACCTGGTAACCTTGGCCTGAAGACAGGGTAATAGGCAGTAGCTCCTGACTCAGGAATGTACCAAGCTTCTCTCTCACTTACCCCTTTATTCTGTTTCTGCACTGCTTAGCACTCCAGCTCTGCGTCTCTATTTCTCCCCCATCTTTACATAACTTATTTAAACTGCCTTTTTGGTCTTAGTCCCTCATATACATGCACATCTGAAATGATCCTTGACCTCACACACAGGAACTAAGTTTAAAGCAGCGTCTGACACTCTTGGAAAAGGTGCCTGCAGCATTTGCTTTCAGCCCTGGCCAAGGTGCCCTCACCCTCTAAGTCAGAGCCAACCTCTGGGCAAGCTAAGGCTTGCCTTGCTCTGTTTGGCCCAGGGACTGAACAGCAGGCGGGATGTGGACTGGCCGATCCTGTCACAGAGAACATTAGTGACTCCAGCTGGGAGAGCCAGGGCGAGATCACAACTGACAGACTTGAAAAGTCATCTTGACTCATTTGTTGGGAGACAAGCATGAACTTAGGAAGATTTTGCCCTTGAAAACGGGGGAATTTGATTTCCAACTTCAGGCTCTTGCCTTGGCTGGCCCCCTTAGCAACTAAAACCAGCCATCTGCTTGCCTTCCTATGCCCACATGCTTGCTGGAGGAATTGTTTGTCTACCCTCCCATCTGGCTAAAGCTCAGAGATGAAAGGACTAAAGATGCCTGAGGTTTTTCCACATCTCTCCTCAAAGGATCAAAAGATTCCATTATCTGGAAATTGATTTCCTGTCTTATCCCTTAGTCACTTTTGGATAACTTTTCCACATTGTCGTCAGCTTCATTTTCCATTCAGTAAAATAAAGATGGACTCCTCAGTGGTCTCCTTCACCACAATATAATAATTTTAAAATCCCCTAAACATTACCTTGAGCCCCAAGTGGGCTGGCCACCAGGAGGCCAGTGTCAAAGAGGGGTTTGTATTCTTAAAGGTCTGAAGAATGTTAAAGGAACAGCTCCCCTACTGTTCAGTGCTGCTAAGGGGCTACTTCTGTGCCTCTGGAAATGCTAACCACATGGCTGCTTCACAGAGAGTACTTTCAGTACATTTGAACTGTGCCTCAATCTTTACTTCCAGCACTTCTCCATAAAATCCAGGAATTTAAAACAGTCCAGCTGGAGTAGGACAGGAAAAAGGGGGTGACTCTTCAGCATAAAAAATCTGCACTGGGCGTGGTGGCTCATGCCTGTAATCCCAGTACTTTGGGAGGCTGAGGCGAGTGGATCAGGAGGTCAGGAGTTCGAGGCCAGCCTGGACAATATCACCCCTGTCTCTACTAAAAACACAGAAATTAGCCGGGTGTGGTGGCACGTGCCTGTAATCCCAGCTACTCGGGAGGCTGAGGCAGGAAAATCACTTGAACCCAGGAGGCAGAGATTGCAGTCAGCAGAGATCATGCCACTGCACTCCAGACTGGGTGAATGAGTGAGACTCCATCTCAAACAACGACAGCAATGAAAATCTGTGGTGACTCCTCATTGCCTGTAGCATAAAATCAGAATTTCCTCATCAAGTACATGGTATGCGTCTCAGTTTTTCCCCAAACCCTTATCTCCTTCCACTCTTTTCTGAATGATTTTGTATCAACATCTACTCACTGGAATTTGAAAAACATGCCAACATCCCACAGAAAGAAAAGTACCCTCCCTGCGCCTCACTGCCCTAAATCACATGTTTAAGTGTAGTGGCTCATTTCTTGCTAAGGAGATCTTAACATATCTATCCAAACGCGATAAACTCCACTTAGAAACCAAGATTTGCTCAAGTGAGAAGTTCTGGCACAGAGAACATTCTAAGATGGTCTGCACTGAGGGAAAGTCTTGCCCTGGAGCAGAAAGGCAGCTACTCATGAAACTCTACAAAAACACTTTCAGTTTTTACAGAGAAAACTCTATGAAAACTCTTACTTAGGAATTCTCACTGAGCTGCTCCTGCCACAGACCTCTTTCCCCGCTCTCCACTCACCTCAAGCTCTAGACTCAGAGCTGAAATACAGAGTATTTCAAGCTCCAGAATCAGAGCTAAAATATAAAGTATTTCAAGCTCCAGACTCAGAGCTAAAATATAAAGTGTTTCAAGCTCTAGACTCAGAGCCGAAATATAAAGTATTTCAAGCTCCAGCTCAGAGCTAAAATATAAAGTGTTTCAAGCTCCAGACTCAGAGCTAAAATATAAAGTGTTTCAAGCTCCAGACTCAGAGCTAAAATATAAAGTATTTCAAGCTCCAGACTCAGAGCTAAAATATAACGTACTCCAGACTCAGAGCTAAAATATAAAGTATTTCAAGCTCCAGACTCAGAGCTAAAATATAAAGTATTTCAAGCTCCAGACTCAGAGCTAAAATATAAAGTACTTAGTGAGTTTTTAAGGTCCTTATAATATGTGGTTCTGGGAATGCAATCCCCCCTTTCCCAAAGTACACAAGTATGTGTGTATGTGTATTTGCATGTGTTTGAATGGTTTGTGGGTAGGTTTTCATGCACTTGGCCAAACCCTCATGATCTGCATCTGCCATATTGCCTGCTGTTACTAATCCTGGGACCTATCCTAATTCTTGGAGTTCTTGCCCCATTTTTCATCGTAGGATAACAAGTATCTTGACTGTAATCTATTAATTGAATAATTGAATAAACTTGTTTCCCTCCAGCGCGAGCATATTGTTTGCACACAGTGTCATCCTGGGCCCTCCAGCTACGGAAGGCCTGCCAGATATGTTTATTAAACCCCCTGTGCTTGGAAAGAACACAGAAAACTGTCATCTAGAGCAATACAAAAGTGCCTATCTCAGCTGGAGATCTCGCTGTTATGAATAAAGGAAGAGTTTGTGGTACAGTTTTGAAATGTAAAGAGAAAAAGCTTCCCCATGGTGCAAATGTGTTGTAACCCTCAAGCAAGAAGAAAATATTGAATTGTTGCTGGCAGAACAATGTAATTATTGAGTTAGCAGCAGCTATGTCTAGGCTTCTTAAGGTAAAAATTACACTAATTTGGCCTTCTCCAAGGAACATTCCAGGTTGTTCAGAGGAACTGTTGAAATATTTTTCACTAATGAACCTGGCCTTTGGACAGCCATTTCCACAGAAGTCAAGAATTGGACGAGTTGGCAGTGAAAGAGGAGATGTGCTGCTGTGGAGACTGTCTTTGTTTGCTTGAGGCCACACTGGCTCTCGATGTGTTCTCCAGACTCCTGAGGTGCAGGCATTTGATCGAGGTGGTCACCGCGTGGGAGGTGTCATGGAAACCACAATGCTGTACTGAAAAAGCCAAGTGAGTCAGAGCCTGGCCTTTTCCTTGAAGACAGAACAACTGACAGTGCGCAACCCGGGATGGAGGGCATGAGGCTTTAAGATTTCTGAGGTGCTATCTTCTAGACAAACAAAATGCTTGGCTCCTGAAACATGGTGGGTTTTGCCAGACG
This sequence comes from Leontopithecus rosalia, assembly GCA_028533165.1. Classification (NCBI taxonomy): domain Eukaryota; kingdom Metazoa; phylum Chordata; class Mammalia; order Primates; family Cebidae; genus Leontopithecus; species Leontopithecus rosalia. The sequence goes on from CM052662.1 coordinate 4,471,472, forward strand.
TGGTGGCTCATCCCTGTAATCACAGCACTTTGGGAGGCAGGCAGATCACCTGAGGTCGGGAGTTCAAGACCAGCCTGACCAACATGGAGAAACCACATCTCTACTAAAAATACAAAATTAGCCAGGCATGGTGGCGCACGCCTGCAACCCCAGCTACTCGGGAGGCTGAGGCAGGAGAATCACTGGAACCTGCAAGGCGGAGGTTGCAGTGAGCTGAGATTGTGCCATTGCACTTCAGCCTGGGCAATAAGAGCCAAACTCTGTCTCAAAAAAAAGAAAGAAAGAAGAAAGGAAGGAAGGAAGGAAGGAAGGAAGGAAGGAAGGAAGGAAGGAAGGAAGGAAGGAAGGAAGGAAAGGAAGGAAGGAAGGAAAGAAAGAAAGAAAGGAAAGAAAGAAAGAAAGAAAAAGAAAGAAAGAAGAAAGAAAGGAAGGAAGGAAGGAAGGAAGGAAGGAAAGAAAGGAAAGAAAGAGAAAGAAAGAAAGAAAAGAAAGAAAGAAAAAGAAAGAAAGAAAGAAAGGAAAGAAAGAGAAAGAAAGAAAAAGAAAGAGAGAAAGAAAGAAAGAAAGAAAGAAAGAAAGAAAGAAAGAAAGAAAGAAAGAAAGAAAGAAAGAAAGAAACAAAACGGTGTCTTTTATCCCTTCCCTTTGATTCCTCAGGGCTTCAGTCATGTCTCAGAGTCATTGTAGACTCCAGTCTTGAGTGGCACTATTTCTGCCAGGTGAAGAAAGGAGCCAATGAAGCTCTGTGATCCAAATTCAGATTTGGAGGCAGCCTGTGGCTGCTACAACCCAGATTTTTGCAGTGGGGTCCTCCTTGAAATCTTAGTGGGAAAAAATATATATGCTGCCTAATTCAGAGCCCAGCTACAGAAATCTGGGACGTTCATTTGGTGTGCTTCCTCTCTTGGATACGGAGAAGATGACTTTCAAAGGTCAAACTCCTTTGCTACTTTCTCCTCCTTATGCTACTGGGTGGGGTCAGGGCAATGGGCTTAAGAAAGAGTATTAGTGGGTAAGGAAGGAAGGTTGAGGACGCTTTGATTTACTATGCTTCCATATCAGCTAACTGATACAAGCAGATAGTGTGGTGTGGTGGAAAGAGCAGACTTTCAAGCCACACTGAACTGGATTTATTTTCCTTGGACTTAGAGACATGAGCAAGTCATGTAACCTCTCTGAGCCTCAATTTCAACATTTATAAACTGAATTTAGAAAAACCTAATTTGTATGGATTAGACATAATGCCTGTAAAGAGACTAGAATCCTATCTGGAGAATCGAAAAACCAATACACTTACCTATTGATTTTCTTTTTAGGTTGATTAAAAGAAAAGTACCTGAAGGAGCCAAAAGAGTCCAGAAATACCTTGCAAGGGTATTTACCTGGCAAGGAGGCTCACAGCCATGTGTTTTGGGGAGCGCATGAGGTTCTGCCTCAGTTTGAGCAATTAGGACCTTGTTGTAACGTTCTTTTTGCAGCCTGGCACGCTTCTTACACTTAACCTCAGCAGGTATCAGCAGGATGACTATTCAACAGACCTTGATCCTCAAAGCCAAGTGTAAATCCCGTGTCATATATCAGATCCTTCTGTGGCTTTTGGTATGAGGTCACCCAGTTGGTCTCATCTATAATTTTATGCTGAAAAACAAAGCTTAGGGATAGGTTTTAAAAAGTGTTTTAAAAATACAAAGTCTTTAACACCTATTTGGATTAGATGGCCAGCTTTATTAGGGAATTGCCCCATAAATTCAGGACTCTCCTGCAGCCAGAGGAAAAGAGACACTCAGCATTCTAAGGGATAATGGAAGAAAGACAGTGGGAATGGCAAATGAATTAATATTTTATTTGTGAAACCAACTCCTTCAGAAAATTCTATTGCTACACTTAGTCCATTTTCTTAAAGCAAAAGAGAAGCTTCCAAGACTTTTCTTGTGACTGATGCAATACTTGGTGTTTCAGGACTATGTGATACTCTCTTAGAAGGCAGCACCTTAAATAACATTAGCTGACTGTCCATCATGTGGCCATCTAGAGATATTGCCTGTTTATTGAACTCAGCAGCTCCGGAGGGAGGTAGGGAACATTCCTTTTTAAACAAAAGACAAACTGAGTTTACATGAAAGTGACCACCTCGCTGAGTCACACAGCTTTTGATAGCTGACTCCAAATTATGACCTTGCTGCTATATTGCACTGTTTCTATTAGAAACAGTCTTTTTGCTCCTTACATCTTGGTTAGAGCTTCCCAGCATGCTTTGCAGCACAGAGTGTAACAATAGTCCCCTCTCAAGGGAACAAAAGCTGGGATAACTGTGTTGTGTACCTTGGTATTATTTGCATAGCCAAATAAAGCTATCTTGCTACAGATGTAACCTTCGATAATTTATTGATGTAAAAGTGGCCTCAGGTACCAGGATTTTGGCAGCTGTTACACTGTCAGAGTACACTGTAGAACATGGCATCCATGAATATTTTATACAGAGAAGAAATGGAAAAAAATACACCTTTCGATATATCAGTTCCCAACCCTGATCTTCGTTACTGAAATATGAATCGAATCCCATCTCTGAATTTGATCAACCCAAACTGTGCAAACTGAGAGCTTCCTAAATTGGATTTTAGTAGTGAATTGATTTGAGCCCTACTTTTTGTTTAGCATGTCAGCTGCTTATGCCAGCCTGTACTGTAGTGGTGGGTAAGTCACCGCAGTGATATGTTGGAAGCTACAGGCATAAGTGTCAATAGGATCGGCTTGGCCCTTTATCCTTCAGCGGCAGATAAATAGAGCCCCATTCAGTAGGTTCATTGTGTAGGGATTTGTTGGAGTTTTATTTATGCAGATTTGGAAGCAGTTGGAGATCATCAACACCCAATACACACTCTGTCAAATATTTCTCTTCCATTGTTGGGTTATTAAAATATGGGTTGGGAGGTTGGGGGATTCTGTCCTTTTTAGAAGCAAATACTTTTTTTAAATAATCAAAAGAGCATTTTTTTGTGTTTTTTTTTTTGTTTTTTTTTTTTTTTGGTATCCAGGGTATCTCTGAGTAGTCGATTTTTGATCTCTACCCATCTTCAAAACTGAAAACCAGTCCTCCACTCCTCCAGGGCTTACCTTTTCATCACTTGAAGACCAGTGGTTATGTGATTTGGACCCACTGAGGAACGTAGAATGATATCAGTTCAAAAATATTGGATACCTGTGGAGCACTTTGCAAGATAGTGCAGGATTTTCGGGGCTTTCTATAGAACTACACAGAAGTATTGCTGAGTACTTTGCAATATGAATTCCTGCAATTTGCAGGAATTTGCCACGCTTTTCAGGTGATCCTGCTTGGTAAGTGCCTCATTTTTATCTCAATTGGTTTGATTTTGTGCTTTCATTATATTATTGCATTTAGGTTTTGCATACTTGGGGGTTTACTTTTTTTTTAACCTATCTTTAATCCTATCTCCTCTGATGAGCACCTGACTCAGCCTATCATATCTTTAATTGATGCTCTCTTCAACTCTATATGCTAAATTGCAATTCTATGATCTACCTAAGAGATAGACAGTTTAATCAATGTACAAGTTACTCTACTTACTTTAAATAAGTGCCTTTCAGACTTAGTAAACACCGTTAGGGGAAACATGGATGGTTTAAATTAAGGTAAGTGATTTATATTTCTTCAGATGAAGCCTTTAAATTCACTTAAGTAATGAAATACTTCTATGTCTCTTAAAAAATTTCTTTTTAGTGTCAAGTGTGCTTTTGTATTTAGAATTATGTAACTGAGAAAGATTCCTTCAACACAGACTGAAAGGTTTATTCTTGTTGGTGGCTGTTAAGTCTTCTGGTAATGTTCTAGGGTTCTAAATTTAGGATGACAGTATAGCACCTCTCTCATAATATTTACTATATTGAAATACATTTATTAAAAGAAAATAATTTAATTAATATTACACGTGACATCTGAGAATCAAAGCTCTATAGCTTTTAGTTTTCTTAAACATGTAAGTCAATGAAATGCCAAATAATTATTGAGTTTTATGGATAAGCCTAAAAGCTTTCATTAAACTTCCAGAGCTGCTTAACTTGTAACCATAAATAAATGCGGAGACTGGGTGCATCACACTTCCGTTTCTAAGTTGTAAGACCCCTGATGACTCTCCCTGCTCCACTCCATTCCAATGACAGTGTGATCACTTTTCGTTTTACTCTTTTGTGCTGTATTCTTGTAGCCAGCTGGGACTGAGTCACAATTAAAACTCAAGTCTTCTGATTCTTAGCCAGAGCTCTTTCCATCATTGTGCCTTTCTTGAATATCCTGCTTCAGCACTGATACATAACTGAATAAATCAAGCAGAAATATCTAGTTTACTCAGTTTTAGGGGAGGAAAAGCATGCCCTCTTTTCTGCCAATGGGCGTGGTTAGTTTTTAGCCCTTGTGTACCAGTGTACCTGGTTAATCAGGAACAGTAAAGCTTCAGAATATTACAAAAGATCACACTAGCGACCCTTTTCCTGGAATTGTGGTACAGGTATGGGAACCATATATATTCAGTTTTTTTCTGGGGGGGCCCAATTTCCAAATTTGTTTCTCTTTTTCTCACAAATTTACCAATGTCAATCAGATAACATATCTAAATTTCTTGGCTCAGAAATACTGATATTTAACTATAAAATTCATTTAAAGGACAAGAGTCTTTGGTGAATTTAAACTAATGTTTGATATATGAAATAATCAATAATCAAAAATAACTATCTCCAGCAGCCCCAACTCCCACCATTAGTCAAAATTTGAGTTAAGGCATTGAAAAAGTCTCCTTTAAATGTCAATATAACCGTAATAATAATTACCATTTATTGAATGCCTATAGAAGGTCAGACTAGATGCTTTACATACATTACATTCTAATCCCCTAGCTGGTCATTCAAAGTCTACATTATTATCCTTATTGTAAAGATAAGGATAAGCAACTTGCCCAAGGCCACACAGCTAGTAAGTCCTAGGGCTGAGGCTTGAATCCAGGCCTGCGTGAGTTTCTGACAGCTTTTTATTTCTCCCTATAAGATAAAGTAATGAACGCATGAAACTATACTGGTCAATGACACTGAGTCCACATTACTCTGAAATGAATGAAGGTCCAGAAATGATGGCCCCAGGGAAAGTGCCACAGGAAAGATGCTTATGGTAGACTGTAAACAGGTTTATCACCATAGTTATCACTATGGTAGACTCCATCTCCTTCTCGGTTTGCCTCAAATCCCGTGGCTCTGCCTTCGCACTCTCTATGTGTGCACCCTTTGGCCTGCCAGGACAGAACTGGCTCTTTTTGGTTACTCAATCTCTTCCCCTTCATTAAAATGGAGGCTTTTGATGTAGAACCAAAGTCTGAGAATTTCAGCAACATCTGGTGGCAAAGACAGAACAGCCAATCACCACCTGTCAGGCAGTTACAGACGGAAGAATGACCACAGCTGAGCCCACACTGACCATGTGCTAAGGTGCCCTCTTCCAAGGCTGCACCACCCAAGTGTGACCAGAATTCCAGGCTTGGGCAGTGCAGGGAATAGAGGTGTTTTTTTTTTAACCAAAATTAAATCCAATTTTACAAGCAGAACCAGAGTCTTCATGTGCCCTCATGCCACAGCCCAGCAGCAGTGAGCTCATTTGTAAGAATGCATTTTGCAGCTGATGCCACATGGCGGCTGGATGGTTACAGATGATCACAGTCCCTGTACTTGCAGGTCCCCAGACCTGCCTCTGGACCTTTGCACGGGAAGAAGAGAAGGCATCTTCTTTGGGGATTGACCTTCTTCCCATTATACTAGGTAAATGCCTGTACATCCTTCAGGACTTAGCTTAGATGTTGCCTCCTATGACCTTCAAAACTGTCTTTACCGGCTTCCCGTGTGTCTCATTATTAACCTCGTGCTTGCTCCTCTTACAGTAGATATCACTAATCCAAAAATGACATCTTAATTTTTCTTTCTTTCCCAGAAAACTAAAAGCACTGAAGGCAGGGACTTAGAGACAATATTGCATCTATTTGAGAACATGGACTCTGGAATCACACAAAACTAGTTTGAAATGCTGACTTCAGCATTTACATACTTACCTTGCCTGGGCTAAGTTTAACCTTGGATGAAAGAACCACTTTGAGCTTCAGTTTCCTCATCAGCAAGACTGGGATAATATTGAAAACTATCTTGTTGAGTTATTTTGAAGAGTAACTGCAATAATGAACTTAAAGCACTTGAGATAGTACCTTGTAAATAATAAATGTGCAATTAAGGATATAGATATTCTTCATTGTGGTACCGTATTTCCTACTGTGGTACCTGTGGAACGAACACATTTAGAATGCAAATTGTGTTAGAGAGCTTGAAAAAGAGCGGTTCACCACGTTAACCTATACTCCCCCCACTGCATCTTAGAGGGATCTCAGGTCATTTGGGGTCTTTTCCTGTGCTGCTGCGAATAGTTGACAATTGCTTAAGTGTTAAAACCCCAAATTCAACTTCAACAGTTCCCCACTTTTTAGCTTGAAATTAGCAGGAGAGGGAAGAGCAAAACATGTAGAAGCTGTAACTGAACATCAAATGCAAGATCTGCCCAGGGCACCGAAGACCTAGTGAGCTCCTCACACTCCCACGTATCAACCAAGCTGCAAGTACCGAGAAACTTGGGCTTATGATCTTTGTTCCCTATGTCAATGCTAGTATTTTTCCAGGTTTGGCGTAGTATACACTCAATAAATACATGCTGAATGAAGTTGTAAACTCATTTGAAAGATTGGAATGAGCCCAGTTTCTCTTAGGAATGATTTAGCCCTATAGTTCATCTCTTCTGTCTTACGTTAGTAGCAGCTGAAGTGACGTAGAAAGACATTTTTTGCAGACTCTGAATTCGTCTCACGTAACTTCCAAGCTTCCCTCTTGTTCTCTTATTTTCAAGACTTAGTGAACGTGTTTACATTAACCACATTACCTGTGATTTACAAACTTTGCTTGTATATTTTCCCTCCGTACAGAACATTTTAGAATTAGGTCGTGGTTTGACTCTGTTTCTAATCACTTTCTTGGAGACACCAGATTTGTCCTGGCCTCTCGGACGCTCCTCTGTCGCTTTCTTACCTCCTGCCTGGTCCAGTTCAATGCTCAAGATTGTCGCTGTCATCTCCCAAATCCCTACAAGGGAGGCGGTATTATCTCAAGAGTCTTACTCTGTTATCAACTGGACTGGTTGTGAAGCTCCAGGTTTTCTCTTTTCAAGAGGCCAGAGGCCCAGTACTTGCTCGACTTTTGCATGAGGCTTTGGGGCACAGAAAATAGAAATTGGCTGGACATGGTGGCTCATGCCCAGAATCCTGGCCCTTTGAGAGGCCGAGGTGGGTAGATTGCTTGAGCCCAGGGGTTCAAGACCAGTCTGGGCAACATGGCAAAACCCTTTCTTTACGAAAAATATAAAAGGTAGCCGGACGTGGTAGTGCACACCTGTGGTCCTAGATACTTGGGAAGCTGAGATGGGAGGATCTCTTGAGCCTGGGAGGTAGAGGTTGCAGTGAGCTGAGATTGCACCACTGCACTACAGCCTGGGTGAGAGTGAGATCCTGTCTCAAAACCAAACCAACCCAAAACAAAAGGAAATATAAATCATCCAGTTTGTAGCCTCATCTTTATTTTTTAACTTTTATTTTCAGTTCAGGGGTAGGCGTACAGGTTTGCACACGGCTAAACTTGAGCCGTGAGGGTTGATTGTACAGATTATTTAATCACACATAGTCTCATCTTTAAATTAAATAATATTTAAATCTTTAAATAAAACAATATTTAAACAAAACAACTTATAGTTGATCGTCACTCTAAAGGTCAGGAGTGTGTTTTCTTCTTTACAAACTGTATTTTCCAGACGTCAAACCCCCATTCAAATCCCACTTGCTCCAAGAAGCCTTCGCACTGTGAAAAAGCCAAATCAACCTCTCTGTCCCCTGAACTTTCCGAGCAAAGCTATGGGCTTTAACCTTAGCTGGGGCCGCATCTACTTTGGGACAGAGAGAAGAAGACACAAAAATCTACAATGAGTCGACTATTCTGGCAATGCCATGGATTGATGAATTCTGGCAATGCCATGGATCTATTCAAGAATATCACATGCATGATAAGACTCTCATGAGGAAAATCAGGTAGTCCATCCAGAACCAAGGTGTGGCAGCCCCTGGCAGAGGCCTGGAACATGTATAGAAAGATACTGCAGCACCTTAGTATTCTTTTCTATGACAAGAGAAGATTACAGATGTCCTTGATAAATTACATTTAAAAATATTCTTCCCACTTAGTAACAGTGGTCATTAGTGCAAGACTGTGCAGGAACAGAAGGGAGTTCTAGGTCTGCCAGTTACCGATACAGTGATGTTGAGAAAGTAAGCTGCACCTCTGTTTTCCCATGCGGGAAATGAAAATGATGGTTTCTCTCTCTCAAAGTGTGAGAAATCCAGTGGAATAATCCATCCAAAGTATTAAGGATGTGCCTAACAGTAAATTCCAAAACATGAAATAAGCACAGGCTATGGGAAAGTGCCCTAAGAATACTATAAAAGTGTACAGAAATCAAGCTATGACCATTATTAAACATGATGACTATTCTGCATAAATACTAGAATTTATATTTGAGTAAGGGAGCTCAAGATAAAAGAATTATAATCTGTATATGACTGTAATTATTGTTCCTATTGAATGTATTTCTTTACAATATTGATAGTCTATTTTCTAAATCTTTATTTTTTTCTATGAGGTATGTCACAAATTTTAAGTACTCAAAAAGTGATACAATTCATAAATGTTTTTCAAGGTATCCTTCAAATAGAAATTTCTCTGAAAAATGTAGAATAGGTTTTTAGTTTTAAATGTCAAGGACAAGATGTTCTCCTTACTGCTTCTCCACACCCTGCTCAGTTGCTAGGATATGGTGTCCCCGGATCACGAGGCTGGAGATGTGCAGCCCCATGTCCTGACCCCCCACTGCCTTGCCCACCTGCTAGCATCCACCGCTTCCCCTGGCCCTGCCAGGTGGGCCTTTATCCTCTGTCTTGGCCTCCAGGCCAAACGAGCTAGGGTCACTTTCACGTTCTGTCTTGTGTTTCATTTGAAAAGTATAAATGGGGAAGGAGGGTGGGTGAGTACAGTGGGAATTTAGAGGAGGGTGAGGAGGGAGGATAAGCGGCGTCAGCAAAGTAATTGGCCTAAATTACACTCTGCTAACTGGCCATGAGGAAGGACTTAAGTGAAAACTGAGCTGGGGGCGCTGGAAAACTTCCTGGGCAGGAGAGGCAGGAGGAAGGGACCTGCCAGCTCTGTAACTACTGGACAAAAGTACTTCCTGAAAATCCACAGGGTTTCTTCTCTTAGAGGTCCTTCCTCTAACTGTAAACGTGTGTCATTTTCGAGGGTGGTAGATCAAGATCTTTGTGGTATAGGGAAGAAGAGGAATTAATTTGACAGACTCAACCCCTCTACCTGCTACTAATTAAAATAAATTGACACCTTTTACATATCTGGGTTATGAATGTTAACATAGAAGACAATATTTTCTCTGGTTTTTTTTTTTTTTTTGAGACAGATTCTCACTTTGTCACCAGGTGCCAGGCTGGAGTGCAGTGGCACAATCTCGGCTCACTGCAACCTCCACCTCCCAGGTTCAAGCAATTCTCCTGCCTCAGCCTCCCGAGTAGCTGGGATTACAGGCGCATGCCACCACGCCCAGCTAATTTTTGTATTTTTAGTAGAGACGGGGTTTCACCATGTTGACCAGGATGGTCTCATCTCTTGACCTCGTGATCCGCCCGCCTCGGTCTCCCAAAGTGCTGGGATTACAGGCTTGAGCCACCACGCCCGGTCACAAGACAATATTTTCAAATAATCTGAACTTGTACCTAAATTCCATTAAGCTTTTCCTCCTTATTGTATTTGCAAAAATAAATAAAGCAGTCTTCATTTACAAAACATCTTCTTTTATTTTTGCTCTAAGACCATGATATCTGCCAAAGCCACGAATTTCCATTTGTCAAGGGGAAAATTGGTCTCCTCTCAAGTTAATTCTGAAATATGGAATTAAGTTTTATCACAAAATGAAACTACTTAATCCCAATAAACTCTCCAATCTGAGTGGCATCAAGAAATATTGGGGATGCCAGGGGTTTTAAGACTGATAAACTTCGGTGACTTTGCCTTTAAAATGGGGATAATTGTAATAACCTTAAGAACTAGATAATATAAAGCCCTAGGCTTGTGTCTGGTCTAACCCATAGAACGCATTTAATAAATAATCCTTACTATCTAAATGGTAAAGCTGGCATGAATTCAGCTGAAATAAATATGTCACCATTATTAGAATTTCAAACATAATGCAGACATCTTTTAAAATGTGAAAACTCATGCTGTAATCGAGTTGGGAAGCTTTGAACACACAGGTCATGATTCCTTTACAACCTGTTTAACTTTTTTATTTGATTTGGTTGTGGTTTATTTGAGTTTGAATGATAAGAGGGATATATTTGGTCAATTTTGACAACTTGGGAAGCATGGTCCTTTGTTTCAGCTCCCCAGTTCGGATTCCTGAAGAGATGATCCCAGTTAAAAACTTCTGAAAGCAGCACAAAGCAGGCTGTGAATCTGAAGAAACCTTGCAGTCCCTTTAACCTGCACAAAAATATTTCAAGGGTAACTAGAAAGTGCATAAGAGGATTCAGACGTTCTGTGACATACATTTTAAATTCTTCCATTTCCAAATGAGAGCACCATAATATGCAGAAGCAAAGTGCATCAAAAAGATGAGGGCGCTTTGAGGCAGGCGTTTGCAGAACTAAGTATTATTCAGAAAATAATCCTCAAAGAAGTAAGTGAGGAGCACAGAGGCTGAGGCTATTTGCAAATGAGACTGCAAATAGGAACTTGACCTGCTCAGGTAATTTTACCAAGTTCTAAATTGCAAGTGGACTTCCCAGCCACCCAAGCCTCCTACGAAATGTCTGTGAAAGCACGCTCACCTCCACACAGCACAGACACAGGGAGTCATGAACCTGCTTTCTGTCTGCCTGGGTTGTGAATAGAGAATTGGGAGCTACTGCAGGCACTGCTCTAATGGAGCATTTTGCAGAAAGACCTTGAGAGATGGCCTCAATCCACTCAGAAAGTAAAATGCCAGCAAGTTTACTAATAAATCAGTAGCAGCAGCTCTGCCAAGCTACAAGTCAGAGAAAGACAATCACAGCCGTCTTCAAGGAGGGCCTGTGCTGCACGAAGCACACCTGAACTTATATATTGTTTTGATTTTTACAGTTCTGGGAGGAAACGGCTTTATTATTTCCCTTTTATAGATGAGGAAACAGACGCAGTGACTGAGTAACTTGCCCACCATCATAGCTAGTCTCTGGTGAAACTATAATTTGAACTCAGATTTACCCAGCCACAGGGTCTCTCCATGTACAGGCATAAGAATATGATACCAAAATAAAACGTATGATCATACACTGTCCCTCTGACATCCAAGACTCTTCTTTGTGCAAGGCTCAGCTGGCCTAAGAGCTGTCCCTAACTTTCAAGAGATCCTTAAATGGACGTTGTCATTTTTTTTTCTAATTTTTCTGATAACCCCACTCACTCTCTTCAGCATATTCTTGAAATGCGGTAGAATCTGTGATCCTTTTTCCTTCCTCTTTAACTGCTCTTTTTCACTTTTTATTATTATTTTCCTAGGTTTGTGGGGAACAAGTGGTGTTTCGTTACAAGAATAGGCTCTTTAGTGGTGATTTATGGGATTTTGGTGTACCCATCACCTAAGCAGCACACACTGTACCCAACCCAGAGCATTTTACCTTCACCTCTTCCCACCCTTCTGCCAAGTCCCCAAAACCCACTGTATCATTCTTACGCCTTTGCATCCTCATAGCTTAGCTCTCACTTGTAAGTGAGCACATATGATGTTTGGTTTTCCACTCCTGAGTCACTTCACTTAGAATAATGGTCTCCAATCCCATCCAGGTTGCTGCAAATGCCATTATTTCATTCCTTTTTATTGCTCAGTAGTATTCCACAATATATATGTACTACTCAACCATAAAAATGAATTAATTGTGATATATATATATAATATATTTTATATATTTAATATTTTTTATCTCTTAAAACTATTTCCCTTTGAGTCCAGAACCAAGGGTATATTAGTTTATAAACTAAGCTGTTATATTGAGGTGTCTATGATAAATCACAGCACATGTAAGATAGAAGTTTGTCTGTCTCTCCTAAGAGGACAGTGGTTCATGCCCAGTGGGCAGCTCTGGCACCCTTAATACCTGTTGCCAAGATTGCTCAGCAGTGGCCATTTCCCACGCAGCAGGAAGAATGAAAAGGAGTATGCAGGGCAAGCGGAGTCATCATTGAGGAGATGGTCCAGAAGTGGCGCACATCACTCATCCTACTGGCTCGAATGCAGCCTCATGGGCATACGGAGTTACAAGGGAGTCTGGGAAAGGCAGACTTTAACTGGGCAGTCAAATGCTTATCTAAAACACAGAGTCTTCAATTACTAAACAGAAAAGCAGGAGAGCAGACACTGGGACAAGTCATCAACTCTGCCACAGTCTGTCTCCAGTCTGGCCACCAGCCTAGTTCAGACTATTCCTGACGCTATGGAAGTAACAGGTTCCAAGTTTTAAATGCACTACTTTTAAGCAGTCAGCTTAATGCCAGGAATTTTTGAATAATAAACAAATGAAACTAAACCAGTGTTCAAAACAAGTTTGCCTTATTGGCTTCTGGAACACTTAGATCTCTTGAATGGCAAAATTTTCATGATCAGACCTGCATCAGGTTAGTTAGTTAGGTTGCCAGTTATTAAAAGTAAAAATCTGGGGGCAAGTTGTTATAAAGAGCCATGAGATGTTATATTTATTTCTCAACTTGGATAAATATTATATTGATATCAATATCCATGCCATTAATTTAGGGTTTGTTCAGAAATTATAGAATAAAGTTGCTAGAAGTGATCCCATCCAATCTCATATTTTAACAGGTGAGGAAACTGAAGCTCAGATTAGCTAAAGGACGTCCCCAGGTAACAGCTGATTAATGGAAATGTACATTGCGAAAGTATCATATTCGAAGCAGTGCCTATTCAACACTAATTGAGTGAATGAATTAATGTTTGAATATTTAATAAACTTGATGGGCAGAACAAGAAGTCATTGAGAAGAAAGAGGTTGTCATTGACTAGTAATAGAACAGATAGTGGATTTCAAAAGTAACATGGCAATCATACTTAAATTTTCTGAGATTAAACTTTTAAAATGGGCCATCCAGAATGAGACGTTTATATTTAATTTTCCCTGGGAACTGTTTTGGCTTTGTTTCTAAACACATCATGGTGATATGGCATGCAATTTCTCTCTGCTGAAGCTCTGCTTATTCCAGAATCCAATCAGGTCAGGTCAGATACCTTGAAAACCATGAGCAGAGTCTTCAAAAGAAACCTAGCACAACTCTTTGAAAATGTATTTTTCCTATTATTAAGACAGGGCACTGTCTTGCTGAGCTGTTTTTTCCTATACCTCGATAAGTGTTTCATGAGTCACCTTTGCTCAGCCTGACAGCAGAGCAGTTCAGAAGGTCACAGCCTTCTTTCTGGTTCTAAAAACCTGCACATTCCTGGAACGAGGGGTATTGTTTTATTGGAAGAAAACTAATTAGGGTAAGAAATGCATTAATGAGCTCTGTAGTAGTCTATATACAATAAATAAAGAAGAGGAGAACGGATAACAATGAGAAGGAAGTCAAAACACATAATGAAAGCTTTAGAAAGTTGAGTTTCCACACATAAAACTATCTGAAGAAAACCAGAGAGAAAAATTAATTTGCTTCTTCAGTCCTTAGAGCACTGATTCCCAACCTTGGTTTTGTGACACTCCAGGATGTCCCCAATTATCTCAACAAATGTCATGAAATGTTCCAAAGAATTCTCAAAATGAAATTAGTTTTATTTCATTTAAAAATAGATGGCCACTAGCTCTTTCAAGAGCAAGGGAATCAAATGAGCGATTGGCTGCCACCAGGCTAAAAAGGTTGCAGAGCACCAGGTTAGGGCTGATGGAAGCCACGCTGGCATTTTGGAAGAAAAATTCGTTATACTTTTCTAGACATTTTTATCATCACCCGAGTCCCTTGAGATTTGTTCTCAAAAAATACAATAACAATAGTGATAAATGTTTGAGATGCTTACTCCCCTAATTGGCCATACAATGGGCAGTGGGATAAACTGGGAAGAACAAGAGGTTGGGAACCAGAGGGCCCTGCCTTGAAAACTGGCTTGGTCACTTAATTGTGGAGGAATCTGAGTGCCTTCCAGGACACGATGCTGTCCTGCTATTAGGAAAGCAGGCACATGCATCCTGATAATGTTAACAGTAACTACCGACTTCTTAGGGGTGAAGTGGCATTAAACAAGATGATGTCTGTGAAACAGGTAGCACAGTGGCCTCGTAGTATCCACTGCAATGGAGATGCTTTGCTTACCACCATCTGACTTTTGAGATGAAAACGCAAGCTGATACAGATACTCCTGTGGTGGCCATGGTGGTGGGGGCCTGGGGGATGGTGCTGGCTTCCTGTATGGAGAATCAACGTGTCTGCTACCCTTGGAGACAGACAGAGGCCCCGTGCTACTTTTTTATGGACAGACATTGGGCAAGAGCGTTAGAGGTCTGGCTGGCGCTGTTTCCTGCTCATTTCCCATTAGTGCATCTGGGATAGCAGAATCCCTATGCCTCAGAGAGATTTCTATTATATATATATTTTTAAAGTGGAGAAAAGCCAGTGGTCTGAAGCCAGTGATCTCCAAGTGTATACCGAGATTAAGCAGCAGCAGAGGAAGAATGGGAAGTGCTTGCTCTTGGCAGGAGATTCTTAGAACGTGAGAGTATCAGGAGGTATCTAGAACACCCAGCAAGCTGGGACCATGGTTTCCAGCCACGCTTGTAGAACGTGCAAGACTGAAAACCAGGA
Source organism: Leontopithecus rosalia (assembly GCA_028533165.1). Taxonomy (NCBI): domain Eukaryota; kingdom Metazoa; phylum Chordata; class Mammalia; order Primates; family Cebidae; genus Leontopithecus; species Leontopithecus rosalia. Next base: position 4,486,511 of record CM052662.1, read on the forward strand.
GAATAACTGAATTTGGCCAACCTTAACCATTTTCCCTGCTTTGTTTTTCACTGAGTAAGACAGCTCACAGATTTCCTTCTCAAATAAAGAAAACAGGTTCAGGGGAGTAAAGTCTTCCGCCTAACAGCATAGAACCTTAAAGAAAATGGATTTTGTCTTCTGACGTCATGTTGAGTGGAAGGTTGTAATGAGACATGAGCATAAATAAAAATCACAAATACAAGCCAAGAATTAAGGCATGATGAAGCCATTACATCTATGTGACACTCCATCAGCCTGTACCTGAAATCTGACTACGCTGAGAAGCGTCCATGGTATTCCTTTAGTAGTGCATAAAAACCCAAGATCGTGGCAGAAACTGAGTGTCTGGAGTTCTAATAAACACTGCTAGTGAATTATTTGCTTAGAAAAAATTATACTTCTGTTTCATGCTAGTTTATACACCTTTGCCAAAGCAATCTGTCTTAGAATTATTTTAGTGGCATAAATATTTGCCCTTCTCTCCCTTCCCACAGAATCATAGAATCTCAGGATTTAAAGGGGTCATGTGGTTCAACCTCTGACTCAGAGCAAAAAGCTCCCTTCTCCAGCATCCCATCCAGCTAGCCTCTGCTTGGCCACATTCAGTAGCAAGCTAGTGTCTAAACGTGTAACTCTAGTGGAAAGGAAAGCCCAAAAGAGGGCTTGGGAAAGGGAAGCTCGCAGATGCACCCTAAAGATTTGACTTGCTGAGTCAGGCTCTGGTGAACAATAATGAAAAATAACAGTTCCACTTCAAGTCTACACAGTAGGCAGCACTCGGAGGACTGTCCCCTCCCAGATGCTGTTTACATGTCAAACAAGAGGCCATGGTCGTGGGGGAGTCTCAACTGTGTTCAGTGCAAATACAGTGGTGTGGGCAAAACAAACAGGATCGCAAAGGAGGGAGCAAACAAACAGTATGGTGGCCACACACTTCTAAGTAAAATGCCCCAGTTATGGAAGTTCCTGAGGGGTTAAAAGAGGGCATATCAGCCACCTTCATCCACTCCCCGTAAAGGCGTAATTGTGATGGGGTTAAAGTAGATTCACTTTTCAAGGAAGAAGCTGTGACCTTCCTTTATGTATATGTTATATTGGTCAAGATCAAGATGAATCCAGGCAATCTTATTGCTAAAGTGGAATATTTGATTAACTTAAACATCTTAGTAAGCTTCAGTCACAAATGTGACCCAAGAATCTTACTCTTGGGTATCACGGAGTAGCCTCCCAAAGACCTGGGAGTTTTGTTTTAACTCGAAGGATGTGGCTAAAGCAGATAGTAAGAACTGACAACCAGACCGGGCGCACGCCTGTAATCCTAGCAGTTTGGGAGGCTGAGGTAGGTGGATCACCTGAGGTCATGAGTTCAACACCAGCCTGGCCATCATGGTGAAACCCCATCTAAAAAAAAAAAAAAGAACTGACAACCAGAGAGTACTCAGGTCTTTGAACCTCTTGAACACTGGAAACAAATTTAAAATATTTTTTAGTTAACTTCTCCCTCATCACTCTAAGTTATATCTGAATGTTTAGCAGTACCTCAAAGAGGAGTAATGTTTCTGGATTTTAGTTACACCCAATTCAGAATTCCTGACATGGCCCCATTATGAGAATCCATGAATTCCACATTTGTCTCTTTATTTTGTGCCAAGTACTAGCACAAATACAAGTAAAATTACTTCTGCTTTCAGAGACTGTGGAGAAGATAGAAATAAAGAGAGAAAAACAACTTTTTCTTCTTTTATTAAAAAAACATACGCTCACAATCAGATTAGAAGCGTATTCGCTGCAACTCTCCATGTTCCTTTAGATATACTGAATGGTTTTATGTATTAACTGCTTTTATTTAACTTTTAAAAGAAAACAAACTGGTTTAAAATGTGGCTTTGCTGTTTACTAGCTATAACTCCAAATAAAGGAATGTCTTCGAATCTGTAAAATGGAGTTAATAACATCAACTGAAGAACTACAGGGCTCTAAAGTGCATGAAGCATCTAGGATTGTATTGGATACAAGTAGCTGTTCAATAAGTGGTAACTGTTATTAATCACTTGCTTTATGTTTTAATAGTTCTGAGACTTGCCCAGTTTCAAGTACAAAGCATTTGAATGACTTTCGGTCATAAAAATATGCCCATACGTAATTTTCCAAGTGTTTCTTATATTTGCCACTTTGCGTTTTTAAGTCTTGTAAACATACAAAGGGACACAGATAACAGATGTTATAAAACCTATAAAGCGTGTGAACCAACCATCCAAGTTAAAGGATTAGAACATCACCTAGCATTGCATCTTTTTTGAGAGTTCTTAATATTAAGATAATTATCAACACTTACTATACAATTTTCACTTATTTTATTGCTAAATTCTTATTTCCAATTTATAATAGCAGGTAATGGTTTTCATACAGTATTTGTGAGGATGCTCAAAAAAGTGCCAGGAAGGGTGGTACACCTGGGTGCTGAGGTAGAGAAGGTAAAAGGAGGGAGGTTGCTGCTTTTCTACAATGTCCACACTTCCGTGCATCCTGGCTGCCATTTGGTGTGAGTTCAGTCTGACCTACTGTCTCTGTGGGAGCCATTTTTGCTCTATGGTTTCATAAAACATAATGAAATTGCATTTTATTAGCACTTTGTAAATTTCAGTACACCAGGGACAACTGCCTTATTAAGCATTAGTGAATTACCTGAAAAACACAATGTTAGAAACTAATATTTTTACAGAAGACTGACATTAATGGTTGGTTGTAATTCCCTTGAGAGCTTAATAATCTTTGACGAATAAAAAAATTCTCTTCTGAAGAGGAAACAAGAACGCATTTTAGAAAGTAAAGAGTCGTTAGCGGGGGACTCCTCTCCCTGTGTGGTAACCCAAAATGGCCGTCATAAATCACCAGTTAACGTCTGTGTGAGTACGTGTCACAGGAGAGTTCTAGACAGTGCCAGAGACTTGCTATGTTCAAGGAAAACAGGTTTCCTGGCAATGGTACACCATGCAAGCTTTTTATACAAGACTTGCAAGTGTTGAACTAAAAAGCATGAAGTTAAAAGAGGATGTTCAAGTAAAACCCATAGACGTTGGAAAGGATGCTTATATCTTATTTAATTTTGATGTTAAGGAATGCAGGGAAAATTCCGAGTAAAAGTAATGTGTGTGTTAAAAACCAATATACACCAATATTTGATACTTTCAGTAAAATTGTTGTGTTCACTTTTTGGTTACATATTGTGGCCAATTATTATTTTTTGCATTTATATGTCCTCCTGACTCCCTCCAAGCTTTCCTGAAAAGGGTTGTTTGTTTAAGATTCCAAGACACTCAGAAATAGCCATCGAAATGATTCTTAATTGTTGATAGCACAAAAGGGTGACTATAGGCAATAATAACTATACATTTTAAAATAACTTAAAGAGTATAATTAAGAGTGTAATTGGCCGGGAGAGGTGGCTTACTTCTGTAGTTCCAGCACTTTGGGAGGCTGAGGCAGGTGGATCACGAGGTCAGGAGATCGAGACCATCCTGGCTAACACAATGAAAATCCATCTCTACTCAAAGTACAAAAAATTAGCTGGGCGTGGTGGCATGCACCTGTAATTCCAGCTACTCTGAAGGCTGAGGCAGGAGAATCGCTTGAGCCTTGGAGGCGGAGGTTGCAGGTAGCCCAGATCGCACCACTGCACTGCAGTCTGGCAGCAGAGCAAGACTCCATCTCAAAAAAAAAAACCAAAAACGTATAACTGTATTGTTTCTAACTCATAGGAGGGGATGAATACCCCATTCTTCATGATGTGCTTAATTTCACATTCTATGCCTGTATCAAAACATCTCATGTACCTCATAAATATACATACCTATGATTTAACCACAAAAATAAAAAAAAATTGAAAATGATACCTAAGTAATAGCCTAGGGACTGTAGAAGCAATAACGATGCATTCTGCATAGTGCCGTAGACGATAAATAGTGCCACCTGAGCAGTTGTAAATTTAGATGTTCAAATTGTGGTTTTGGGAACACAGTCATGAAAAGCAATCCTCTGAGGAGATCAGTGTGCACTGATGGGGGCGCTATTTCTGTTTTTTTATCACAAGCATTCATCATTTTATTACTTTGATAAGAAGATGTACTTACAGATGGAGATGGTGTTTGTTTTTTTTTTTTAAAAAAAAACAAAAGCCCTCAGCAGTGGCTAGAGAAATCTTTTTGCTTTCAGTTTTTCTTAGAAATCCCTTCAAGTGCTGCCTCTCCGGGCCCTCCCTCAACTCTCCCGCTCACACACGCACACATACACAAACACAGGCACACTGGTGTGCCGTCCTGTCTTTGGCTTGGGCTGCCTGAGGGCTTCTGGGGCAGCCTTGATGTCCTAAAGGGTGTGTGAAATTGAAGACAAACATTTTTACTAGGAGTTTACAGCCATAACAAAGTAAACTGTAGGCCCTCCAGGTGTCCTTGATGGGTAGGAACAAAGGCCTGTGGTGAAGCAAAAGAGCCCTGGAGTTTGAATGAGAAGGAGCTGCCTTTGAGTCCCGGCTCCAAGTTCATGGGCTGGGTAAACTTGGGTAATCACTTTCTCTCTCCACGCCTCCGTTTCATCGTGAGGCAAATGGAGGAGCCAGACTGGGTTATCGCTCAGTCTTTCTCCAGCTCTGGGAACCTATGATCCCGGTGTTTGCCTTAATACCTTTTATATTTTATTGGTTATTTTCCCACAATTAAAAAAAATGATGTCTTAACTGCTTAGAAACCAAAAGGCAAAACTACATTTCAAACGAGTCATAAAATTTGCGTGATTTTTTTTCTCCTTAATTAAAAGCTACCTTTATAAACAAAATAAGACAACGTTCCTTTAGATTTTCCCTTTTGAAGAAACCAAGAGATGACAGTGGTATATTGGTTCTCCTTCGCAACAGGGAAGTTTTATTCATTTATTTGCATATTACTCCAAGACATCATTTGTTTTTCAAATATTTATTAGAAAGTGCTCATAAACCATAGAGGTTTCATACATGAATTGTTATTTACTATGGAATGTTGTATCACGCATCTCAGTTTACAAGCCGTATTTACATGCAGGGTCACCCTGCCTTACCTTATCCTAGTCCTACCCTATTAGGAAGGCAAGCAAGGTACTAATCACGGCACTGATCAGTGGGGAAACCCAGGCTCAGAGAGGTTGGAACTTGGCCACGGCTGCACAGAAACTGACAGACCTAGAGCTGGGTCCCAAGTGAATGTTAGTGTGATTAAACTCACCTAATTCAAGGCCACTGTATACACCACATGAAATTTCACCTGTATTAAGAGGTTTATTTCATTTCTAGTTTGAAGCTTAGATTCCTTGAACCTATAAAATAGTTCAAGAACTGGCCACAGTTCAAGTTCAAAGCATGGTACATCAGTTCAAAGGTTGGGAATGCCCTTTGATGTATACTGTAGAACATAAGAAATGACTCATAGAAAAAGATAAAGAAGAAAAGGGAATAAAGTACATTTCCTTAGAATGTCGGAACCATTGCCTTCCAACCGAAGAATGTGGATGTCAGGTGGGAGGGGGAATGAACTGGTACTGCAGAGCTGGCTCCTCCTCTTCCTGACCCTTGCACATTTGGTGACACATCCCTTGGAGCCTCTGTTTAGTCCTAGGCTAAAATGTAAATATTTAACTTGCAAGGTTGTGTATAAGCATCAGAGACAATTATGTAAAGTACTTGTCATGTAGCCTGACAAAATAAGCACTTCATAAGCAGGGGCTATTGTTCATAGGAATCACCTTCTTTCAAATTGTTGTCACATCTATTTCGTGATGTATTGCACTAGTTAATGTAAGAAAGCTAATGGAAGTGTAGGCGGAGGTCTATCAGTGGGAGACCTGTTGAACTTAGATAATCTATGAGATCCATTGCAACTTGGAGTCCTTATTGTCATTTATATTTTCCAGTTTGCTACATCTGTTAGAGACCCTGATTATGGTAGTTAAACAGATACTACTGACTTTATGCTTTATCCAAATACGTGTGTTACAAACAACTTTCAAAATAGAACCTGTACGTATACAGAAAGAAAAAAGCTAGTTTTTACTAAAAACAGTGCTAGAAAGGGACGCCCACCAATAGCAACAGTAATGACAGCAATAATAGCAACAATCGTCTTTAAAGCACCTACTCTGTTTTAGGCACTGTATGCCACATCGTAGAAACTTGACTGTATCCTCAGGACACTAGAGAGCACGGCCAGGTGATGACGCTGAGGCTGGGTGAGACACAACACGCGTTATGCCTGTGTAGGTAAAGTACCCGTATGAGACTGAAAAACTTTTCTAAGCAGCAAGAATGTCATGAAAAATATGCTGTGATGGCTCGAAGGACCACAATCTATCTTTTATTATTCCCGGGTGACTTTGGACAAGTCATTATCTTTTTGGGCCTCAGTTTCCTCAACTATAAAAAAAAAATAGCTGGAATCGTCTTTCAAGTCCAGCATCCTATGACCCTGTTGTGGTAGTTAGTTGTTTTTACAACTTGCCTGAACCAGTTGGGTTCTTTTAAGTGTATACAATCCTATAGGTATATACGATCTGTTTAATGTTTTTTCTTTCTTTCTTTCTTAAAACAACATTATTTTGGCCAAGAATAAGCTGGAACATCACACATTTGCATGAATAGCTGAATTGACTCACAAATATGTTTTCTAAGTTTTAATTTTTAAACTTTACTTGTAGAATTGACCCTATCAATCTCCTTTTGATGTTTAAATAGTATTGGAAAATCAAGCTTTATAGTGAGAAGTGGTGCTAGGTAACTGCATTAAGTTCCTATTAACCAACATTGTAGTTTTCACAAATTTCATAGTGACCAGACCCCTAGGCACGAGAGTAAAGTGAGTGTCAGAGATCCAATTACTGCACTGTGTAGTTAAAACATCCAGATGAGATTTTTGAACTCTCAACGCCATCCTTTTCCTTCTTCTTAAGTGACTCCTTAAGGAGAGTAGCATATTAAGAAAAAAATCCAGATATTAGATTGATATGAGAAAGGAAGAAAACCAGCACCAGGTAACAGGGGTAAAAATGTCTCTATAAATGTGACGGGCATAAAAGAAAGTGAAGGAAAGTTAAAAATTACCATAGGGCAGGCAGGACGCCTGCTAAAGAGCCTTCTGCTGCCAGTCACAGCTGGAAAGAAAAATGAAAGCGATGCAAACAACTGTCCTGGGAGCATGAAATCATCCTTTTGTCTTTTTTTCTTATGAACAATTACTGTATGCAGAAATTAGGGGGGATCTCAAAGTATTGGGATGAAAATTTCAGCAGGCTCTGCATATAAATAGCAGAGGCATGGAAGCGTGCCTCTTTGAAAACAAGATGTGTTTGGGAGCTCCCCTGCACTGAAGAAAGTGGTAATTAATGCATAGTGAATGACTTTGAATGAAGGATGAATAGGGGACATAACAATGGGTAGTTTTTTTCTTTTCCTTTTTCTTCTCTTCTTTTTTTCCCCCTTTTCCCTTTTTCTTTCTTTTCTTCTTCTTCTTCTTTTTTTTTTAAGGCTAAAGCATTGAAGAAAGAAAGCTGTTAAAAGGTGGCTACTGTGAGACTACCACTTCAATGTCTGTCTGCTGTTGCTTTCCTCTGGAGGCTGTGGTGGGAGTTTGTTTTGTATTGCTCTCCAATCACAATGGAGTTAATTTGCACCAATTTCATTTTTGTGCGTGCTCCTCAATGTTTTCCCTTTCTGCTGGATTTTTTAAAAATATTATTTTGGCAGGGCTTGGTCCTTTGATGATCCTTTTGAGCAAATGGTTTGCCCAAAGTTCAGATGGTGCTAGCTCCGTCTTCTTTTTCATTTACAACATCAAGAGGATTACAGAGAATAACTTTGTTGCCCAACATCAAGGATATATCTTCAGGCTACTAGAAAGGTAGTTCTCAGAAAGTGTGTCTTCTAATAGTTTAGAACCTCCACAGGCTTCAGATAAAACAAGTATTAAATACAGAAAGCTCACAAGGATACCAAGGAAGGTTAAACTCACGCAACCTCCTTCATCTCAAATACCTGAAATATATCTATCTTTTTTTTTTTTTGACTGTCGAAGTGTGATCATGGTGAAGACAGCAGTAAGATCTTATATAACAGAAGACAGAAAAAGACAGAGAAGGGGTCACGTGGAGATGCACACACATATTAGTGAGAGAATGTAAAAACAATCTTGTCCAAAGGCAAGTGGATTATAATGGGCCCAAAACTAAATATATGTAAGTCGAAAAAAAAGATACTATAGACAAAGTGCTCACAGTGCGATTTTTTTTCTCTCAGTTAAGCCAACTAACATAAACCCAGATTTGGTTTCCAGGAGATTTGAGGCATTTTCATAATTGTAAAAATTGTGAATGTGCTAAGGAATTCCCAAATAGCACAGGCACTTGTACATCTCTGGGCTCCAGTTAACACTTCAGCTGTGGCTGGACATTCAAATGTGGACGACCCACTAGCTCCTTCTAAACCTGTCATTTCCTCGGCCTTTTTCCCTTGAACTAGCTCGTCTGATCTATTCACAAATTCTGTGAACAGTTCTAAGAATCCGTAGGAGGAACTGGCATCACAGCTGTGGTGCCTAAACACTGCGTCAGTGTCATGCAATTGTGTCATTTATGATAGAGTCCGTTTTATTGACTGCAGAACTAATATGATTTCGATTTGACACCTTTATATGGCTTCTCATACAGATAAATTCAAACCCAGAACAATTTATTGGTGTAATTATGAGCACAGAAGCATTCAGAGATGACTTAAAAGTTGCTACACATTCAAATGTTGCTAAAAGCCTGTCTAAATATTTTTTTTTTCTGATTTGTTATATTGCCTAAAATTCCACAATGGAAAATAAATTCCTTTTGATTTTGGGTCCTCAAAGTCCCCATGTTAAAGCAACAATCTCAGTTGGGGCTTTGTATCAGTTGGAGATACAGAAGTTTCTGGGAGAGAGAAAGATGTTGGAAAATAAGGTGCATAGGGGCCAAAGAAATTCTGGAAGCTCACTTGGCACCTGCTCCCCATTTCATCCTTCCTTCTGTGGTCCCGTTGTTGCTCCCTCGAAACAACCAGTTATCATCCCTATCATCAAGATTTTCATATTTCTAAACAGGGTCTTGGAACTCTTTATCAGCCTGCTCCGGTTCACCCCCACGCTGCCACAAAAATAATCCAGGGCACAGCTTGGTTTAGGCCACTACTCCGCTTAAACATGTTTTGGGGTCTCTTTTGTCTTCCAAAGACGTGTACATCTAGCAGGGCACTTGAGGACCTCTGTGATCCGACTGGAATCGGTCGTTCTGGTCTCCGCTTATGTTTCCTGCACGCGATGCTCTCTGTGGTTCAACCACAGAGTTGTTACTGGAGTATTTGATTGTCTGGCGTGATCGTGACTGCTCCCCTTCACGCCGTTGTTCATGCTATTTTCATCACCAAGTGCCCTCTCCCCTCTCCTAACCACCCAGTAAGTGCATGACAATAAACTTCTAATGTAAACATCGTTTAAAAGACGTTGCCCTACTTTGATGAGGTATGGGGAAGTGTGCGATTTCTTGTGCTGTGCAGGGAATGGAGATTGCTGGAGACCTTGCAGGGCAGAGCTTGCTCGTTTCCATCAAACGCCTGATGATTTGACCCACTGTGTATAATACAATTACACGTCTAGGATGTTCTTCCTAAAGATATGGAAATAAATATTTGGCAGGAAGGATAGCATTTATACAATAGCAAAAAATTTGCAACAACCTTCATGCCTCCAGATGAAAGGTTAGTTTCATGAGTAATACAATGGGAAATGACATCATCTTTAGCCTTTAAAAGTATTTTACAAACTGATGTTTAATAATACAATATTCATGATAAATTATTGAGTAACAGAAAATATTTTGAAATACTATAGATAATAGGATAATTCAGTATGTCTATTTACCTATGAAGAAAGCTGGAAAGAAATGACCAACGTGTTCATAGAGCTTATCTCTGCGATTGTGGGTGATAGTTTTTTATTTTATTTTTTCCCATTTGTAAAAGTGAACATGGCTATCCAGCCATGAAAAGACATGGAGGAACCTTAAATAAATACTGCTAAGTGAAAGAAGTCAGTATGAAAAGGCTATGTATGGTGAGATTCCAACTATATAGCATTCTGGAAAAGCACAACTATGGAGACAGTAAAAAGATCAGTGGTTGCCAGAAGTCCAGGGAAAGAGATGCAGGGATGAATAGTGGAGCACAGAAGTTTCAGGGCATTGAAGCTGTTCTCTATTATTCTGTAATGATGGGCACATGACACTATCCATTTGTCAAAACTCATAAAACTATACAACACAGAGAAACTCTACTGTAAACTATGGACTTTGATTAATAGTGATGTATCAAGATTGATTCATCAGTTGTAACAAACGTCTTCCACTAATGTGAGCTGCTATTAATAGGGAACCTCTAGGGGGACAGGAGGGAGGCAAGAGCTGTATAGGAACTCTTTGCTATCTGCTCAATTTTCTATAAACCTAAAACTGCTCTTAAAAAATAAAGTTTTTTATTGTTTTATTGATTTATTAATTAATATTAATTTTTATTAATTTTTATTTTTAAAATAATTTTTATTTTTTAAATAATTTTTTAAAATAATTTTTAATAATTTTTATTTTTTAAAATAATTTTTATTCTATTAATTAATATTAATATTAATTTTTATTATTTATTTATTTATTTTTTATTATTTTTATTAATTTATTAATTAATATTAATTTTTATTAATTTTTATTTTAAAATAATTTTTAATTTTTTAAATAATTTTTAAAATAATTTTTTAAAAATAATTTTTATTTTTTTAATAATTTTTATTCTATTAATTAATATTAATTTTTATTAATTTTTATTCTATTAATTTAACAAAGAGGAACATGGTGTTCTTTTGCAACAAGAAGAAAAGTATTCTAAAGTAATTCAGACATTCCTTCAGAGTTCACTTTAAGTGTATACTCCTTCATTAAATTTTCCTCCTCTTTCAAACCATGTCCTCTCTCTGTAGCTGATGAAATGTGGCACCTATAGCCCAGGCACAGCTCACCTCTCAGTGTTCAGAATGTTGCTCCTCGTGAGGGCAGAATCTGTGCCAGGTCCTTGTCCTCTTAAGCCCAGAACAACGTCTGCCACAGTGAAGGCCAGCAGGAAACATTCAGGCAAAGGTACAGACATATACACACAAACACACAGAAAAAGGCAGGAATTTTTTAAAGTGTGTATAACAAACTATATATGCAATGAATGGCATATAGGTTGACTTCTTACGTTTTGAAAATACTAATTCAGCCTTGAAAAGAGCTGTTAATGCTAATCTATTTGTACAAGATTGATAATAATTTAGGCCATTTGAGGAAAAAAAGTGGTATCCATGTAATTGATCTTCTCTTCTATATCTTTTCTAGGTGATATTAGTTGAAAATGTGAGCACTTTAAAGCCTGAACAATCAGCGATATCTCACCAAATACACACTTCCTTTTTTATTATTAGCATGATCTTGCTGTAGCCGTCATGAAGTTTTTTTCTCATTTTCCCCTGAGATATACAATTTAATGCTTACAACATGCATAAAGTAATACAAAAATTACTTAACCTTTTAGAATTATTTGAAATGTCACAACTAAAGAGATTGAAAAGTCTCATCTTTATTCTTCTTTTACTTTTTGGATTCCATCAGCATTATATAAATACTCCTTGACCCACCCATACCACTTCTAGAAGTTACACACAAAGAATATGAGTTTTGTAGAAGGGAGTAGCAATGAGAAATACAATGCAAGAAATAACTTTCTGTTGTGCTCTTTAATAAGGAGTATATAACACATGCCATGGGCCTTCATGCATTTCATTTCAAGAAGAAATGATATATTATTGAATGTATTATTTCTTTGGTTCCTTCTGTCACAATTAGTGCATATACTGTTAAACACAGGATATATAGTGTTAGCTGTAAAGGTGGTGCAGTATTTTTATTATTTTGCTTCTAGTATCACTTTAAGTCTCTGGTGTCTTACCTCTACTGAGACCTGGCATTTCTTTGTGTTGGAGAGGCAATTTAATCCATTTTTACTGTCTGCAAACAGACTTTCAAACAAAATCTCAAACTCTTTGAATGTGCCCCAAGGATTCCACCAAACCTATAATCCTCTACTCTCTTCTGGGGCTGTGAAGGGTGGTGACAGGAATAGAGCTGGCACCAACTAGGGAGCCTCATTAGTGTTTGCGATTTTGATTTTTGTTACCATTCTGCTCTGTGGCCTTTTAAAAGCTGGAGCAATAAGTACCCTCACATCTCGCTGCACCCCTCCCTCTAGCTCCACTGAATCCAAACCACCTGGAATGATCTGGAGAAGCCTCTCCAGACCGTGGAGGAAGCCCACCAGGTGTGCTTTTTCTCACGGAGTTGGCGGGGGGCGGGGGGTGCAGGGGTGGAAGGGGTGTACTTTTTCTTACGGCGGAGGGGTCGTGCCGATTTTAAATAGCTAAGTGTTCAGCGTCTGGTTGTTGACAACTTGAGTGGGCAGCAGTAAGCCATCAGCGTTCTAGATGGCTGTGACTACTTCCAGACACAGAGAGGTGAGACAGGTGAGCTACCCCAAACAGGCAGAGATTGGCTAAAGGTAACCTAGAAAGCAGAGATTAAAGAAAAAATTATCCTGACATTTTTTTCCTCTGCGGAAATTTTACTTAATGATTGGTAAGACAGTGCGTTCTAACGTCAGTCTTTTGAAAAGAATGAGATGGGCGGAGTGGATGAAACCACAGGTAATCAATGTGTAACAGGTGACTGCCATGTGACAGGCAGGTGATCTCCTTTAAGCATTACAACCATTCAGACATTATTATTTTCATTTTACAGATGAAGAAATTGAGGTTCAGAGGATTAAGTAGCTTCAACAGCCTTTGTTCCAGCCAAGCTTGTCTGAGTCCAAAATGCCAGCTCTTAGCTGTGGCACAGGCTGACTTTGAGCATGAGCTTGCAAGGACTTACTGTGGTAAGCTCTAAGCTCTAAGATGCCTTTCCTATGTCTCCAAAGATCTTGTAACCCTCCCCTTCTCTGTTGAATTTATGATTAACTGTTAGTTTTAAATGTAGGTAAAGTTTAAAAAGTATCTAAAATGTAAACATTCATGGGTACAACTTAATCCCTTGAGTTTGTGGGAAAAGTCTTTGAAATATATATATATATATTTATGTTTATCATATATATATGAATTTATGCATTAAGAGATGTATCTTGAGACAAACATGTCTTCATGTATGAAAAACGGTATAACAAAAACATTGCTCAAATAAATCTTTACAGCCCAACTGAATCTTCTAGTAGAAGCATAAATCTTCGATTCGTTAATGCTTAGGCTTAGTTGGCTCAGACTGACCTTTTTATCATTGCCACCTTCAGCACAACATGTTACCCAAAATATCAGGACAGCAGAAGTCACCAAAAGGAAGGGGACCTTAATACCATGGAAAGAGCAAGAGCAGAGATTTCACATCAGCACATCTTGCTGTGAATCCTGCTGAGTACATAACCAGTAATTAATTTCTCTGAGCACCACTCAGGTGTATGAATGTGAGAATACAGTGACACCTTTTACCTGCACTTTTTATTTATGTTTTTGTTTACCAGTGGCGGGACCATTTGGGTAAATCTCTGGACTGGTGTGACTACATGATTTTCACAATCAAGAATGGGACATTTAGGAGTTTTGGCAGATATGATGATGTTGGTCTGAACCACACTTCACTTTTTATGTGTCAACTTCTGTATCTGTAAAATAGGAGAAATGCCAAATGTGGGTGAAGGGGCGGAAGGTAGCAAAGCACGCTGCCATGTGTGTACCTTTGCAACTATCTTACATGTTCTGCACATGTACCCCAAAACCTAAAACGCAATAAAAAATAAAGAATTATTAAAAAAAAATAAGAGACAGATATGTTATAGTGATACTGATACTGTAAGGGTTAAAGGACGAAAGTACAAAAAATTGCTTCACTCTCATTCATTATTCAAATCAGAGGAGCTCATCTGTGCATCCTTAGTGATTCAGGTGGATGGAAGTACTCATGGCAGATTCCAATCTTTTGAAAAGAATGACACTGGAGTAATGTAAACAGTAGCACAACCATGAAATAGGCTGTCTACTTAGTCATAAGCCCAAGCCATTTACGTACATATTTATAAAGAACTCATATTAGCCTATTTCAGTTTCTCTCCTCAAATTTTAAGCCCTTTTACATCGGCCACTTTCAGGAGTTTGGGTGAATTTTTCACATATATTACAGGTATACACATAGGATGTTTTAAAAAAACATATGCTATTGTAGTTTTTCAGAACCCTATATCTCATATATAGGAATCATAACCCTAATGTTCAATGAGTGCTTACTATATGTCAAGCATTATCTTAACCACTGACATGAACTGCCTCAATTAATCCTTGACCCCGTTTTCCAGATGGGCAGCTCAGCTGAGACATGGGGACTAGGGAACATGTTTAGCTTTGCCACCTAAGGTTATAGGATGACAAAGTGGTGGAGCTGAGGTGTGAACCAACAAACTGTAAACCTAAGCCTACATTTTTAGCTACTTTGCTGTATAGCCTCCCAGGAAACTTCAGTTAATAAAAGTACATAAGTGAATTAATGGATATAGTTATTTTTATCTAGGACAAGAAACCGTTTCTTAAAAAAAAAAAAACTCTTCTTTCTTTTTTTCTTCTTAAAAATTTAAAAAATATATATTTTAATTAATTAATGTATTTATTGTTATACTTTAAGTTCTGGGATCCATGTGCAGAACATGCAGGCTTGTTACATAGGTATACATGTGCCATGGTTGTTTGCTGCATCCATCAACCCATCATCTACCTTAGGTATTTCTCCTAATGCTATCCCTCTCTGCATCTACTGAGATAATCATGTGGTGTTTGCCATTGGTTCTGTTTATGTGGTTACGTTTATTGACTTCAGTATGTTGAACCAGCCTTGAATTCCAAAGATGAAGCCGACTTGACTGTGGTGGATAAGCTTTTTAATGTGCTGCTGGATTCAGTTTGCCAGTATTTTATTGAGGATTTTCACATCGATGTTCATCAGGGATATTGGCCTGAAATTTTCTTTTTTTATGTGTCTCTTCCAGATGTTGGCCTCAGGATGATGCTGGCCTCAGAGTTAGGGAGGAGTCCCTCTTTTTCTATTGTTTGAAATAGTTTCAGAAAGAATGGTACCAGCTCCTCTTTGTACCTCTGGTAGAATTTGGCTGTGAATCTGTCCTAGATTTTCTTTGGTTGGTAGGCTATTAATTACTGCCTCAATTTCAGAACTTGTTATTGGTCTATTCAGGTGTTCAACTTCTTCCTGATTTAGTCTTGGGAGGGTGTATGTGTCCAGTAATTTATCAATTTCTTCTAGATTTTCTAGTTTATTTGCATAGATGTGTTTATAGTATTCTCTGATGGTAGTTTGTATTTCCATGGGATCAGTGGTAATATCCCCTTTATTATTATTATTATTATTTTCCCTTTATTATTTTTTACTGTGTCTATTTGATTCTTTTCTCTTTTCTTCTTTATTAGACTGCCTAGCGGTCTATTATTTTGTTAATCTTTTCAAAAAACCAGATCCTGGATTCACTGATTTTTTTGAAGGGTTTTTCATGTCTCTATCTCCTTCAGTTCTGCTCTGATCTTAGTTATTTCTTGTCTTCTGCTAGCTTTTGAATTTGCTTGCTCTTGCTTCTCTAGTTCTTTTAATTGTGATGTTAGTGTGTCAACTTTAGATCTTTCCTGCTTTCTAATGTGGGCATTTAGTGGCATAAATTTCCCTCTAAACACTGCTCTAGCTTGTGTCCCAGAGATTCTGGTACATTGTGTCTTTGTTCTCAGTAGTTTCAGATAACTTCTTTATTTCTGCCTTCATTTCATTATGTATCCAGTAGTCATTCAGGAGTAGGTTGTTCAGTTTCTATGTAGTTGTACAGTTTTAAGTGATTTTCTTAATCCTGAGTGCTAATTTGATTGCACTGTGGACTGAGAGACTGTTTGTTATGATTTCCATTCTTTGACATTTGCTGAGGAGTGATTTACTTCCAATTATGTCATCAATTTTAGAATAAGTACAATGTGATGTTGAAAGATTGTATATTCTGATGATTTAGGGTGGAGAATTCTGTAGATGTTTATTAGGTCCCACTTGGTCCAAAGCCGAGTTCAAGTCTTGACTATCTTTGTTAATTTTCTGTCTTGTTGATCTAATATTGACAGTGGGGTGTTAAAGTCTCCCACTATTATTGTGTGGAAGTCTAAGACTTTTTGTAGGTCTGTAAGAACTTGCTTTATGAATCTTGGTGCTCTTGCATTGGGTGCAAATATATTTAGGACAATTAACTGTTCTTGTTGCATTGATTCCTTTACCATTATGTAATGCCCTTCTTTGTTTTTAATCTTTGTTGATTTAAAGTTTGTTATATCAGAGACTAGGATCACAACTTCTGCTTTTTTTCTCTCTCCTTCTTTCCATTTTCTTGGTAAATATTCCTCCATCTCTTTATTTTGAGCCTATGTGTGTCTTTGTATGTGAGATGGGTCTCCTGAATACAGCAAACCAATAGGTCTTTACTCTTTTTCCAATTTGCCAGTCTGTGTCTTTTAATTGGGACATTTAACCTGTTTACATTTAAGGTTAATACTGTTATGTGTGAATTTGATCCGGCCATTATGATGCTAGCTGGTTATTTTGCCCATTAGTTGATGCAGTTTCTTCCTAGCCTTGATGGTCTTTACAACTTGGTAAATTTTTGCAGTGGCTGGTACCAGTTTTTCCTTTGCACATTTAGTGCTTCCTCTAGGAGATCTTGTAAGGCAGGCCTGGTGGTAACAAAATCTCTCAGTATTTGCTTGTCTGTAAAGGATTTTATTTCTCCTTCACGTATGAAGCTTAGTTTGTCTGGATATGAAATTCTTACTTGAAAATTCTTTCCTTTAAGGATGTTGAATATTGGCCCCCACTGTCTTCTGGCTTGTAGGGTCTCTGCAGAGAGACCTGCTGTGAGTCTGATGGGCTTCCCTTTGCAGGTAAACTGACCTTTCTTTCTGGCTGCCCTTAGTATTTTTTCCTTCATTTCAACCTCGGTGAATCTGATGATTATGCGTCTTTGGGTTGCTCTTCTTGAGGAGTTTCTTTTCGGTGTTCTCTGTATTACCTGAATTTGAATGCTGGTCACTCTTTCTAGGTTGAAAACTTCTCCTGGATAATATTCTGAAGAGTGTTTTCCGATTTGGTTCTGTTCTCCCTGTCACTTTCAGGTACACCAAACAAACATAGGTTTGGTCTTTTCACACAGTCCCATATTTCTTGGAGGTTTTGTTTGTTTCCTTTCATTCTTCTTTCTCTAATCTTGTCTTCCTGCTTGATTTCATTAAGTTTATCTTTAGTCTCTGATATCCTTTCTTCCACTTGATCGATTCAGCTATTGATTCTTGTGTATGCTTCATGAAGTTCTCGTGCTGTGTTTTTCAGCTCCATCAGGTCATTTATGTTCTTCTCTAAACTGGCTATTCTAGTTAGCATTTCGTCTAACCTTTTTTCAAGGTTCTTAGCTTCCTTGCATTGGGTTAGAGCAATTATAAATAAAATCTCCTTTATCTTGGATGGGTTTGTTATTACACACATTCTGACTCCTACTTCTCTGAATTTGTCAAACACATTCTCCATCCAGTTTTGTTCCCTTGCTGGCGAGGAGTTGTGATCCTTTGAAGGAGAAGAGGCATTCTGCATTTTAGAATTTTCAGCCTTTTTGCATGGGTTTTTCCTTATCCTAGTGGATTTATCTACCTTCGGTTTTTGATGTTGGTGATCTTCAGATGGGTTTTTGCATGGCTGTGCTTTGTGTTGTTGTTGATGCTATTCCTTTCTGTTTGTTAGTTTTCCTTCTAACAGGCCCCTCTGCTGCAGGTCTGCTGGAGTTTGCTGGAGGTTCACTCCAGACCCTGTTTGCCTGTGTATCACCAGCAGAGGCTGCAGAACAGCAAAGATTGCTGCCTGTTCCTCTTTCTGGAAGCTTTGTCCCAGAGGGGCACCCACCAGATGCCAGCCAGAGCTCTCCTGTATGAGGTATCTGTTGACCCCTGCTGGGAGGTGTCTCCCAGTCAGGAGGCATGGGTGTCAGGGACCCACTTGAGGAGGCAGTCTGTCCCTTAGCAAAGCTCAAGCACTAGGCTGGGGTATCTGCTGCTCTCTTCAGAGCTAGCAGGCAGGACCATTTAAGTCTGCTGAAGCTGTGCCCACCACTGCTCCTTTCCCTCAGGTTCTCTGTCCCAGGGAGATGGGAGATTTATCTATAAGCCCCTGATGGGGCTGCTGCTTTCTTTCAGAGATGCCCTGTCCAGAGAGGAGGAATCTATAGAGAGGCAGTCTGGCTATAGCAGCTTTGCCAAGCTGCAGTGGACACCACCCAGTTTGAACTTCCCAGTGGCTTTGTTTGCACAGGCAAGGTTAAAAAACACCCATTCAAATCTCAGTAATATTGGACTCCCTGCCCCTCACCAAGCTGGAGCAATCCAGGTTGACCTCAGACTGCTGTGCTGGCAGTGAGAATTTCAAATCAGTGGATCTTAGCTTGCTGGGTTCCATGGGGGTGGGATCCTCTGAGCTAGACCACTTGGCTTCCTGGCTTTGGCCCCCTTTCCAGGGGAGTGAATGGTTCTGTCTCACTGGCATTCCAGGCACCACTGGGGTATGAAAGAAAACTCCTGCAGCTAGCTCGGTATCTGCCCAAATGGCTGCCCAGCTTTGTGCTTAAAACCCAGGGCCCTGGTGGTGTAGGCACCTGAGAGAATCTCCTGGTCTGTGGGTTGCAAAGAATGTGGGAAAAGCATAGTATCTTGGCTGAATAGCACCGTCCCTCATGTCACAGTCCCTCATGGCTTCCTTTGGCTGAGGAGGGAGTTCCCCACCCCTTTGCCCTTCCTGGGTAAGGTGACGTCCCACCCTGCTTTGGCCTGGCCTCCGTGGGGTGTATCCACTGCCTAACCAGTCCCAGTGAGATGAGCCAGGTCCCTCAGTCAGAAATGCAGAAATCACCTGACTTCTGCATTGATCTTGCTGCAAGGTGCAGACCAGAGCCGTTCCTATTCAGCCATCTTGCCAGGCACCTATTTATTTATTTTTTATTCTTTTCTTCTTTTGAGGAGGCATTTCTCTTACAGGGAGGCAGGAATGTGACAGGACAACAGATGCAATACTCAGGAGTTCAGCAAAAGCCTCCATTGCCCGCCAATAACTGAGAGCAAGATTGTGTCCCAAACTGAGACATTTCTGTTCTACTCCTCTGCTCTGCTTCTGTGTCATTACTGATTCTCAGGAGAAGAAACCAGAGGTTGAAGATGGAACTACAAGATCTTGTCTCCAGTGACTTTATTTAGTCCCTCTGAAATCATAAAGAGTATAATTATTGTCACATTGATAAACCTTTAATCAACAATTTTCCCTCTAGACACAGAACATGTTACCCCCTTTTGATAAGAATTTTTTGAAAAAGCTTTAGTTCCCCAAAATTTCCACAAAAGACTCAACATTTGGGGTCCCCGTTTCCCCTATACTTCTTGATCACCCATTGTTTCTCTTAATGCATGGGTCTTAATATCCTGTCATAGTTTATGTTAATACTAAAGGACAAGAAATAAATCATACTTGTGTCATTATTAGAACGAAACAATAATTTAAAAGGTCAGTGGTCAATGCATAACACAGATTTTTAGAAATATAGGTGACAACATGAGCTGGTGATTGTCGTTTCCCTACTAAATTATTTTGGAATATTTAGCCCATTCAACAAGAAAAGTTAGACAGGCAGTTTCAGGCCAGGTTACAAGTGGAAAGACATTTGTCAGGGCTGTTTTCACTGGCAATACACTTTAATGAGATGGCATTGAGAGAAGATAGCTGAAAGAACAAAGTCAGGTTTGTTGTGGGCCTTCAGTAACCCAAGAAGCCACACTGCTCTGGGGCAGAGGCTGTGGAAAGGGTAATTACAGGGAGTTCCAGTCACACATACACCCCACAGAGAAACAACTGGCCATTGATGGTCCACACCGGTGGAGGGGCACGGATGCCTGGAAGATGCAAAACAGCAGATACCTCGGAAAGTATTTCTGAATGCCTTTCAAGGCATTATATTTGTTCCAGCACTAGGAAAAGACAAACATGAAAGCAAATAGGGGCAGGAGCAAGGAAAATACGGACAGATTTCCCAAGCGAGAATTCTGAAACCCAAAGCAAGAGGTGAGTGGGCTCCCTTTCAATATTTTGTTAAATTAATGCAAGCCACAGGATGTTTTGATTTGGTGTGGATGTTCCTATTGGGAATATTGGAAGGTTTGTGAGTTTAAGGAAGAAGTTCTGTCAACCACAAAAATCTGGTAAAAGGATGTCCATGAACACGGATGAAGCATCCCTGGAGTGAGGGACGACTCCCAAATCTGCTTAAATGTTTACAGTACAAACTTTACAGCTTAAGCCAGTGCCTACAAGGCCATGGGGATTACAGACTCCACTACCATTGTCACTGATAGACTTTTTATTTCTTCCTGGAGACCCTGGGAAGGACTGCAGTAAGCTCAAAAGTCATATTGCATTACCAAAGAGATTAAGATGAAACACTGGGAGTTCAGGAGCTAAAAGACAGGCAAGCAGGGTGAAGTGACCATCTTTCAGGTAGATGCCATTAGCATGCTTGATTCAAAGGAAGAAAGAATAGAGGGGGAAACCGAAGAGGTGCTTTCAACAGCGCTGGGGCTGGAGTCATTAAATGGCAACTGCTATGGAGGGAAAGCCGCCTTCTATAAAAAGCCACTGAGCAGGAAAAGTTAGAAGTTGCTCTAGTGGCAAGAAGACTCTAGAAACAGGATAAAGTTGCAATACTTATTAGGGTTTAAACAGAGATAATGAGGAATAATTTTGATGAGCACAATCATACGTGATTGATTTTTTTAAACAAAATCCTCTGATCTTGATTACACACTCTGGTATATAAACCACTTCCCTTTTTAGAAAGCTTAACCCCTCTGAATAAATTCAGCTCATGTTTCAAATTAAGTTATAATGCCAGATTGAATTCAAATTAAACATGAAATAAATTCGTGTTCTGGTACTCAAGGAATGTCACGTGTTTTATTATTATTTCTTCAACGTGCTTGGTACAGTCTTTTACCTCACCAGTGATAAATAAACATATTGACTCTCTTGATGTAATTGGTGCTGGTATTTCTTCTCAATAACCAATTCTTGATGCCACAGATTCCACCACTGACCTGAATTCATAGTGACCTCCTACTTTGCTACATCCTCTGGACATTTTGCATCTGTTAATTTAGTCAATTTTGCTTAGGATTCCATTATACCTTTTATACCTTCCTTCTCCCCCTTCCTTGTTTTCGTGGTAACTGTCTCTCAGCTCTTCTTGTACCTCTCTGACTACCCTCCTTTTTACTTCCTTTGCAGCTCTTCCTCCTCTTCCAAAACCTTTAAATAGTTCTATACTTTTTGGTGGTCCATGTGTTCTGACGAATCCCACACCCAAATCTCCAGCCCAGAGTGGTTTTCTGAGCTCAAGAAGCGTATATCCAATAACCTGTGAGAAATCTGCAACTGAGTGTTCCAGTGATAATTCAAATTCAAGTATGTATGTTTCCCCTACCAAACTTCTTATATTTTTTCCTCATGAAAGACCCAACTTTTACCCAGTTACCCAAGGCTGGAATTTATCAGTCATCTTAGATGTGTCCCTCCTCCCCCCACCCCCCAATGTTCAATCTCTAGCCCCTCTATATGTCCTTGCCATATTATTATTTCTACCAGAGTCCAGCCTATCTTCATTTCTCTCCTAAACTATTGCAGTGGTGCCTTTTTGTTTAGCTAAGGCTCTAATTTTCTGGCTCCAACTTAGCCTCAATTCTGCCCCCAAAATGACTTATCTAAAACAATATCTGAAGCTTGATCAGCAGAAAGAGCAGAATTGCATTGCTAAGAGAAGGACCCTAAGTGACCATATGAGCCTCAAATCGAGTTGTGGTATGGGTTTTGCTGTTCTGTGAGCCAGTGTTCCCCCTGCCCCTGCTTTTTTTTTTTCCATTTCAATCAGTTTGAATTCTGTTTTTTGTCACTTGCAACCAAATGAGAATTAACTAACAAACATTGTGCATAAGGAATAAAAATCAAACTTTCTCTCCCTTAAAGTTCAACCTGGTTTCTTTCCTTTCACTCCCCGCTTCAGCCTCCCTAACTCAGGATGCTCTCATGCCTTTAAAGTTCAGATCTCTCCCCTCATTCAAAATCTTACTCCTTCTTTAAATCTCCTCTGTAAATTCTTCTTTGACTCTTTCAGGCTGAAATAGGCATTGTTAAGATGTCCTGTGCTCAGTAGGATCACTTACAAAGCAATCTCAATCAATGGGTGGGACCATCTGTGGAATGAACTGAAATACCGTCAGCAGCATCTGAGTGAAGAGCATGGCTTGTATGAATTCAGGAGAAACTTTTTTAGTTGTCAGGAGACACGTTGAGCTTTTAGAATCTTGGTGCTCCCTTTCAAGGTGGAGATGAAGAGAACAGTATTTTCAAGTGAGAAGACTCTTGATAAATATCCTATCAGGTCAAATAAAAGGAAATCGCAGTGTGTCTATGACTAGGAAATCATGAGAGGTTGGGTAGGAGTAAGAGGTTCCTCCCTTACGTAGTAAAGTTCAGTGAACAAGTGGCTTTTCAGGATATTTCCATAGAGTAAATGTATATGCAAAATACACCACTAAATTTTCCTAAACAATTAGTAATATTTCTCTTCATTTTCTGCTTTGTTCAAATCATTAGTTGTATACATTGATTTATACACTGATACTTTTAAGAAAAAGAGTCATTTTAAAACGTAGTATTAAAAATATATTTTACATTCAGAGAACACGTCTCTTTGATTTTCTGCTGGATTCACGTATTTGCAATCTTCCTTATAGGAAAAGGCAGGATAGAAGGCAGAAGCTTACATTAGGCACTTACCCAGTGGGCCAGAGCCTTGGCAGGTATTATTTAATTTAATCACCACAAGATGATGATGATGATGATGATTATGGTATAGGTGGCTGGTTGAGGGCACCTCATTTCTTTATATGAATGCTCATCAATGATAGACTGGACAGGGAAAATGTGGCACATATACACCACAGAATACTACACAGCCACAAAAAACAATGAGTTCATGTCCTTTGTAGGGACATAGATGAAGCTGGAAACCATCATTCTCAGCAAACTGACACAAGAACAGAAAATCAAACACTGCATGTTCTCTCTCACTCATACGTGGGTGTTGAACAATGAGAACCCATGGACACAGGGAGGGGAGCATCACACACTGGGGTCTCTCAGGGGGAAATAGGGGAAGGACAGCAGGGGGTGGGGAGTTGGGGAGGGATAACATGGGGAGAAATGCCAGATATAGGTGATGGGGAGAAAGGCAGCAAATCACATTGCCATGTATATACCTATGCAACAATCTTGCATGTTCTTCACATGTACCCCAAACCTAAAACACAATAAAATATTTTTTTAAAAAAAAGAATGTCCCAGATGGGTCAGGTCTCATTGAGTTTCACAACGTGAAGAGAGAGGAGTATAGTGCCAAGAACTTCATCCAAGGGTGGAATGATGTGTTTAAATTCTAGCTCCACCCTTTACCAGCTGGATGACAGTGGGGAAGTGGCTTAACCACTCTGAACACTGGTTTCATCATCTGTAAGATGAGGGTACGCACATCATGGAGTTACTGTAACGATGAAATGAATTTATATACATATTCAATATGCTTAGTAAAGAGCATTACACTTGGTAAGTGCGACAATGTTGGTTAACAAATTAAATGAAATGTTCCCCAAAAGTCATCTCTCCTCTTTGCAATAAAATAGCAAGGCAACCCTCTCAGTCCAACCGGGTTTTAAATCCAGGATTTCCAAGCGAATCTAATAAATATCATCAAACCCATCAAATCATCTGAGTGTTGGACTCTCTTTGAAGGCCCTGTGAGGAGAACCAGCATAAATTGAGGCCATTGGGGAGACTAAGAGTACCAGTCGGGCCAGGTGTGTTGGCTTGTGCCTGTAATCCAAGCACCTTGGAGGCCAAGACAGGCAGATCACCTGAGGTCGGGAGTTCAAGACCAGCCTGACCAACATGGTGAAACCCCATCTTAAAAAAAAAAAAAAAGAGTACCAGTCATCGGTGCTGCTTCTTTTATTCTCTTTAAATTTGGGAAAGGAAGGCCTAAATATCCTCTTGTAAAGAGAGATGTTGAGAAGGAAAAAAATGTCCTCCAAAGTTATTTTAATGATGTATCCTCTGCATGTGTACTTTGACGATGTTGGATTGAGGCTGCTGTAGTCATTTCCAAACTTACCAGGATAGAGTTTGATGTTCAGCTAGTAATGTCTTCCATGGGCACAAGAAGGGCAGTGGAAGGAAGTATACCTCTGACAGACCTGCGCCCACATCTTATAAGAAGGACACAGAGACCTAGATGGAGTTATTTGGTCTGTATCACATACTGGGCTAGGTCACCAGTATAAACCTGGGACCAGTGGAGGAACGCATGTGTGTTGGGGGTGGTGAGTAGGGGTTGACTTGGAGGTCATCTGTAAATTTCATCAACCATTTTCCCAAAGTTAAAACTTTTTTATAGACTAGGCTTTATGAAAAAGCTTATATCTTAACCTAGGGCTGACATACTTAGGTATCCTCAAACTAATAAAAAACAAAAAACAATTTAATTCACCCAACAGGATTGCCTGGGATGACAGATAGCATATCCAGAGTTTCACCCCTGCAAGCCTCAGTGACAAGTTTGGCAATGACTCAACCCAAAGGCAAAGACAGATATGAAGAATGACGAGCAAGAAATGCTGGCCGAAATCTTTGCAATGAGGAAAGCCAAGCATTACTGCAAACTTGCCATAGAACTACAAAAAATGAACTGGTCATGCAGGTTTCAGTACCTGGGTGATCCTTTGGTTTTTATGGATGTCCTCCAAACATTGAGAAGTTGGATCACGACACAAATACAAATTCATCTCCCCCTGGTAGATCTCAAACAGTTTTGGAAATGAATGGAAAGGTTGATGCCAATATTTAAATATTAACAAAGCTGTTACCTGATAATTACGTGTCATTTTGTCTGCAAGAATTAAAGAAGACTTTCTGCTTGAATTGCTGAAATGCCACCACTTTTCAAAGGACATCAAGTATAAATAAGTTCTATTACTTACAACAAGATGCAGGCTTTGTTTAGCTACAAAGAAGCACTGTGAAATTCTAATTTAAGTCAAGGAGTTTACTGAAGAAGACACAGTAGATATATATTTTTAAAGTTGTTGTTAACCAGCTTTTTACTGGCTATCATGCAATGAGAAAAAGCTTTTGATAATAATTGAGTGATCTTGTGTTTTGGACTTCTATGGGATTACTGCAGATGACAGTAAATAGACACATTTGGTAAGAATGGGTATAAGAACAGGAGTAGACAAAGGATCTTTGCCACAGCCCAGAAAGACAAGTGTGCTAGTTGACTTCAGGAGTCCTTTTGGTTCCCTATGTGTGTTCCGGGGAATTCACGAGTTAATTAGAATATCTTCAACAGTAATATGTTGTCAAGTAGAAAGCACAGATCTTTTGGGTCAAAAGAGGAGGGTTTATGTCCTGGCTCTGGGGTCATTAGCTGAGTGACCCTGGACAAGTCATTCTCAGCCTCTCTACTAAAACTTAGTTTGCTCATCTGTGAAGAAAGCTAGCACAGTCTATTTCATCAGATTGTTTTGAGACCCAAATAAGAAACATATATGTAAAAATGCACAGCATCATCAGGTACATGTACATGTTTTGTAAAATTTAGTTGAATGTGAATAAATTTGCTTTGCTTTTATTTCGAATTTGATGCCTTCTTTTTTTTTTTTTGAGATGGAGTTTTGCTGTTGTTGCCCAGGCTGGAATGCAGTGGCACAATCCCAGCTCACTGCAACCTCTGCCTCCCGGATTCAAGTGATTCTCCTGCCTCAGCCTCTTGAGTAGCTGGGATTATAGGCACGTGCCCCTATGCCCGGCGAATTTATGTATTTTTACTAGAGACGGGGTTTCACCATGTTGGTCAGGCTGATCTCGAACTTCTGACCTCGTGATTCACCTGCCTTAGCCTCCCAGAGTGCTGGGATTACAGGCGTGAGCCACTGCGTCCAGCCAATGCCTTCTAATAAGTACTCTGTGTGGCCCTACTCTTGTGTGCTTTCCTGCTCGTGAAATATTGTTATTGAAGTAAAGAGTAGATTTCACTTGGTAGATGACTTAGTTCTGTAATGTTAATGGTCACCTCAAATTTAACATATTTATGAGTTCAGAATGTGATACATCAAATAATATAAAATATCTCTGTGCATAAATAGTCAAATGGCAAATTATTTTACATTAAAAATGATAATGAGCGAATAAGTCATTCTACCTATGAAGAAAACATTTCAAATGTCTAATCCCAGATCCTTTAACACTGAGTACATATTTTTCTTCATTGCATTTAAAATATTTTTCATTGTATAAATAATTTTTATGGAAAAGTAAAATAACACACCAGTATAGTTAAGTAAAAACTAAAAGTTCCGCCAGGTGTAGTGTCTCACACCTGTAATCCCAGCACTTTGGGAGGCCAAAGTGGGTGGACACCTTGAGCTCTGGAGTTTGAGACTAGCCTGGGCAACATGGCAAAACTGTGTCTTTACAAAAAAATATCAGCAGGGCATAGTGGTGCATGCCTGTAGTCCCAGCTACTCAGGAGGCTGAGGCAGGAGGATCACTGGGAGGTTGAGGCTGCAGTGAGCAGTGATTGTGCCACTGCACTCCAGCCTGGGCAAAAGAGACCCTGTCTCTTAAAAAAAAAAGGGCCGGGTGCGGTGGCTCAAGCCTGTAATCCCAGCACTTTGGGAGGCCGAGGTGGGTGGATCACGAGGTCAAGAGATCAAGACCATCCTGGTCAACATGGTGAAATCCCGTCTCTACTAAAGATACAAAAAATTAGCTGGGCATGGTGGCGCGTTCCTGTAATCCCAGCTACTCGGGAGGCTGAGGCAGGAGAATTGCCTGAACCCAGGAGGCGGAGGTTGTGGTGAGCCGAGATCGCGCCATTGCACTCCAGCCTGGGTAACAAGAGCGAAACTCCATCTCAAAAAAAAAAAAAAAAAAGAAGTATTTATTGTCTACCACCCAGCAGTCCCACTCATTAAAAGTAAATACTGTTGGTTATGTTTATTATTCCAAAATTGTTTCTATGTATGTGCAAACAAATAGATTAGATAGGTATTTTATGATACAATATGAATTTATATCGATAACTTGCTTTTACTCACATAATAACATACTGTAGGCATTTACATTTACCTTCTTAATAATGACTATGTGTGACTGGAAATGACTACAAGAGACCCCATTTGAAACCAGCTTCCATTATGACATATGTAATAAGCTTTATAGATTTAAAAAATAGGAGCATCTAGCTAAGAAAGAGCAGATGTGAGCATAAAGCTGGCCAGTGGGAGAATAGGTTGGGCTGACCAGGTCACTGTACAAGGTCCAGGCAGAAAAAGGAAATCTATGCCCAGATTTCAAGGCAGTTCTCTTGACCTAGGTGGAAATCAGCAAAGAAAGGAAGGGAAAAAAGAAGGATGAATGTTTTCTATATAGCTACTGTATGTCCCATACAGGATTGGGCCCTCTCACACGGCAGTGAATGCAATTCTCATCACAATTCTGATAGGCAGGTACTATTGCCCTTAATTTACAAATAAACTGAGGGCTTAGGCCAGTCACTAACAAGACACCTAATCAGTGTCAGGGTTGGAATGTAAGCCCTGTCTCTAAATCCAAGGCCCCAGCTCTTTCTTTGATATCTGGGTAGGATCAAGGTGAACAACATATGTAGGGTACCAATTTCAATGCTTTACAAATGACTTGCTCAGGAAAATCTAGTCTTTCTCCCCCAATATATAAATATGTTTAGAAATGCCTGCGTATCTGAAATAAGACACATATGGCAGGAAGGAAGTTTTTCCTTCATAACTTACTACCGAGTTCAATACTATATAATAGTGCACCGATCAATCTTAGCAGAATTCGAGGACCAGATATGGTACTGGCTAAGACGTGACACACTTGAATTTTAAAAGAGAAAAAAGAATCGATTGTGATTTTATTTATTTGTAGGATGAGAGGGCCTTTATCCTTTCAACTCGTAGCTATGGACAGAAGAATCTTGGATATCAAGTCTTCCTGTCATAGCAGCTCAATAGGCATTTAAACTTCCAGTGAGTCAGAAATACAAGTTGAAATTCCACTAAAATCTATGGTGAGAAAGTGCTGATGTCAGCTCCTGCTAAGCTCCCACAGAAGCACTTTGCTGATCATAATTAATCAGGGAAGTTTGCTCACTGACATGTTGTACAGGTCAGTCAGGTTCTTGTGCAACGATCTGGGGAGCAGCTCTTGACCCACAGTTATGACAAAGTGATTGACAGTCACTCGCCCAGGAGCTTGGTCTGTTTTACTCACGACTGTATCCCAGAACTGCAGAGAGAGCCTGGGATCCAGGAAACTCTACAGGAGTATTTAATGAATGAAGGAGTAAGTGAACTCAAAACCAATACAGAAACTTGGATGCTGGTCTCACATCTGTCACTAATGGCCATCCTGTACACCTTAAATAAATCATCAAAGGAAAGAAAAAAATAAAGGAGGTGATCATTTCATTACCTTTTCACTTAGATATGAGCTGGAATATTGTGTTTAGATCCAGCTGTCTTTTAAAACAATGCATTTTAATAAGGGTAACAGACTAAACTGTCTCTGCTGGTGGCCTCTAGAATGCTGAAGGGTCCTGAATCTTGTGATTCAGATGGAATGGAAATAAACTGGAATTATCCAGTGAAGATTAAGACTTGAGGAAAGACAAGAGAGCTTCATTCAAAGAGAGTAGAAGAGTGTCTAGATCAAGAAAATATTAGCCACAAATTGCATTATTTAGATTTCAGACAGTATCTGGATTATGGGGCTTGCTTTTGGATGCAACCCTAAAATAAATTAGTTCTCATATTAGAGAGTGGTATGTTTTCATAGTAAAAGAAACAACAAAATACTGAGAGGCATAAGGTAAAATGCGTAAGTATTT
The DNA here is from genome assembly GCA_028533165.1 of Leontopithecus rosalia. Classification (NCBI taxonomy): domain Eukaryota; kingdom Metazoa; phylum Chordata; class Mammalia; order Primates; family Cebidae; genus Leontopithecus; species Leontopithecus rosalia. Next base: position 4,515,828 of record CM052662.1, read on the forward strand.
TCCTCATCAACCCTATATCTTAACTGTATTCCTCGGATAAAACTAATAGAAATAATTCAATATGTGTACTCCAGGTTTTTTATGCAAATATAACATATGTTGGCATATTTTTAAGCTCACATGGGATCAAGTTTTCATAGTTTGACATTTTTAACTTACGTTATCTTTTCATATTATCCATATAGATTATACTTCATCTTTATTCACTATTACATGGTATTCTATGATATGAATGTGCTATCGTTTGGCTTCTCTTTTGAATATTATAGTATGTTAAATGATATCCTATTGATAAAAATTATTTTCAATTTTTAAAATTACAAGTGCCATAATAAACATTCTTGATCATTCATTGTATGCTTGCACAAAAATATTCATCGTTTAACTCCCTAAAGTGTAATCACGAGGTCAGAGGATGCTTTCATTTTGTGCTTCTTAAACATCTTCAAACTGCCCTTCTTGATTCCCATTTTTTCACTTCTTCACCAAATAGGTGAATTTTCAAAAATTTAAATACGTCATGGGTGAAAATATCTCATCGTTTTAATTTGCATTTCTTTTTTCATTTGTGAGAGTATTATTCCATGTTTGTCGACAATTAGGAGTCCTTTTTCCATGAACTTCCCGTTATGTATTAGCCTGTTTTTGTTAGATTATTTATTTTTCCTCTTTGTCTTATGATCTCTAAGGTTCTTTGCATATTACAAAAATTAGCCCTTGTCATAGACGTTACAAATGTTACTCGCTCGTTTTCGTAGAACAGCATCTTTACTTGATTTAAATTTTTGTGTTTTAATTTTTGATTTATACTTTTTATTCATTATTACATTGTTGAATTTAATCTATTTCTTTCCTTTATGATTCTGAGTTTCATGCCATATTTTTGCCATGCCAAAACTACATATTTTTTAATTCCCCATTTAAAAAATATTGTAATGGTATTTTCTGTGTTTAAATGTTTGCTCCATCTGGGATTTGTTTTACTTTAAAGAGTGAAGCAGAGATCAAATCTCTTATTCTTGCAAACAGCTAGAAATGTGACTCAGTATTATTTATTGATTACATTTTTACTCTGATGACTTGAAGGGCTATTTTTATTATACACTAAGTTATCAAAGGTATTATGCCCTGCTTCTAGATTTTCTATTCAGTTCATGTATAGCATGGAAGATTTTCATTTCTAGCAGATCTCATACCATCCATTCCTCACTTCCCCCACGCTCCCCACCCCTGCCACACACACACTCCTCCACCCCGTTCTCTTCCATAACGTTTTCCTGGTTGCTTAGGCGTGTTGATTTTTCCAGATGACAACTATATTTTTAAAACAATGGGATTAAATCAAAGTAACACCATCCCTGCATCAAAACCACCAATCATCACTTATGTTTGGCTTTTCTTCCTGTGAAGCAAAAGCAGGGTCTCTGTTTATTTATTTATTTATTTATTTTACTTTAAGTTCTGGGGTACGTGTACAGAACATGCCGGTTTGTTACAAAGGTATACACGCATCACCCTGTCATCTACATTAGGTATTTCTCCTAACGTTATCCCTCCCCATTCCCCCCACCCCCTGCTATCCCTCCCCTAGCTTCCCACCTCGCTGACAAGACATGGTGTATGATGTTCCCCTCCCTTTGTCCATGTGTTCTCATTGTTCAACACCCACTTATGAGTGAGAACAAATGGTGTTTTTCTGTTCTTGTGTCAGTTTGCTGAGAATGATGGTTTCCAGCTTTATCCATGTCCCTGCAAAGGAGATGAACTCCCTTTTTACTGCTGCATAGTATTCCATAGCATATTTTCTTCAAGGATCTAGAACTAGAAATACCCTTTGAACCCAGGAATCCCATCACTGGGTATATACCCAAAGGATTATAAGTCATTATTTTCTAAAGACACACGCACATGTATGTTTATTGTGGCACTGTTCGCAACAGCAAAGACTCAGAACCAAACCAAACGCCCATCAGGGATAGATTGGATGAAGAAAATGTGGCACCTATACAGCGGTCTCCGTTCTTTTTTGGGGGGGGCGGAGTTTCACTCTTGTTACCCAGGCTGGAGTGCAATGGCGCGATCTCGGCTCACCGCAACCTCCGCCTCCTGGGTTCAGGCAATTCTCCTGCCTCAGCCTCCCGAGTAGCTGGGATTACAGGCATGCGCCACCATGCCCAGCTAATTTTTTGTATTTTTAGTAGAAACGGGGTTTCACCCTGGTGACCAGAATGGTCCTGATCTCTTGACCTCTTGATCCACCCGCCTCGGCCCACCAAAGTGCTGGGATTACAGGCTTGAGCCACCATGCCCGGCCCGGTCTCCGTTCTATGTGAAGCCTTTCTCTCCACCTGTGGCGCTGACCCATCTCCCCATTTGCCCTATTATTCTTCCCTCTCATTCGCCATTAGTTACATGCTAACACGCATCATTTCACTAGGCATCTCAATACACCTTAACATCATCTGCTTAAATTTAAAAAAGCAGAAACTTGTAGCTGTATTTTCCATTCCTCCTTTTGCCCTATTTCTTTGCTCACCTTTTCAGCAGAAATCCTTAGGAGTGCCTTGTGTTTGCTGTTTCCACTTTTTCACTCCCTTTCTCTCTTTACCCACCTCCGTCAGGTTTTCACGTCACCACTCCTTGAGAGAGTTTTTGTCAAGGTCACCGATGTCCTTCATTTGACACATACACGGTCAGTTCTCCCTTCTCACCCTATTTGCGTCTCAATATCATTTGACACGGGTGATTATTCTTTCTTTCTTGATGTATTTTCTTCGGAGGCTTTGGGGTCACCACATTCTCCTGTCTTTTCTCCAGCCTCACTGGTCATTCTTTCCATGTCTTCTCTGATGTCTAATCTCTTACATCTAATCTCTAAATATGAGAGCATGTCAGACCTCTCATCTTTCCTCAGCTTTTCTTTTCACCTCTTCTCTTGTCTCCTCTCCTTGTCGCTCCTTTCCCCTTCTCCTATGCTCTGCTATTTTCTCCTTTCCTCCGTCGACTTGATCTTGTCCAGTCCCATGCCTTTCAGTATTCTGTGTCTCCAACTGTGATCTTCCTAAGCATCATAGTTCTCTTTCCAAAGGTCTCCATACAGTCTTTGCTTGGATATCTGACAGACACTGCAAACCCAATATGTCCAAGACAACTCTTGCTTCCTACTCCCAATTTCATATTCTGTCCCCCTAATGTTTTTTGTCTTTTTTTTTTGAGATAAAGTTTCACTCTGTTGCCCAGGCTGGAATGCAGTGGCACAATCTCTGCTCACTGTAACCTCTGCCTCCCGGTTCAAGTAATTATCCTGCCTCAGCCTCCTGAATAGCTGGGATTATAGACATGTGCCACCACGTCTGGCTAATTTGGTATCTTTAGTAGAGATGAGGTTTCACCACGTTGGTCAGGCTGGTCTCAAACTCCTGATCTCAAGTGACTCACCCACCTCGGCTGCCCAAAGTGCTGGGATTGCGGGTGTGAGCCACTGTGCCCGGCCACGCCCCCCAATCTTAACCAGAGGTGCACATGGCGGCACTACTCTCTGCCCTTTGCTAAGACTAAAATACTGGCATTGCTTTTGCCTTTCTCTTCCCTTCATACTCTACCTTCAATTCATCAGCAAGATCTGTCAATGGTACTTAAACGTCTCAAAGCCCTCCTGCTCTTCCCCATCTCCCTTGCTGCTACTGTAGCTCAATCCTTCATTTTCTCATGACTAGCATCCTACTTTGTCTTTCTATTTCCACTACTTCTCCTTATTCCCCTGCAGTTGATTCCTTACAAAGTAAACAGAGTGATCTTCTCAAATCAGACCCCATCACTACCCGGCCCAAAATGCTCTGACGAAGTTCAGCTGCTTACTATGGAGTGCAGAATTTACAAGATCTGACCCTCTGTTGACTGTATGACCATCTCACTCACCAGTCTCTCCAGTGCCCACTCCACTGTGCCATTCTCTTCTCCTGGACACAATGAGCTGTCTCAAGGTCTTTGCTTCTGATCCTTCTATGGGAGAACAGATCTCCCTGTGTCTTGGGGGGCTCTGTCTCTCTCATCTTTAGGGTCTTAGCTCAAACGCTGCCTCTGAAAGAGTCTTCTCCATCTACCTTAGCTTGACCAGCACTCCTCCACACCCATACACCCACAACCCAGTCATTCTGGACCCTACTGCCCTATGCATTTTTCTTTATGTCGCTTAAATCCTTCTTAAATGATAATGCTTTCGTCTTCTTCCACTAGAAGGTAAACCCATGAGGGAGTGATTTTGTCTGTCATATGAATGTGTGTGCTGTTACACAGGAGATTTCTGTATCAATACAGAAAACCTGGAATAGCCTGTGATACATAGTAGGCCCATAGCATGTTGGATGGCTTTTGACAGTTCTGGGGAAAAAAACACCTATATCATTTGGAACCTATATCATTTAGAATTCATACATTTATTAATTGGGATTACATAGAATTTATTGATTGCTGTAAGGAGACGTAACACTTCTAGCATATTAAGTCCTCACGAAAAACAGTGAATATCTTTCCAGTTACCCAAATGTTTGTTTTTAAATCAAAGTTCTTACTACCCTTTTCTGGTAAAAAAAAAAAAAAAACCTTTTTAAGAGGAATATTTGGTTTGGAGAAGTAAATATACAGAGTTATTATGACACGTATCTCCAAATGCAATGTCAAGTGGAAGAAGAAACTAATTTATTCATCATATTCCAAAGATCAGACCTTGATGGGAGATAAAGGAAATAAAATTCTAGTTCAAGAAAATGTTTCTAAAAGTTAAAACTATGCAACATCAGATTGAGCTTCATAGCGAAGCAGCGAGCTCTGCATCGCTAGAGATGTTCAAGCAGACTGTCAGAGAAGATTCTTGTATCTATGGAAGATTGAACTAGAAGGCATCTAAGGCCTCTCTTTACTTCAAGGGACTATGATTCACATTACCACTATGAGTCTCTACCAATCTGATGCATCTCAAGAAACTAAATCAACTCAAATGTTCCCCAACCAAAGATACTTGAGAGGTTCTGAAAATGAGTGGTTGCGTAGTGAAGTGCAAACTCCGTTCATCCAGCTCTGCCCCATGAATTATATTTTCTTTAAATACATCTTCAAGACTGGATTCTCCTAGAGCCTAACTCTTCCGAAATATTTTGCTTTACTAAGACACCCTGAAATAGAGGGTGCTACAATTCAAAACTTGGTATTTTCCTTAAGATGACAAAGCTGAACAGCCAACAGGCTTTTTGCTTCTGCAAGTTATTGCTTTCAAATAGGCTTACCAAATCAAATACTATGAGGCTCTATTGAAGAAGTTTTGTCCAAAGTTGTTACAACTGACCTGCAAACCTGGACTTTCTTTTTCCCTGACTCCAAAACCTTGAACCATTCATAGAGAAAAAAAGAGAGAAAAGAAAGTAATGTTGATAGTAGCCTTGCTTGCTATTATCATCATTTGAAAGAAATGGATGATATTGTTTGCCAAAGGCCCAAGGCTGTGGAGCTGAACTGCAATTCTAGATAGCTCAGCAAGGCTTACCAGAAAGCAGGAGTGCACGTCTTTGTTCCATGGTTTTATGGGAAGAAATCACGTCGCAGCTTCTGTGGATTCAGCAAAGGCCTCAGGCTATAAAGTGTAAGGTGGGCTGCGGGAGGCGTGCAGGGGTCACCGAATGCTACCAGACGCCTCTTCAAGCTTGTGGATTACACTTAGGAGCTCTCACAAGGTGACTGACACTCTGACTTGCCACTCAAGTCCAGGGCTCTCATGAGCAAGGAAAGAGATTCTGAACCAACCCACGCTCATGTGGCACTATGTCATTCATTTGTCAGTCCAAAATTCAAAGAAAAGAGACCACTCAATTAAAAAAAAAAGTTGCTACGCATTTGAGTGCATTACAGCCATACTTTATACAACAAAATCTTCTCTTAGGAAGTAAACAGTGATTTTAGTCACTGTCAGCAGCCTAGAAAATCCGCCAAGCTCGCTTCATGGAAATTCTAGAAGCTCATTCAGAGCTATGAATGACATTTCCTTATGTGTATACCACAGGCTATGGTTTTTAGGCACAGTCAGGATTATAAAAAATCCTCTTCAAAACTCCCTTATACAGAGAGACAGTATGTCTGACACGATGAGAAAGACAGTCACCTGAGACCCGAGGAGCTTGCCTTTAAGATTTGTTTGATGACTTTTCATTTCAGGAAAAGCAAGGCTAATACAGCGTTTCCTAAACGGGAACGTCTTTTCCAAAGGAAATCTGGCCTGTTGGCTCTCCAGCTTCAGCACAAGCTCTCCCGGCATTCTGGGAGCTTGAATCCTTTCCCTCTGCTTTCATGTTTTCACCTCTCAACGTTACTTTCTTGACTTACCAAATGGGGATAACATTACCCGATTCCACACCTAACAAGGGCAATGAAAGGAGCAAATAAAACACTTTGTGTTAAAAGACTTTAAAGAATTTTAAATCACCTCTTAAATATCAAATGCGATGATTACCTAGAACCTGAATTTAATTGCAGAACTTTTGATTTTGTTGTTGTTTTGTTTTTTACTTGCATTACCTGTAAATGATGGGAAGAGGAGAGATACGAAGAATAAATGAACTATTCGCCTCTAGCCATCCTTAAAATACAGCTTCTCTATAGAAAGGAGGATACTATGTGTGACACACAATGAAACTTTCTCGGGTATGGCTTTTAGAAACTAGCCTCACTACTTTGTAGGCATACTCAGATATTTTATATATATATGCATAAAGTCAGTAATGTTCCCAGAACTTTATTATAAAGACTATAAAATGCATGGATTGGAAATTACCTTATACAAAATTAAAGATTACCTATGGGAAAGCCTCAATAGATAATCATTTGATTAACCAACTCACTGCTTTTAACCACTTTCACTTGCTGTTTAGAGTATTTTTTCATCATGATTTTAAATATAAGTTATAGTCGCAAGATTTTTTTTTTTTAAGACAGTCTCATTCTGTCACCCAGGCTGAAGTGCAGTCATGTGATCTGGCTCACTGCAACTTCCCCCTCCTGGATTCAAGCGATTATTCTTCTGCCTCAGCCTCCCGAGTAGCTGGGACTACAAGTGCACGCCACCACGCCTGGCTAATCTTTCTATTTTTAGTAGAGACAGGGTTTCACCATGTTGGTTAGGCTGGTCTCGAGCTCCTGACCTCATGATCCACCTACCTCAGCACCCAAAGTGCTGAGATTACAGGTGTGAGCCACCGCGCCGGACCAAGAATTTTTTTTTAATTCAGGGAAGAACTTTAGAAATAATCCAGTCTATCTTTTTGTTTTATAGAAGTAAGCACCAAGATTCAAAGATGTTAACTGACTGGACTAAAGAACACACAGCTAACGTGCGTGGAAGAAAGATTAAGACTCACCTCTTCTGGCTTGCAATCCATGGCTAGTTTCACCCCATGCTACCTTAGCCCAAGGTAAGAAATATTTAATTGAGGGCTAATGACAAAAGACAATGAAGACATGTTGTATTTCTTCTTTGGATTTCCTCATAGATCACTGCAGCACTTAGGAACTCAGATAATTATACCGTGAGGAGACAAGTGACAGAAGAGCAGAACACCTCCTCTAATTCTTCACCCTCTGTCAGACGCTAGGGATGTGGCAAATTGCTACCTGTAGGCTTCTGGAGGCAGGCAGGAGCACTGCATGACTCATACAATGCGGTCCCGGCATCTCCCTTTGTATGATGTAAACCTCCAATCTGAGGACGTTTCAGGAATAGGAGTTTGGACAGGGAAAGCCCTTAGCCTCACATCTTGGGCTCAGAATATGCTCTCCCTGGTTCTTATCAAATTAACCTGAGCCACACATCATGACCTTAGCCCGGGAGAAGAGCCGGATGGGGAATGGTGAGGTCGATCCTCGGTTACTTAAACTCTTCAGGTTTTCTATTATCTAATTCAGCTTCCCTCTCCATAATGAAGATCAAATTATATCCAGGATTCTGGTTTGCTGAAAAGAGAGGGAGATCATAGGAACGTGTCATTTTACAGAGGACAATACCAGCAATTTCTGAATGAATCTGGCAGCTAAGCCTGGCAATTATTTGGAGCAGCACTCGGTGGTTCTTCAGGGATAAACCAAGCTAGAAGGGCTTTAGAAAGGGCGAAGCTAGGATGGCATCCAGTCTTCAGGTGGCAGAGATTATTGAGAGATCCTCACAGCACACTCTCTCGTCACCATATTTTCCTAAAGTTCCAACATATTGTCATGAAAGGGCAAAAGAAAAGAAAAGAAAACCACGATATTCACAAAAATGTTAATTTCCTACTTAAACCATTAGGAAGAAACCCTCTTCCCCAGAAGAAGACATTGAAACACTCTGCACACTAACATGTTCGAAACTTCTTTCATAAAGCAGAAAATGTGGGATTTTAAAACAATTATAAAGGAATTTGGGGCCAGTTAGGAGAAAAGGAAATGTGAAATAACAAATTCAAACCAGATGCCTAGAGAAACTGAGTTCACTTTTCTTTCCCTAACAGCACTTCAGTAGAGTAAGTGTCTGTTGCCTGTGCAGAGCAGAAGTGTGGCCAGTGGAGGGGAAAGAAAGCTGGATTCTGGTTGCACCTTAGGAAGAATTTCCTAATAATTCACGCTGTCAAAAAGTGTAGTGGGCTTCATCGAAAGTCCCTATGGCTGAAGGTGTTTACAGAGAAGGGAAGGAAGCTGAGACGTGAGCTATATGACTTCTCAATGCCATTGTAGCATTTTCTAAACCCTCTGCTTTGTCACTAAGAAACATTTCTCCATGTCCATGACTTGTAGTTTAAAAGTCATGGATTCTTAGAAACGCATATTCAACGTCTCTCCAAACACGATAAGGGAAAAATGAACCCAAAAACAATGGCTTTAGAAAAGGAGGTTTTTATTTTTAAAAACTCTTGTCCATGCCTCCATTCTTTCAAGGGAATCTTCTATAATGATTCAAAATTGTGAATAACTTCTGAGCATTCAGTCCCACTGTCATTGGTTGGTCATGGCCTTGAGGTGGGGGGTGCCACCCTCTGCCTGAAAGCCAGCATAGTCACATTTTCCTGCAATGGAAATCGTTGATGTAGGCAACCAACCTTTTTGCCATGTTTCCGCAAAGCAGTGTAAATGTTTGTAGGTCACAATGGGACAGACAAAGAGAATTTGACAAGCAATCTGTTTATTCTTCAGATTATAAAACTGCTTTCAGGTCCACATGAAAGTAATACACTTGGCCAAGAGAAAGGAATCATCACTTGGTACAAATAGAATAGGGGTTTTCAGACAATCAGGGGAAGGAAGGCGAGTCCCCCCTCCGCCACGCAGGCGGTGAGAGAAGGGAGAAGCACTGTTTCAAAGGTCAGTGTCACCAACACAAAGCACAAAATTGGAGGAGGGGAAAAAATAAAAATGGGCCAAAGATGGGGAAAGTGGCCTTCAACACTTTTAAGCAACACAATATATAAATGGGAGAAAAACTAAAGCATGGGAAACTTTCTGATCATCGCAGCACGCTAGGCCGTTGTAGAGATGTCATATGCGATTGCACATACTCAAAAACTTTAAAAATACACAAAATGTGCTTTTGTCTTAGAACTTCTTTGTCTCTTTTTCACACTTCTCTCCACGTGCTGTTGGAAAGCTTGTCCTCTTTCCATTTGCCTGCATGAAATTCCACCTTATGCTTTACATTGAAGTTCAAATGGCACTTCTACAGAGGGGCTTTCTTTGGCCCCCATTTTATCTCTTTTCCTCATAAAACATGCACACTTTGAAATTATATTTGCATTCATATGTTTTCTTCATGACTCACTCCGATAAGCTCCTCGGGACCAGAGATCTTGTCCTTTGTGTTTTTCCCTCAGTCCTTGGTGTTGGGCATGATACTTGAAGAAATGTTTTTCCGTAAATAAATTAATGTCAGAACAGGATCAGAATGGTGATAAACAAGGTGGGTTCTCAGTGTCAGGTGTCCGTGGTGGGTGCTGGGTGCTGGGTGAGGCCCACCACTGCCTTCTGGGCCCAAACAGGTAGGTGCTGTGGAGCCTGACGCTCTAGATTAAGAGTAAATGGTTAAAACAGCAAACTTTCCTGTTGCGAAATGACTTACAAGGATCCAAACAGTTTCCAGTCTTTTTCATTTCTCTACCACTCAGGTTGACCCACATAACTGAGGTTGCTTTACCACAGTCTATCACCCTGACCAAACATTAATGTTGAGAATGACTAAAAGACTTATAGCTGTTTATATCTTCTTAACGAGTTGTTTTACTTGCTGAGAGATCTTTTGTTTATTAAAGTATCACATAAGCAGGCAAATAAGTAAAAGTTTCTGAACATAGAGTTGCATCTTGCTTTTTTTCTCAAGGAAGCAGTTTGAGGGACCTCCTGACCACACAGAAACCAGCCTGGGATGCCTCTTCTTCGCAGCACCAATCACAATTGAAACTTTACATTTATGGTCGTGATTATTATTCATGTCTATCACACTCAAATAGACTATAAGATGCCTGAAGGGGGGGTATTGTCTGTTTTTGCTACTATAGTTTCCCTACCACCAAGCCCATAAGAGATTCAATGAACTGATGAATGAATGAATGAATGAATGAGACTTACATTCTTCCTAAGCTTGACTTTGTCGCCAGCTCTCTGGGTATATTTGAATAAGTCATTTTATCTTGCCAGTGTTCATTCTCACATTTGAGAAAATGGTGGTATCACTCTGACTCCTTCTCAGTCTAGTTTCAGGGGCCAAATGACACAAAAATAACCTGCATGTTGTGAAAAGGATAAAATTCCACTAAAATGTAAACTACTATGTGATGAGTTACTCCTGCTATGGGGGCAGTAGCTATAAGCAGTGGAGCAGAAAGCAGATCTCAGATCAAGTATGACCTGAAAGCAAGTCAGAGCCGGGACGGGAAAGGGATGGGACCTAAGGGCTAACTTCAGGAATTCGGGATTATTAGAATCACCTATTAGAAGTTCCGTTTGTGGAGGAACTTCCCATGTCACTTAGAGAAAAAAGGAAAGGAAATGTGGACCCCGGAGTTGACACTCCTGGGAAGAGAAAGACCACCTTGGCCTTCGCAGAGGATGCAAGGGAGACAAAACGAGAGCTCAGCCCTGATTTTACAGTTCCAGGTTGGCATGAGATTGCAGTAAATGGTGTTCTGGACATTATCTAGCTTGACATTAGAAACTAAAATGTCCTTAATCAAGTGAATAATAAAACTCAAAGAGCAAGGTTACATTTGGAGAAAGTGGTGTCTTAGAGCTGTAGCAATTCAAAAATAATACTAATAATGAGTACTATTTATTGTCTAAAATGTTCATCCCTAAAATCAACTCTGTAAAGCAGATTTCTAACACTCCCTCAGCACTTCACCTGCACATCTTTTACGGGATTTCCCACCCTCTCCTTCCTTTTTATTTTTTCTGTAACTGGATATTCCTTGAAGGAGAGGTACATGACACTCACCTCTGTGTCCCCCAGTGCCTCGTCCACATTGGGTGCTCCATTAATGTTTCCGCCACAGCTCACCAAGTTCCTCAAATCCTGTAGTCTCGCTCTGATTCCCATTCCCTGCATCTTTCTTCCATAATTGATGTGACATTTCCTTCACAGCTGAGGGGCCGAAGTTTGGAGATGTGTCCTGAGGGGGTCAATTAGTTCCTTTGAAGCATCTCCCACAAGGTGACCCAGAGGTGGGTCTTTGAGAAATTTAGCAGGAAAAGTGGTTTAGGATTTCCTGGGTAGGTCTGGAAGAATGAAGACTCTGAGGTTTATAGTTTACACTCTCGAGAAATGACTTCGTGTCTTACACTCAAAACTAACCACGGTTTTCATATTCTGCAAAGCACTGTTAATTGAAAAGCACGGGTAGACTCACTTCTACAGATCATCCAATGCCATATAAAAAGAAAAAAATCTTAAGCACAAATGGTGTACTGCCTTTTCTTAAATGTGATGGAACTCTATTTCTAAACATTCGTTTGGCTTATTCTACTCTCAAAAGGGTACCTTGGGCTTTTCCCTACTTTAGCTTTGAAATATTCTGAGTTGCCTGCAGCTGTGAAAAGTGTTAAATCACGTCTTATCTCTTAGGAATAACAATAATTTTTAAAAAAATCAACTCTCATGAACACTCTGTACTGATTAACAAGATCTCCTTCCCCTGTATTGGTCTCCTACGGTGCTCCAGGCTTCCTACTACGTGCAAGGGTTATGGTAGAAGCTGCAGTGAGGTCATGAATGAAGCGAGGCCCCTGCTTCTTTCAGGAAATTTCAAAGTAATGAGAAAGACAGGTCAGTAGGCCTACACCTGGTGGGACAGCCTCTGTCCCAGACGGTCTTAATAAACCCGCTTTAGTTCTTTCTGGGTAACTGAGAGGGCTTACTCAGCCTTTTGTAAATTCATATTTTAAAGCTAGATGAGTTTGCATCATTCACTAAAAAGAAAAAACAAATACCACTCAGTACAATTAAAAACAACTAGGTCAACAAGTGGGATTTCCACACACACATGCTTCTCCATTTAATACATTTTTAGGAGAACGGAGAGTGAGCCACAACACCTACCTGTGGAAAACCCAGCCCCGCAGGCTCCCAGCCTCTCCTTCCCAACAAGGAAAATGATTCAGAGTGAGGACCAGAGACTTTGAGGGAATCCCAAGGGGTGGAAAGTCAAATGATTCATTTCTGGGCCCCTGGTCACATCTCTCCTTAACCCTAAACACCCCTAAACCTCCACACTGAAGAGGCATCAAAGCATTTAAAAAAAAAAAAAGAGAGAGAGAGAGTTGGGGAAGATCTAGCTTTGAATGTTGGCTGATCTACGTATTAGTCTCAGGTTACAGGTAAGTTGCTTCACCTCTGAGTGGGGAAGTGCCTGACACAGCGAACGCTCAGCATGGAGTGATAATAATAATGTGATTGCAGTAGTGAGTGGTTAGGAGCGGGCAGTCTGTGGTTCCTGACCAGACTGCTGGGGGTCAAATCTCTTTCCGCATTATACGCTCTGTGACCTTGAGCAGGTCATTTCAGCTCCCTGGGTTTCAATTCCATCAGCTGTCAAATGGAAATAAAAATAGGACCTTCCTCACAGGCTGTGAAGATTAAACATATTCATATATATGAAGTGCTAAGAATATTGTGAACTCTGATGACAATGATTGGATCGTTGCTGCTGGTGTAAGTCACGACAGTGCTGGTGGGGAGCGATGGTTCTAATTGTCTGTGCCCAACTACAGCCCCAGGTCCTGTTTATATTTAATTAACCTCTGGCTAATTCTATTCGAACTGGAAGAACGTATATTACTCGCATCTTCCCTAACTCAGTAGTGACACTAACATCTGCTGAGCATTTTCCATGTGTCAGACATAATTCTAAGAACATTGGAAGCATGGGCTCTCTTAATTCTCACGATAATGTCAGGAGGTAGGTACTCTGATCAGCGCCATTTTACAGAGAGGGCAAATGAGTTAGTAAGGGGCTCGTCCAAGAGTACATGGCTAACTGCTTCAGTGAGCTCACAGATTCACACTTAATTGATAAGTTAAATCCAGACAGGCTCATTGCTGAATCTTACTAGGGCTTGATTTCTCCCTGCAAATAGCCAATAGCTATCTGATATTATTTGAGATGCCTGCTCTTCTGTATAATCGAAAGGTGCTATTCTAAAAAGCACTTACAAAATGACCGGAGTTTTTACCACTGAAGATCATGGTATTTTGAGAATTTGGCCGAGCATTTCTCTCCAGCCCCTGTGTTGGGATAAGAGGGAGTGCTCCTGTTTGCATTGGCCAAAGGATTGTGGACTATTATCTTACCTTGTTATCTGAGCTGCTGGTGCACAAGGAAGTTCCCTTTGCTAATGGTTGAACTGCTCTTCAGATAAAGGCCTCCCCTAGATCTCTGCAGCACTAATTAATCAGCTGTTAAAACAGTAGTTGATAAAGACAGGCTTACTTAAAGTTCGAATTGCCTGCAATCAGAGATAACCGGCAAGTCCCTTTTGGCAGTGAGATATGAAAACAGGAGAACGATCTGTTATCGAAGTGAACATGGCACTCAAATGAAAAATGCAGTTCAAAAAATAGTTAAAGCAATGCTCAAGCTGGGAAAAAATAAACAAATAATTGTTTCTTTTAACTTGTGCCAGGAAAGTGAAAATGGTGCAACGCACACACACACACAAGGAAATATTACAACATGATCTACACTGATGCTTCAGTGTGAGTCGGGTGAGAGCTGGAGCAGGTTTCACAAGTGTGGTCACATGAAGGTGTTTGACATGTGACATCATTTCCCTTTGATGGCTCCTTATTTGCCTATACTTATTGTTTTCAAAAACTAAATTTTTTTCGGAAGCAAAGAAGATGATTTAAAAAAAATAGTTTCTAAAGAAGTCACCTGACAAAACAGAAGCTATGGTGGATGAATGGAAACAGATTTATCCGGGAAAAGCCTAGATGAAAGGGGGCGGGGCAGAGCATGTAAATTAGTAGATGTTAGTAACACGTTTCCAACAGGTGTGGTGGAAAGAAACGATTCCACCTTCTGGGAATGAAGTCTAAGGAGGTTCAGACTGGTAGAAACAAACAAACAAACAAACAAAATTCCTGTCTCTGAAATTTGGGTTTCAGAGTATGCAGACATTTGAAAAATTGCATATGGACTCAAATCTGAGCCATAAGAAAAAAACCTTGAAAAATAAATGATAACTTTTCTAACTGTTGCTGTCATTCTGAATTGACTTGGTTTCACAAACTTAGGACGGAGAAGTGAAAAGATTAGTGGATTTGGAATCTGGTAACCTAATTACAGAATAGTTATTATAAAAACTAACATTTAATATAAACCTGAATAAATAATGTCTCATCCTCAGTTTCCTCATATATAAAATGGGTGAGTAGAGTGGGGAGGTCACCAAACTATTACTTCCAATATCTCTTTCAAGACTAACATCTTATAATTCTAGATTTTACCATGTATTATTTGTATTCAAATGCTATTAAATTTTACTGACAGTTTTAAGCTACATACCCAAGAGCATTCCAAAAATTTCAAAGTGCTTGGGTTTCAAGAAGCAGCATGAGCTAAAAAAAAAACAAAACAGCCATCAGTGTGCAAGGCCTTCCTAATACTCTATTAGAAATGTTGATCTTTAAAATGCAATGGCAATTCATAATAACTAAGAACCTTTTGAGAAAATTCCACTTACTTACATATTTACATAAGGGTGGCACAATGGGAATTAGATATCAGTGATTTTCCATGTCAGTGAGCGCATTTTGCATGCTTGAAATTGCCTTTTGCCTTCTGGATGCTTTTTTCCCATTCCACTTGATATGTGTGTAACATGCTCACCACAGGACCCAAGAGCTTTACCAAATAAGACAGAAATCAGTCATTATTATGACTGTAGAATGTGGGTAGATGAGGTGGGTATGACTTGGGCAGTGAGCACGCGGGGGCTTGAGAATCGGAGCACCCCGACGTCCTGGGCAATCATGGGCAGGCCATCCCACCGGCTCTCTTTCTCACAATCCTCTCACATGAACCTTAGATCATCATAACCCAGCCAGAGTCCCACATGCTGCGGGCTGTCATTCAGAGGTGGTTCACTTGGTCTACAAAGCCAGGGAAACTAGTGCATACATTCAGGAAGCTATTATTATTCTACAGGATGGTTTCTTTGCCACCTAAGAAAGAACCAAGCATGGTAAGTAATAATGAGAAAGGAAAATAAATATCCCTTGACTAGTTACCAAGAAAGTAGCATTTGAGAAAAAGTAAGTGCTTTCGATTATTTCTTTAAGATTGATTATAGAGAACCTGCAAAGTAGGACACTGTGCATAAAAATAGTTAACACATAATAAGCCTCTATGATATGCCAGGTATCATACTACAGATTTATATACAGTTTCTCCTCAAATTCTCACAAACTCTTATTTTGCAGACTGGGAAAGGAGGCACAGAGAGGTTAAGTTGTTCAATATCACACAGCTAGTATGTTGCAGTCTGCATTTAAACCCAGGTGGGCTGGCTCTAGTGCCTGTGCTTTGAAACACTAAACTAAGCAAAGTTTTTGTTTGTTTGTTTTTGTTTGGAGAAGGAGTTTCCCTCTTGTTGCTCAGGCTGGACTACAATGTTGCGATCCTGGCTCACTGCAACCTCCACCTCCCAAATTCAATCCATTCGCCCGCTTCAGGCTTCAGCTGGGATTACAGGCACCCACCACCATGCCCGGCTAATTTTGTATATTTAGTAGAGACAGGTTTCACTATGTTAGCCAGGATGGTCTCAAACTCTTGACCTTAAGTGATCCACCCACCTCGGCCTCCCAAAGTGCTGGGATTACCGCGAGCCACTGTGCCTATAATCAGAGATAACCAGAAGTCCCTTTTGGCAGTGAGATATAAAAACAGGAGAACAATCTGTTATCAAAGTGAACACAGCCAAAAAGTTGAGAAAAATAGAATATAACACTTTATCCATGATCCCGTGGCCTGTAAGTGGCAGACCTTACAGCCAAAAGCAGGTCTCCCTCCAGCAGGAGCCTTGCACTCACCCCATTCTCACCTCCGCATGATCTCTAGCCCTCAGTTCCATTCTCCTCATGTGTTAGACGTTTCCGCGCTGCTCAGTGGATAGGTGAGGGAAGGTTGACTGGGGGGTTAAACCCTATTCATCTTCTACCCAGGGTAAGTCAAGGCTGAGCCTGAGAGTGATATGGCCAGCCAACTCCAGAAGACAAAAAGAGAAGAGAAGAAAGGAGAAGAGAAAAAGTTCCAGGCCAAGAAACTAGAAATAGAAAGCTCATTTTGTCAAAGGCCTCCATCACCTCTACCACTCTTTTCTCGCCTCACCCCTTCCCAGACAGTGGCCAGCCAGCAACCAGAGCCATGCCTGACACACATAGGTGTTTAATATGTGTTTGCCTCCTTTCCTTTCCTTTCCTTCCTTGTCTTTCCCTTCCTTCCTTCCTCCCTCCCTTCTTTCTCCCTTCTTTCCTTCCTTCCTTCCTCCTTTTCTTTCCCTCCTTCCCTCCTTCCTTCCTTCCTTTACTCCTCCCTCCCTGCTTCCTTCCTTCCTTCCTGCCTCCCTCCCTGACTGCTTCGTTCCTTCCTTTTCTTTCCTCCCTCCCTCCCTCCCTCCTCCTTTTCTTTCCCTCCCTCCCTCCCTCCCTCCTTCCTTCCTTCCTTTATCCCTCCCTTCCTCCCTGCTTCCTTCCTTCTTTCCCTCCTTCCTGCCTTCCTTCCTCCGTCCCTCCCTCCCCACTGTCACCACAAAGACGGAGTACTCACAAGTAGACTCATCTGAATTTTTAATGTGATCTCAGTGGTAGTGGAAGGGCAACCTAGGCCAGTTATAATAAATCTTGAAGCTAAGCAGCAGCTCCTTCCCTTTTATTCCTGCCACCCACCTGTTAGATGGCTAACCCCACAAAGGACTTGGGATGACTATGCTTTCCTAATCTATTTTTAATTCTCACTCATATTTGCAAGTAGAAGACTCTTCTCCAGATTTCATGCTCAGTTTGGGTGCATTGTGATGCATGGTAGTATTCAAGAAATCCCATAGAGGCTGTTGTGATTGCTGTGAGCAATTGCCATGAGCAATTAGCTATCTTTCCTGGACCGCTCAAGACTTCTCAGAGACTAGAAAGTAAACTGTTTTCTTCTTAAATTCAATGCACAGATTCCACTCATTCACTAATTAAATACCAAAGAATTCTGCCCTTATAAACTAGAGAGACATCTACCCTCATAAACTGCAGAGACACGAGTCGTACTTGCCAGGGTCAGTTTCTGGGCTAGATCTCCAAGCTTTTTCTTTGCATTAGTTGCTACATTTTTGCTCCTGGTGCTCAACAATAAGCGATGAGTGAAGCCAGATCTTCACACGATGCCCTGAATCTGGTTGAAGTCTCCTCGTTCCCAAGCACTTGCTTAAACAAAAGGCTTGAGTCCCCTTGGCCTTCCACACTGCTCCAGTGGGAGGCTGTTCTAGTGAGTCTGGGGTTAAGCGCGTGTGTGCATGTATCTGTTTGTGTTCAATAACATATTCACTTGGTTTCTTTTCTTTTCTTTCTTTTTTTTACTTCCATCTAAATGCTGAACTCATAAAGAAAAGAGAACCAAGGCACATGTTTTATGTTAGGGGAGAGGGGAAGAAAGGACTTAGCAAGGTTCTGTTGAGAACAAAAGCCTTTTGTTATCAAGGTGTCTTAATATTAGCGTAAGGACTTCAGAGGATGAGATAAGGTAAGGAAAGGTAAGATGGAGTGAGATAAGATAAGACTAGGTGGTAACATCATAAGTAATAGTGTTGAGGCACAAAAGGTGAACACACTAAAAATGTTTGAATCGGAAGAGAAACTGTAAAATTAACCTGGGTTTTAGATGGGTCCAGTGATACTCTAGTTTATGCTATGGAAATTCAATAACTGACTCTACAATCTCCAGAAAGACTTGTTCTTCAGAATGCTGCTTAAGGAAGCAGAGGTTTGGAACCACGGATTTTACTTATGCCATTACGAGGAGGCTGCTTCTGGTAAGAAGTGCACCAACTCTCCTTTTGAGGAGTTGCATTAATTCTTTGCAACTCTTTGAGGAGTTGCATTAGTTCTTCCAAATGCTGTGTTGCTTTAGTAAATGCTTTCTCCTCTTTGGGTCTAAAAGATCAGTGACACCATGCAAAAGTAAAATCAACCACATTCCAAGTTAAGATATCCACGTGTCCAGAATTTTGTTAGTGTTCCCGCCCTGTCGTGGTAAAGGATTATAAATGGCAGGATAAAATGTCTTTTTGAAGCATATTGATACACACAGATCCACCCGCCTCGGCTTCCCAAAGTGCTGGGATTGCAGGCATGAGCCACCACACCTAGCCGACATTTGTTTTATTTATTACAGTGTTGATCTTGGACCAAAAATAAAAAGCCCCCATTTTAGGGGTGAAAATACTGAGATTTAGAGGTGGGTACAACTTCCTGAACCCAGGAGGTAGAGGTTGCAGTGAGCCGAGATCGCGCCATTGCACTCCAGCCTGAGTAACCAGAGCGAAACTCTGTCTCAAAGAAAGAAAGAAAGAAAGAAAAAAGCCCACTAAATACTTAGTTTGGTTGTGTTAAAAAATACTGAGCCTTCAACTTCATTCTGCAACGTAGAATATACCCATTTTTAGGAATATTATAGATGTCGAGATTTGGCTCATTGGTTTACCTCAAGGCCTTTGGGTCTGTCCTAAAGTAAATGAAATCTTCCTGAGGCCTTGTAAAGACTTTCCGAGGTGAAAGGACAGCTTTGAGACAGCTTTTCCCAGCTCTTAGTGGATAACGTGTAGCAGCAAAACAATGTACCCGTACTTTATTTTTAATTGGAGTTTCAGTGAGTTCAAGTGTGAGAGTTTCTTGCAGGGCCCAAGACCTGAAATAAGCAGTGAAACCCCACATTCATGTCTAGGCAGAACTTTCTTTAAAAAAAAAAATCTTCAGAGAGTGGGAGGTAGGATAAGAGAAGAGCAAGGACTGAAGGAAGCCTCCCCAAATGAGGTTCTGTTCTGTGTGTGTGTGTGTACTTTTTTTTAATGCACAAGTTTATCTGAATACAACTTTCCTCTATTTGCAGTCCATCATTTTGTGGCCCTATTTTCTTGCCTGGAGTTGGAAGAAGCAAGGGTCTTGGGCAAGTGAGCAGCACTTTTAAATAAAGGGCAGTTCCCGATCTCTTTACAGTGACGGGTGGTGATTTTTACATTTCCAAGTCTTGCCTGCTGGCCTTCTTTAGTTTTATGCCCTATTTGGCTTCACAGTAAGAAAAAAAAAAGAGAGAAAAGGAAAGAAGAAAGAAGGAAGGAAAGAAGAAAGGCAGGCCAAGGAGGAAGGGAGGAAGTGAAGGAAAGAAACAGAGGCTGGTTGGCCCCATTTCCCAATCTGTATTTACCTGTAGAAAACATGAGGACGTGGTGTTTATTTATCAATAGATGATGGATGTATAAAGAGCAGATTTACATGGAAAAGTTCCTTATTCATTTACACATAATCAAAAGGAAAGCCAAAAGATGACAGGGAGAGTGTATTCTGCCCCCGTGCCCTATAAATTGTAAGGTTTTCAGTCTGGTTGTTGGCACAGGCACTGACCTAGGACAGAATCCAAGCACACACCTAACCATGACGGTACTGCACACTGTTCTTCCTTTCTGGTGGTTCCTTCCTGGGCCTCCAGCAGCCTTCCCGCAGGCATGTCTTGATGAGTACTCTGCTGAATCTGTGAGGCAGAGCCTCTGCAGATACCGAGCCTTCTCCTCTCTGGTACCTCATCCTGTGAATTCCAGCCACCGTGGACATCCCAGCCTTTAAGCACGGTTTCCTCAATTCAGGGAAGGTACTGGACTCCACCTGTATCTCTCTCCCTGCACCATACACTGTAAACTCTCTCAAGGCAGTAAGATGGGTAAGTTTCTTAGTCTGTTCAGGCTTCTTTAACAAAATACCTTAAACTGGGTAACTTACAAAGAATACAAATGCATTGCTCCCAGTTGTGGAGACAGGGAAGTCCGAGATGAAAGCATTGGCAGATCTGGTATGCAGTGAGGTCACGTTCCTCATAGGTGGCCCTTTCTAGCTTTCCTGTCACATGGTGAAGGGTGAACAAGTGTTTTTCAGTCTCTTTATAAGGGCACTAATCTCATTCATGAGGGCACCATCCTTATGACCCAATCACCTCCAAAAAGCCCCACGTCTGAATATCACATTGGAGAGCAGGTTTCAGCTCATGAATTCCAAGGGGCACACAAACGTTCAGACCAGAGCCATAGGGTTCACACCATTTGTTTTCCATCTCAGCAGAATCACTGCCCCTCATTACCTAAAGCCAGTGTCTCAAAAACTAGGATTTTAAAGTATATTTTATCTGTTTTTCAGTTCTTTCAGGTGGAAGGGTAAGTCTGGTCAGTCTATTGTAGCTAGAAACAGAAATGCAAAGGAAGTTTTGAGGGATCGCACTATCTCTAGACAGATCCTGATGCATCCAGATATGAATAAGCCACAACTTCCTTCTTTCTTCTCTCCTTTACTTCTTTGTAAACCAAGGAGATTAAAGAGAGAGCTCCGTCTCAGCCGGCTGTAACCATTCACATTCTTTTTATGATACTTCATGTGAATCAGGGACTAACATTTACATTGCATTAACTATGTGCCAGGATGTGCTCAATGTTTTGTGTCACTTACCTATTAAATCTTTGAAATTATCTTCCATAGCAAATAGCTAGATAGATACATATAGATATAGATGTAGATATAGATACACACACACACAGGCACACACCTAATTTTCAAATGAGAAAACTGAAGCATTGAGAAGATAGGTTAGCTTACCCAAGTTCACACAACCAGTAAGTAGTGGAAGTAGTGGAGTGAGGATTCAAATCAGAACTGACTCCAGGCTGGCATGACGGCTCACTCCTGTAATCCCAGCACTTTGAGAGGCCAAGGCAGGCAGATCACCTGAGGTCAGGAATTCGAGACCAGCCTGGTCAACATGGTTAAACCCCATCTCTACTAAAAATACAAAAACTAACTGGGTGTGATGGCAGGCATCTGTAATCCCCGCTACCCCGGAGGTGGAGGCAGGAGAAACTCTGGAACCTGGGAGGCAAAGGCTGCAGTGAGCCAAGATCGCGCCACTGCACTGCAGCCTGGGTGACAGAGTGAGACTCCATCTCAAAAATGAAAAACAACAACAGCAACAAAAATAACTGACTCCAAAATGTGCATCCTTCACACAGAGCAATGCTGTCTTTGTGGATCAAATTCTGTCTCCTAAACATAGCTCCCGCAGTGGGTACTATTACCTCTGTTTTATGTGTTTAAGAAACAAGTCTCACAGAGATCAAATGTTTGGCTTTAGGAGGCCCCTCTGCAATGGAGCCCTGACCTGCATTCACGGCCCACACTCTTTCCAAGTCACGTGACTGCTCCTGGCGGGTTCTGAGGATGCAGAAGTCACCTGCCCTTGGTTTAATATTATACAACCTTGAGGTCTTATTTAAAGCAATTTTTAAAGGTAGTCTTTGTTGTTAAAATTGTAAGGTACATTACAAAGGTTGGTGAGAAGTACACATTGCGAAGATTTACTAAGAACAGGAATCTCCTATTCTTTTCCTAGACTTACTTGTGAAGATTATTACTGTTAGTTTTGATCCTGAGTTCACAAATTCAGACATGTAAACAAAAAGATTTCCCCCACTTTGGGAGGCCGAGGCGAGTGGATCACGAGGTCAAGAAATCGAGACCATTCTGGTCAACATGGTGAAACCCCGTCTCTACTAAAAATACAAAAAAAAAAAAAATTAGCTGGGCATGGTGGCGCGTGCCTGTAATCCCAGCTACTCAGGAGGCTGAGGCAGGAGAATTGCCTGAACCAGGAGCTGGAGGTTGCCGTGAGCCGAGATCTCGCCATTGCACTCCAGCCTGGGCAACAAGAGTAAAACTCCGTCTCAAAAAAAAAAAAAAAGATTTCCCCCAGACAAACTTGACAAATATCCATTTACATTTGTTTTAATTATGTCTATAGTATTCATATCTATGTATAATATATAGAGTAAAATTATGGGAATATGTTTTTTGGCTTCATCCATGGATATTCTTTTCTCAAAAACTAAGTACACCAGTAAATTTCCTTATGTCTTTCTGAAATTAATTTTCATGAAGACACCAAGCTTTTGGATTCTTGGAACTATTTTGGAAAACAGTTTTAAAATTATTGCAATGTATCTAGTCTTGCAAAGGTAAAAATGCAATAGAACAGAAGACTATAAAGTGAAAAAGCAAAATGCCCTTTTCTCCTTGACTCTTATCATCATTCTCCAGGGTAACAACTGAAAACAGTTTCTTCCGTGTCCTTTCAGAAATTTTTTTTTTTTTTAGATGGAGTCTTGCTCTGTGGCCCAGGCTGGAGTACAGTGGTGTGATTTCGGGCTTACTGCAATCTCCGCCTCCTGGGTTCAGTGAGTTTCCTGCCTCAACCTCTTGAGTAGCGGGGATTATAAGCATGTGCCACCATGCCCAGCTATTTTTTGTGTTTTTAGTAGGGATGACGTTTAATAATGTTGGTCAGGCTGGTCTCAAACTCCTGACCTCATGATCCACCTGCCTTGGCCTCCCAAAGTGCCGGGATTACAGACATGAGCCACTGTGCCCAGCCCCTTTCAGAAATTTTTATGTATAAGCATGCTTAGAGAAATAAATATAAATATTTCTTAGTCTTACAAAAGGGGATCTCATCTATAGGCTACGTCTGCCCACCTTCTTTTCACTAAACATATCTTAGATAGCTTTTTGCATGAGTTTATGTAGTCCATTCCATTTCTTTTATTGCCTGTATAATGTTGTACATCACAAAGGAATGAAATATATCAAAATACGATGTTATATTTAAGCAGTCTCGCCCACTGGGGAACATTTATACTGTGCTTTTTTTTTTTTTTGCTGTTATAAGCATTGCAGCAATAAATTCACTTTGTAGGTATGTCTTTGTCAACATGCATTCTTAGAAGCACAGATACTGAAAGATGTGTGCATTTAAATTTTTTAAAGATATTTCTAAGTTGCCCTTCTTAAAGACTGTCACAACTTGCTATTCCATCATAAGTACTTTAGGGTAGAACTCAGTAAACATCTGTTCACCGCACGTGTGAATGAGCACCCACTTCTCCATGTGCTTGTCAACAGCTGCCATTGTTGGATTTAAAAATCCTTATCTGCTAGATGAACACGTGCATCGTAGCTTTCATTTGCACTTTTTAAATTATGAGTACTGTTGAACACTCTTTTTAGTTTTTTGCTTAGTCACTAATGGCTAGCCATTTGTGTTTTATTTTTAAAAATTTTTTGTGCTCTTTATCCATTTTCTGTGGAGTGTTTTGTCTCTTTCTTATTGATCTTACAAGCGTTATACCATAGACTGAACGTTTGTGTCTTCATCAAATTCATATGTTGAAATCGAATCCCCAGTGTGATGGTATTTGGAAGTGGCATCTTTGGGAGCAGATTAAGTCTCAAGATTAGAACATTCATGAATAGAATTTGTGCCCTTATTTTTATAAGGTGTCTTTTGACACCTCCAAGAGCTCCATGTGCCCCTTCCACAGTGTGGAACACAGAACCAGAAAGTAGACCTTCACTAGATACCAAATCAGCTGGCAACTTGATATTGAACTTCCAACTTCCAGAACTATGAAAATTAAATTTCTGTTATTTATAAGCCACCCAGTTTATGGTATTTTGTTATTTCAGTTCAAACGAAGACAAGCTGTTTGTATCTTTATTACATTGGCCCTTTTTCTGGCATATATATTGAACACATTTCTTCTTAATAAGTTGTTATATTTTAACTTTTTCTTTGTCTATACGTGAATTTATTACTTTCATGTGTCAGAGTTATCAGTCTTTCCTCTATATTGCTATATATCTGATGTCAAATTTATTCTTTACATGTGGAGTTTGTGTGAAAATATTTCTAAAGCTGTTCTTCTTTTTTTTTTTTTTTTTTTTGAGACAGAGTTTCACTCTTGTTACCCAGGCTGGAGTGCAATGCCACAATCTCGGCTCACCGCAACCTCCGCCTCCTGGGTTCAGGCAATTCTCCTGCCTCAGCCTCCCGAGTAACTGGGATTACAGGCACGCGCCACCATGCCCAGCTAATTTTTTGTATTTTTAATAAGACGGGGCTTCACTATGTTGACCAGGATGGTCTCGATCTTTTGACCTCGTGATCCACCCACCTTGGCCTCCCAGAGTGCTGGGATTACAGGCTTGAGCCACTGCACCCGGCCGAAGCTGTTCTTCTTAATGTTGCAGAGACTATTCAAATAATATATTAGCTACTTAATTAGCCAAATTAAGAATGGGCTTTGCATAATATATTTTCTTTTATCTGAAAGGTTGAGGCTACTAAAGAAAATGGAAGTTCTGCGGTTATCATGAATAGGGAAATTAAAATACTCTGAGTTAAAAGAATAACTTGACCAAAGTGAGAGGAATAGGGAGCGAGGTGAGTGACTGACCTCCAGACTCAGGTATTAAGGCCATAACAGTAAAACGTGAGAGTAGAAAAGGTTTATGAAGAGAAGTGTTAGAAGAATAACTGAGGAAGGCCGGGCGCGGTGGCTCAAGCCTGTAATCCCAGCACTCTGGGAGGCCGAGGCAGGTGGATCACGAGGTCAACAGATCGAGACCATCCTGGTCAACATAGTGAAACCCCGTCTCTACTAAAGATACAAAAAATTAGCTGGGCGTGGTGGCGCGTGCCTGTAATCCCAGCTACTCGGGAGGCTGAGGCAGGAGAATTGCCTGAACCCAGGAGGCGGAGGTTGCGGTGAGCCGAGATCGG
>CM052662.1:4541745-4554935 GCA_028533165.1 Leontopithecus rosalia
CCCTCCCCTATTTCCCCCAATAGACCTCAGTGTGTGGTACTCCCTTCCCTGTGTCCATGTGTTCTCATTGTTCATCACCCACCTATGAGTGAGTATATACGGTGTTTCATTTTCTGTTCTTGTGTCAATTTGCTGAGAATGATGTTCTCCAGATTCATCCATGTCCCTACAAAGGACACGAACTCATCATTTTTGAAAAGGACATAAGTGAAATTCTGTTAGGTAGTAAGATGCTTTCAAAGCGTATTAGACATCTCAAACGCTTTCATGCGAGGGCCCTGAGTGTTTCGGAAAGTGCTTTGTGAATGCTTAGTGGGTTTGTTTTTCATAGCTCATTGATTCTTTTTTAGTCTTTGATTGTTTTTTAGTTCTCGATCATAGTTAACAAATAAATGTGTTTCATAAAACTTAAAATTTTCAAAATACGTTTCAAAATACAGTAAGTCTTTATTGTAAGTTCCAGTTTTTCAGGTATAATTGCTTGTCTTCCTATTTCTGTAATTGATGTATAATGACTAACATCAACAATGCCATCCTGTAAATTAAATAACACTGTTTGCCCTGAGCTCTGCAATGATCTGCTGGTTACCTAGTGACGTAACTGAACATTTGAGCAATCACTTCATGTATCATGAGTTAGTGCTATTTGTACTGCACATATAAGGAAATGATATATTAATTTTATTTAATTCATTGATAATACATTCTAAGATCATCAGCTATTGTTTTTTGAGCACCTATTACATGCCAAGAACTCTGCCAAGGGCTATACAGATGCTGTTTCATTTCATCTTTGCATCAACCCTCTGAGGGAAGTATTATTAGCATTTCCGCTTTACACATGGGGACACTGGAGCTCGGTAAAGTTAATCCAAGGTTACACATAATGCATATGTCAGATACCAAAGCACCTGAGAACTGATTCATCTCTCTTTAATTCTGGAGCAAGGCCACTGTGCATTCTGGGAATTCAAAATTTGTTTTTGTTAGGAAGTGATTGTTTTGTTACCAATTCAGTGAGAAGTATTCAAACGGCTTATCTTGGAATCTCTGTTAAGTATGATTTCAGAAATTTTCAGAAGACAAAGTGATGAACAACTTATAGTGTCTATAATCTAACTACAGGACACTGGAGCACCCAAGAAATTTCATGAATTCAATTAAAAATAAAGAAAAAGAAAGAAAAAAGAGAGAAAGAAAGAGAAGAAGCAAAAAAAAAAAGGAGGGGGGATAGGAAAAGGAAAGAAAAGCATCAAATTAACACGAGGCTGATAAAATTTTTCACTTTTCCCCACTGCTTTCAGTGGCACTGTAGAGATCACAGCTTGAAATGACTTAACCACTTCAGCAGCCACGCAGAATCCTAGATCTTAAAATGTTCTGTTCTTGAAGAGGGAATGGTTTCATTCAAAAGCCAGGATCATTTGTAATCTTTCTTTTCTGGAAAATTAAAACAAATGCATTGGAATTAGCCAAACCTTTTTATTTAAATAGTACTGGAGAGTCAGTTGACTAAACTTTTAGAGTTTTTAAAAAGATTTTTATTTTCACATATACAGGTAATCAATTTGGTTCATATACATTAAATATACAAGATAGTTTGTGTGTATATGTGGGTGTGGATACACTCATTCACTGTATACACGCATTATATATATAATTATATAGAAACACTTCTTAAATTTTTTCCATTTATTTGATTTCAAATAATTATTACCTTACCTTGACTGGCAATGGTACATATGAGACAACAGGAATGATTTCAGCAATACTCCTTCCATAGCTGATTATCATCTCACGTTTTTTACATGGTCAAATTTATAACACAACATGCATGCAAAAATAGTCCCATGATATTTTTTATATTTCTTCTTTCATTATATACAGTACTTCCTTTTGTTACAGAAGGGAAATTTTCATGTAAAAATTAGCCCCCTGTTTCTAAAAGATATTCTTCACAACTATAGTAACTTATTTAAAAAATAGTGGCCAGCCTTTCATACCAGAAATCAATACTACTAATCTTATTAGAAGCAATAAAGACCTGCAACTTTAAAATGAGTTATGAAAATATAGTACATGTAATTAATTTTTCAAAATTATTTTAATTTAATAATACAGTACAAATTATCAGTAATATTTACTTATCTATAATTGTTTAAGAGTTGGTTTTCCTCTTCCAGTTACTATATTCTAAGGCCACTTCCCTTTTCTATATGAAGATAAGTGTTTGAGAAATACAAAACATCTTTCACCCAGTCTAAGCAAAATTCAGAAAATAAATTCATCACCAAAAGAAAGAAATTCATTCTGCAGGAAAATAAATTTTATTTCCAATTATACAGTCTGTTCATATTTCCATTAGAGTTAGAATTAAGAGTTGACTTTGCTCGCCTACATTATTTTGCATTTATCCTTCCTACTTCAAGAATTTTGTAGGCCTGGCAAGGTGGCTCATACCTGTAATCCCACTTCTTTGGGAAGCTGAGGCAGAAGAATCTCTTGAGGCCAGTGGTTCAAGACTAGCCCGAACAGCATAGTGAGATCTCGTCTCTCCAAAAAAAAAAAGAGCCAGACTTGATGGCGCATACCAACAACTCCCAAGTACTACTCCAGACTCCCCAGGTAGGACTCCAAGTAGTACTCAGGAGTCCAAAGTAGTCTCATCTACTTGAGAGGCTGAGGCGGGAGGACCACTTGAACCCAGAAGTTTGAGGTTGCATTGAAGTATGATCATGCCACTGCACTCCAGCCTGGGTGACAGCAAGATTCCATCTCAGAAAAAAAAATTCTTGTATATGTAAATGTGGGCTGCCATGCACCAGATGGATTATTGTGCAGCCATAGAAACTTAAGCTCAGGAAGTATTTATATTAAGAATTTATAAACACGAAACATGTTTATTTTATTTAGGTTGAGGCAAAAAATTAAGGTTCAAAATTACATATGCAATATGATTACGACTATGTAAAGGAAAAATATCAGAAGGTAATACATTCAATGTTACCAGTGATTATGTGGAGTGACAGACTTATGGGTGGTCTTTCCGCACTTTTCTCTGTATTCTCCAAATTTTGTATAGAATAAGTCTATGTTATTTTCCTAATATAAAAAGCTTCATTCAAACTGAAGCGTGTGAGTTTAATCATACTTTCAAGTGATGTTTAAAAGCATTCTTCCATTTCACTGGAGTTATTTTACAGGCAGGCATGATAATTCAGAGCTGGTGCCGATAAGAAGGCTTATCCCGGTTGGTAGGTGTGCTGGCCAGGACCATTTGGGTATAAAACGAGAGTGTGTGGGAGGAAATAAAAAGAGGGGGATGTTAGAACATCAGATGAGAGGCGTCATGAAGCAGCACTCTGTTTACTAAAGGGCACCCTCACCGTCCAACTGACTGATGCCAGCCTAGTCTCCACAGATCCTATCACTGGGATGTGATAATCATTGTTAGTAATGGGTTCATAAGCTTTCTGCCTCCATATCCCACTAAATGAAAACGTTTTTTCACCCTGTAACGACAGCTTTAAATAATACAATTTAAAAACAAAGCACAAACAGTGGTGACCAAACTACTGTGTTTTTTGTTTTGTTGTTTTTTGAGATGGAGTCTTGCTCTGTCACCAGGCTGGAGTGCAGTGGCGCGATTTCAGCTCACTGCAACCTCCGCCTCCCAGCTGCAAGCGATTCTCCTGCCTCAGCCTCCCAAGTAGCTGGATTACAGACACACACCACCATGCCTGGCTAATTTTTTGTATTTTTAGTAGAGATGGGGTTTCACTATGTTAGCCAGGATGGTCTTGATCTCCCGACCTTGGGATCAGCCTGCCTTGGCCTCCCAAAGGGCTGAAATTACAGGTGTGAGCCACCGCGCCTGCCACTACTGTGTTTTTATTTTATTTTTTTCTGGCAGCCTAGGAGAAAAGACCAACTGTAAAAATGAGAGTTGCTAATTGTAACCCCCCGAAACTTTGTTTCTTTTTCCTTGTCAGTGAAATGAAGACGACAGTACATATTTTATTAGGTAGTCTAGAGAATTGGCCTCCAAAATCAAGTATGCTCACTCAAATGCATGAAGCACCACACACACACACACACACACACAGAGACACACACGTGTGTTATGCATTGTAATTTTGTACACATTTACATTATTTACATTCAACTTTGCCGACGTCGATGTTCCATGGATGGACGGACCTGGGGCCATCACTTGTTCCGCGTGTCAGATGACCACATGTTTCACACAGCCCAGGAAGGACAGTGAGGGAGGGAAGGCAGATTGCATCACAGGAGGTGACAGGGCACCCTCACCTGTTAGGCCACTTTCACCATATTGCAAGCCATTATGGTTTTCTTGTGTTCGGCTAATAGGAATTGTGGATTATATTATCTGGTGTGACTAAAGTATCCCTCACAAACTGAATGACTGGCTCACAAAGATCCCTATAGTAAAACCACATATTGAAATTAATAATAATAACGTGAATACAAATGAACAAGGAAATGGCAAAGCCAGCACGTCTCCTACTGAAATAGCCACACTAGGCTAAGCATAATGACGCTATGTTTAAGCTTTGATATCATTAACAGCGAGCTTAAAAACAAATTTAGATCCTATTATAAACTGATTAGTCAGGATCTTAGAAAAACATGAAGCATACTCAATTGTTCTTGTTAAAATGTTATGTTGTTAAAGTATTGTTATATTTTTGAAGGCGGATTATTATTATAAATAATTATAAGCAAAATATCCTAATTTATTATTTAAAATAAAATTTGTTTTATATGTATCAGGTTCTTTTAAAAATCCCTATTTTGTGCACATTTTATAATGTTTGTACTATAGTGGTAGTGCAGAAAATATACGTAATAAATCAATGAGCATACATATGTTGTGGATACATGTTCCACGTTGTGAAATTGTTGGGGCATATGATCAAAGAAGTCTGGCAACCCCTGGTTTCAAGGGCTGGATCTGAAAATGTGTATAAAGTCCCAGGAATAGCAGTTGTCACCACTGGTTTTCAATCTAACGCACTAAGGGAATTCTACTGAGGTGACCGTCAGTGGGAACTAAGAGATATTTTTAAATTCACTTCAGTTTATACCACGTCTTTATGAACAACCTCATTCCGGTGGGATATTTATATCACATCTGAGGCCACTGGAGGAGTACCCAGTGATCCACGGGCTAACCCCACTTTCACCGGTACAGAGAGAATGGAAGGAGGCATGGTAACTTGATAGGCTTGAAGCTGGTTGATTTCTGACTCATCCAGATAACTTATCCAGAGAAGTGACGATGATTTCATTTCCAGCAACAAAAGTGACAAGTGGTATAAAATAAAAATGTAATACAACGATGGTTCGATAAGCCCAATCAGTGTCTAACTCAGAGAAATTTGGATTTGGGGAATGAAAAACTTTCAGTAAATATAGCAATTGGCTTATATACTTCTATAGCAAAAATATTTTTTCTCAGATGAATTAAAACATTATTTATTGATGGTACATCTTCTGAGGTCAACTAGTAAAAGTTCTTAAAAAATAAGCAATAATTATTATTTCACCCTCCACTTAGGTGGCTTCAATACAGGATTAGAGAGTTTAGCATAGTTCTTCCCCAGCTTTGCCACAGAGCCCCTGTATTCAAGGCATGGTGACACGGAGGGAGACAGACTGTTGTGAGAAAGAGGGAGAAGGAGAAATTCACAGCTAGAGAATATTCAGGACCCACATCTAAATGTGGCATTCATATTTGTAGCCTGTTAAGTAAATTAGCGACCTTCTTTCTTTCTTCCCTATCCCCTCCTTATTTTCTTCCTCAACATACGGACATTTAAAAGGAAATTCATAAACGAACAAACACAAAGAAACATACCTATTGGGAAAATAATTTGGACCCTGAGTCTTCTTCTCCCTCAAGAAGAAGAAGGAGAGGGAGAAGAAGACTCAGGGTCCAAATTATTTTCCCAATGGGTATGTTTCTTTGTGTTTAAGAAAAATATATAAGAGCGAGAGAAGAACTGGACAAGAGTCTCTCATCTTTTCTCACGTTCTGCCTTCGTGGACTCTCCTCTCCATCTCCTGGAATGTTAAAGACAGGAAGTTCTTTGGCCCATGCATAGCTGGCTCATTCAAATTCCATATGCATTCAGCTCTGCCACGGAAGAGGCCCTCTGTTTCCCTGGAGCTTTGGGGAAGCTAACATCATTTGATCGGTAAAATTATTGAAGGTGACATTTAACATAAGCAAAGAGTAGAAGGGCTGGGACCCAGAGCAAAACAGGGGTTGAGAGATTTGAAAGAATTTCTTCTGCCAGGTTTTTGAGGGATGTGTATTCAAAAATCATAATTCACCCGTCGTTTCTAAACGCAACGCGGGGAAACAGCAGACCCCTCTCACCGTGCAGACGCCTGCATTGCCGTGTGATTAAATTCAGCCGCTGCCGCTTTTGCAGTTGATTTTCTAGCTTTGTAAGAACATCCAGCCATTTAGGGGTGTCACTCAGGCTGATCCTTTTCATCGGAGCCCTTAGAGAAATGCCAGTTTGTTTTTGGAGACAGTTAATCTGACGGAAGTAAATTCAAGTTTTGGCAAAGATCTGTGGCAAGATAGAGTGAAAAGCTGCCAAACAGTATTAGAGGAAGAAGAAAAGGTACGACCTCCCCGAGTCAAATGCCAGCACACCTCCACCAGTTCCAGTCAAGCCAGAGAAAAATATTTTTAGATGTGACAAGCCTTAGTGCTTCTTTGCCCTGGGGGCTGTTTTCTTACCACAGAAAGAGCCTGTAATCACTTTTCCATGAGGTTTTCATAATTTAATATGAAATGAACTTTTAGAAAAACTACACTTCACAACAAATCTGCGCAGTTATTACTCCACCTCACCCCACTGACCACAGAGGCCACCACTGTCTCTCACTTGGCTTCATCTGAGAGCCGTGTCCCGCGCTCTGCAGATGGCTGTCCAGTTCTGCAGGCTTCAGATCAAGGAATGCACCTCCTAATCTGGGTTGCCTCGGCCCATCATACTGGTTGAGGCATTGTTACACTGCTGAGCTGAGAATCCAAACGAATGTGTGGCATCCTGGCAGCAGAGTGGAGCAGCAAACCAAAGCCTCCATTGCCAGAGCTCCCTGTGGATGGATTTTGGTGACACTCTGGCCCAGTGCCCCCTCTTATGAATAAGGAGATTGAAATTCAGGGTGACTGTGGTGCACCCAAACTCATGCAGGTCATTAAGTGCTAAGTAGAGAGTATGGGTTAGAGCCTGGATCTGGTGCGTGGGGTTTTCCGTTTCACCTCTCTGGACTACGTGTTCATACCAGAAAAAGAAGAGTGTTTGTTCAAGGAACATAAAGTGCTTTTTTCCCTTCATCTGCCTCTTCATCCACTGACAGGTCACAGGAATCCTTCTCATGCCTCACCGTGGTTCATGACTCATCACTCCCTGGAATGCCCAAGAGAACGCTGCCATAAGCAACCCTTTTCCAAATTCACTCTGGTTATGGGGCAGAGAGGAGGGAGGGAGGGGGGCAA
This sequence comes from Leontopithecus rosalia, assembly GCA_028533165.1. Taxonomy (NCBI): domain Eukaryota; kingdom Metazoa; phylum Chordata; class Mammalia; order Primates; family Cebidae; genus Leontopithecus; species Leontopithecus rosalia. Next base: position 4,549,292 of record CM052662.1, read on the forward strand.
GGAAGTTCCAAATAACACTCCCTCCTGCAAAGGAGGAGGAGTGAGAAGTATAGGCGATTGGATTCCTTTCTTTCCGTGTTACAATTGAAGCCACCAAATGGAGCTGGATATGCTCACAACTGCAATCCCTGCTTCCTGGGAACTGTTATTTGAGCCATGTGAAACTACCGCATTCAACCATTTTTGACCTACAAAAAGAGCAATCGCATACAGTTCGACCTAAATTGTGTTGAGCAGCCAGGAGGTCTGTCAAACATCCATCAGTAAGTCAACCTTCCACATCACCAGTGAGTTCAATGTTTTGGTCCCTCCTGAACAGATGAGGCAGCAAAGGCTCAGAAAGGCAACGAGGTTTACCTAAACCACAGGGCTGCAGAGGGAGCGTGACAGGATTTGGTCAATTTGGGCTCATTCATTCCTTGTTCCCTCATGTTTTCCCCTCCCCGCCGCTCATTCCCCACTTCCTCTCCATCTCACCTTCCCTCAGCCTCTCCGGTGCTGGGCACCAGGTGCTCATGGTGCATGGTGTTCTGGCACAGAGCCCGTGACCATGACCTCCATAACCCTGCACCATCCATCAAGCCTTCATGGAGGTCCCCGTCTCCATTCCCCCATTGCTCTCTTGGGTTTATCCACTCAGCCCTCTGATCCCAGGTCTGGCTCTACCTGAGAAGTTCCCTGAGTGAGAGAGTCATCCTCCTTTACCCTAAGCATCCACTCCTCTCCCTCTACCTGCTGGCTCCCAAATAAAGAGGACCTGGGTCTATGCTGAGGACTGGGCCTCACAAACCCTGCTAGTCCAGTCCCTGGTCACAGGACAGTATAGCCTGGCCTGGGAATCCGTAACCAAGGGTCACTACAGAGTATTTAAAAGTTAGGTGGTTTTTTAACTTGAATAGAAATGACATTTTAATTTTCATGAACTTTCCACTGAAATGTGGCATTTTCTTCTGTTTTGAATGGAATAAAACAGTGGTATTCAGTATCTATAACTTTGTCATCAATGAAAGTCACAGATATTTTCACTTCCAATTCCAGTTATTGCTGAAATACTGTTACCTTCATTACAACTTCCCAATCCTGACCAGCCACCAGCTGTTACTATTTAATTTATCAAGAAACAAGCACATCCATTATAATAACAACAATTTTCTTTTTAATATTTGGCAATTAAATTTTAATGCTTTTGGGTTTTTGTTCAGCCCATATAATTTTATTTTATACCTTTAAAAACATTTTTCTGAGACAGGGTCCATGGGCTTTGTCAGATAGCCAAAGGGGTGTGGCACTGAAAGAGTTAAAATCCCCTGGTCCCGAGGCTAAAGGGGCAGTCAGTTAGGGTGCATCTGAATCCTGTCACCAGCTGAGTGGCCCAGGAAGTAGCTGCTGGTGTCTAAGCCTCACAGATCTGTTGTGAGGCTCACACAAGATGACACGTGCAATGCACGGAGCACAGTGACACCCGCCAGGCATGGAGCATGGTGACGCCACAACACACGGAGCACAGTGACACCCGCCACGCATGGAGCACAGTGACACCCACAACACATGGAGCACAGTGACACCCGCTACACACAGAGCACGGTGACACCTGCCACACATGGAGCATGGTGACACCCACAACACACGGAGCACAGTGACACCCGCCACACACAGAGCACAGTGACACCCACAACACATGGAGCACAGTGACACCCGCTACACACGGAGCACGGTGACACCCACAACACACGGAGCACAGTGACACCTGCCACACATGGAGCACGGTGACACCCACAACACATGGAGCACGGTGACACCTGCCACACACAGAGCACAGTGACACCCACAACACACGGAGCATGGTGACACCCGCCACGCATGGAGCACGGTGACACCCACAACACACGGAGCACGGTGACACCTGCCACACACAGAGCACGGTGACACCCACAACACATGGAGCATGGTGACACCCGCCACACATGGAGCACAGTGACACCCACAACACACGGAGCACAGTGACACCTGCCACACACGGAGCATGGTGACACCCACAACACACGGATCATGGTGACACCCACCACACACGGAGCACGGTGACACTCAGAACACACGGAGCACAGTGACACCCGCAACAAATGGAGCATGGTGACACCCGCAATGCATGGAGCATGGTGACACCCACCAGGCATGGAGCACAGTGACACTGCAACTCATGGAGCATGGTGACACCAGCCACGCACGGAGCATGGTGACACCCACAACAAACAGAGCACAGTGACACCCACAACGCATGGAACATGGTGACACCCACCACACGTGGAGCACGGTGACACCTGACATGCACGGAGCATGGTGACACCTGCCACGCATGGAGCACAGTGACACCCACAACACAAGGAGCACGGTGACACCCTCCATGCACAGAGCACAGTGCCTCACAGAGTCAGGCTCTCGGATGTGAACCCTTATTGTTGGCTTCCCACCCGGTGGGGTCCCTGGCCTTACCCAGTCCTGTACCATTCACAGCTGGTGCCTTTGAGTCCATTCTTGGTACCCAGTGCTCTTAAAGTCCCTCCAGGTACCCACAGACTGCCGTGGAATGTTGCCCTCTCAGAAACAAGGAGTTCACCATTTCCCCCCATCCAAGCCACCGGTCATCAATAAACAATCCTTGCCTGATTTCTGTGGGGCCATTTCTCTATCCAGAGAGGGAGTTTTTACCATCGGACTTGGAGTCAGACATCAGTTCCGCCAGCAGCCATGTCCTGTCCTGGAACAGTCCTTAGCCTGGGTGAGTCCCTTTCGCTTCTCTGCACCCCCAGGGAAGCAGCCAGGAAATCTCTGACTTGTCCTCTTTTTATAATTTAAATTTTATTTTTAAAATTGCACATACTAATGATACATATTAATGCATAACAGGATACGCAGGGATGTAGTGATACTTCCACGCATCTAATGTGTAGGGATCAGATCGGGGTATTAGCTTATCCACCATCTAAAACAGTGATCATTACTTTGTGTTGGGAACATCCACTGTCCCCCTTGTCCTCTTCAACGACTGTTGTGCAGAATAAACGAGAGAGTGCAAAGGCCCTTTGAAGGCTGCGAAGTGTGATGCAGGTGTTTGCCGAACACACCTCCCTCTCTCCTCTGTGCCTTTGCTTTTTCTCCTCTGCCTGCGGCACTTTTCTCTACCGTATTTCCAGGCCTGACTGAAATGGTGTCTCCCCCAGCAGTACCCGCAATGGAGCCACCCGGGAGAGACAACGGTCCTCCCCTTTCTCCTGTCACCCCTTTATTGACATCAGTCGCTCAGCACGCTTCACTTTCTACTTGACACCTTGCCTTCCCTGCCAAGCAAGCATTCTGAGGGTAGGACCATTGTCTAATTTCACTTTGTATAAACAAAACCTGTCGGATTATAGGTCCCTGCCTAAACATATGAAAAAAAAAACCTCATTAAAAAACATTTTTCGAGATGTTGAAGCTAATTTCTGTTAGTCGTCTCATTTAAATGCTCAGTGACCCACGTGAGGTGGACGTTCCCCCAACAGTTTACCAACGAGAAACAAAGACAGATGTTAAGTAGCTTTCCCAAGGTTCCGCAGTTTGTAAATGTAAAGCCAGGTTTGGGAACAAAGCTCTGTTTTGTTTTGGTTTTGGTTTTGACCACATGGTTCTGTGCCCATGCCTTTTCATGTTTCTCTTCTTTTATTGAAGTTTCTGGACATATGGGGCTGGCTGGAGACACACTTCACGTGTACCTCCTTGTCACAGCTGGAGAGAACGTTCTAAAACTGCAGAAGAAAAATGCTGATCAGGTCTAGGCTGGGAAAAGTAATACGAACCTAATGTTTTAGAACAGATTCTTTAGAATTCAAAAGAACTAATAATAAATACGATGTGGCCATTATTTTTGGTGAGCAATTAGAATAGCATTATCTTGACAGAATTGAATTTCCATGAATGGAATTAGGAAGAGTACTTCAGAATCTGGCACATCTTCTCTTTTATGTTTGAAGTAGGCACTGGAAACAATGTTTTCCTAAAAACTTCAAAAGCCCGCTTATTGTGAGAAATTTGTTCATGGATATACGTTTCTGTTCTTTGGCACTTTTTCATAGAATGCTTTAATATTCAATTTCAGAGGCTCTCCAGCACAATCATACCAATTCAGCCTTCGTTCATTCACGTGTTTAAAGAATTAATTTAAAGTTGCGCAAAGAAGCATTTGAAATCCATAGGACTTGTAGCTCCCACTAACTGAGTCACAAATCTGCTTACGTTGCTTCTCATAACGATGTGTTTGTTGAGTCCAGATGTGTGTGTGCACAGGACAGCACAGATCTAAGTCTGTGTGCATCCCCACATGCACATATACACTTTCGCATTGGTAGGTACCTGTGCTGTGGAATTGCCTTCTAGACGTTTATTAATTCATTCATTAAACAAATATTACTTGGCACACCCCAAGTGCATCCCTTCTAGACAACTGCATGGCATTCAAGGAATCCTCAGATCCAGTCTACTAAGGGAAAGAAGCCAGAGGAAAATAAAATGCGAAGTACCTAACTGAGAAGTGCTATTAGTTAATCTGTGGCAAATGAGTGGTCAGAGTTATGGAAAGAAAATAACAGTTCTCAGCGCCTCATACCAGAGGAAGCCGGGTCTTTAGCTGTGAGCACTTGCTGCCATTCCCTGAACTCCCATCATGTGCTGGGCACTTTACTGATGTTATCCCTGGTTCACATCCTTCCTTCTAAGGGGAGAATGCAGACATGAAGGGATGTGCCTCAGGGAACACAGAAGCTGGGGACAAAACAGCACCCACACCAGCCCTGCAGACTGCAAGGTCCTCACACTTCCAGCTCCCCGTGGCTCCTCTTCACTCCTTCACTACCTTCCGCTCCTCAGAAAAAAAGAGGAGGCTCATGGCCGGGGACACGCTCTCCCTTCCTGTGGCCTCCATGGGACACACACAGGTACCAGGAGACGGAGCAGAGTGGCAGGTTTGGGAGGATGCTAGTAAGAGGGGAGAAATTCCAGGCTGGGAGTGAGCTGAGCTAGGAGGGGCTGAGCAGGCGTTGCCAGGACAGCCCGTCCGTGTCAGAGAGTTTGCTCTGCGCAGACACACACGGTGGGTAAGAAGGCGCTCCTTCAGCCTTGGAACCCTCCATATCTCTCGTGCCACTAGGAAAGACCCAGACTTGACACAAAGTAAAATAAAAGCATAAGGCCCCATCCTAGGGCTTCTGGGGCTGTGATGGTGGACCAGGAGCCTACCCAGCAACAGGTGATTCTCTGATGCCCCATGTTTACAAGTCCCATACGTCGTCCTGCATGTGATTCATGGCATGGTATATAATGACACACACACAGTTTCATATGTATGTTAGAAATAGGAGTGGTCGACATCACTAGAAGACAGTTTTTCTATAAAACAACATTCTTCTGATAAATGTTCACTGGCAAAAACTGGCTTTAAGAGTAAAATTTATTATTTCTATGTTAAATCAGAATAATGTTAATTTTTCATGGCTAAAATACTTAAGTGCCCTAATTTTATTTTTACTAGTCATACTTTGTTGTTGTTGTTTTTGAGGCGGAGTCTTGCTTTGTCACCCAGGCTGGAGGGCAGTGGTGCTACCTCAGCTCACTG
>CM052662.1:4555035-4570688 GCA_028533165.1 Leontopithecus rosalia
GATACATTGTTATTAACTAAAGCCCACACTTTATTCAGATTTCCATGGTTTTTATTTTATTATTATTATTGAGATGAAGTTTCGCTCTTGTTGCCCAGGCTGGAGTGCAATGGCACGATCTCAGCTCAGCACAAGCTCCACCCCCTGGGTTAAGCAATTCTCCTGCCTCAGCCTCCGTAGTGGCTGGGATTACAGGCATGTGCCACCACACCCAGCTAATTTTGTATTTTTAGTAGAGATGGGGTTTCTCCATGTTGGTTGGACGGGTCTTGAAATGCTGACCTCAAGTGATCTGCCCGCCTCAGCCTCTCAAAGTGTTGGGATTACAGACATGACCCACTGCTCCCAGCCCAGATTTCCATAGTTTTTATCGAATGCCCTTTTCTTTTCCAGGATCCCATCTCGGACACCATATTACATTTGTTGGTCATATTGGTCACGTCTCCTTAGGCTTCTATTGGCTGTGATAGTTTTTTGGTATTCTTTATTTTGGAAGGTCTTAACAGTTTTGAGGAATACTGCTCAGATATTTTGTCAAGTGCCCCTCAATAGAGATAAGATTTATCTGATGTTTTTCTTAGAATGTAATTGTGAGGAGAGGGAAACCACAGAAGTGAAATTCTCTTCACACAATAAGTTGTCATTTTTAACATCAGTAAAACACCTGTCACATTGAGTACACAGCAAGTACTCAATCAACGTAACTAATGTCAGTAAATGTCAGATTCTTCTTCTCCTCCCTTTCCCAGGCCAGTTTGGAAACCAGAAAATCATTCGTATATGAAATGTCTTTGCTACACGTCAGTTCCTCTCCTCTAGGAAAGGTGGGAACCAGAGAGAAGGCAGGCTTGACCCCACGATGTGCCCCCAAAAGGTCATCTCTGTGGCAAGTGACAACAGGCAGTCTCTTTGCTGTGGGTTCTTGTGGGGTTTGATGTGTGGGGCAGTAGCAGGAGTTCAGAGGGCAGGAGGAGAGTGAGATGGGGTATTTGCTCTGAGCTGGGCTCCCCCCACATTTAGGCGACACAGGCTGGCTGCCTCCCCCAATGCGGAGCCGTGCACGCAGCCCTGTTCACAGAGCTACCCTCCCTGGTTCTTGCCCCTGCTCCTCTTCTTGCCCCTTCAGGCAAAGGGCATTGATGGTGCCTCCACGCTGCCCATCCAGGCATCTGCACTTTCTGTCACTCGTTTCCACAAACCCTGCTTATAACCCTGTAAACTGTTTCTTTATTTAACTCTCCTCAATTACCCATTTTGAGTCACTCTCTCACCAGGGTCTTGACCGATGATGTCCCCTATATAAATTTGGATACAGAAGAATCGAAAGGGGCTTCTGGCAGGTCAGGTAGTCAGATAGCATCTATTGAATTGTGACCTAATAGGATGGTTTCATATGTTTAGAGGATGAATCACTGCAGCAGAAACGTCTATGCTGCTGTTCTCTGTCTTTCTCATGCTCTTCAGAATGACCTTTGCAGGCTTTTACATTCATTTTAATGATGCTGCCATTACACAAAACATTTTTGGAATTCTAGAATCCCTGTTTGAAAATTATCCTTAGAGACAGTTTAACTTACAGCGATCTTACCAAACTTGCTTCCTCCTCTCTTCACCAACCTGAGTTTTGAATCACTTTCAACTATTTCCGAAAGTCAAATTCAACCTCAAAGAGTGAAGCTTTTACTGGTGATATTTAGACCAACAAGGCATAGTTTCCACAAGAACTTTTTTTAGAAATGAAAGAAAAGAGAGTTCTGGAAGTGTTAAGCCATGGCAACATTTGAAATAAGTACAGAGCATACATAGGTGGCTACTTTAGGATGGACTGGATTCCTTTACATGCATAGATTCTGCTGTGTTTGTTTAAAAATTTGTCATTAGACCCTAATAACATAGTGTTTTATCATTCAGGTTCTGAGGTCTGACTCTCTAGATTTAAATTCTGGCTTTGTCATTTATTATCTGTGTGTGACCTCAGGCAAGCAGCCTAACCTGTCTCTGCCTGGAGTTTCTCATCTGTAAAGTGGAGACAGTAGGAGCACCAATGTTGTAGGGCGTTCTGATCATTAAGTAAATTAGTATTTGTAAAGCATTTTAAATTATGCTAGAACACAGGAGGAAATCACATCTTAGCTATTGCATCATAGGTTTTGATTAACGACCATTAATTTTCAGCAAATTGGTGCTGTAACTATGTTGTTACATTCTTAAATCTTATAATTTATTTGTTTAATTGATGGCTGTTATCTTCATTAGGCACCACTAACATGTAAGAGCAAGATTTGTTCAGAGATGAATAAAGTGAAGAAATGTATTTACTTTTTTTGTTGTTGTTTTTACAACCAAAAATTTAGTGTCCTTTAAAAAGAAAAAAGTCTCTGAAGAGCTAAAGTTTCTGACAACATTCAACTAAATAAGCCGCAAGGCTGGGAAGGGAATTAGAGTTGGCTAATTCACCAGCTGTAATGACCTCGGTCTCCGACATCAGCCCGGCAGAGAGAGAAAAGTGAGGAATGTCATCACGAAATGTATGTGTTACAGTAAAATGACATACATAGAAATTGTTCTTCTTTCTAAATATTTCAAATACCCACAACATTTTCTAATTACTCAATGACAGGTTTTACTTTTAAATTTAATCTGTAGCACACTCCTGGGATATAAATAAATACACACACACACACACACACACACATTTTTAACTATTATACAGTCAAATTAAGTTGGCTAGAACTACTGAGTAACCCCATGAATTGATGAGGTAAACATTTGCCCCCACTGGGATGTGGAAGATTTCCAGAACTCCCAAGCGTACACCTGCAGAAATCGATGATTCACCTCTGAGTCACTTGGCAAACGCTTGCACGGGAAGCCACCCGGGATACAGAGGATGCACTCGGCTGCTGGCTCTCTCTCGCTCTCCTGGAATAAGGACATTAATGACACTTCCAAACAGCTCACCCAGTCACAAAGTGGGAGATTATAAAATTCATGTGGCAGCTGATTTCCTAATAGGATGCATTAAACAGGACATTGCATGTTTTATGGGCTAGGGTTGGTTAGACTATAAGACTTAAAATATGTAGCTAAAGTGGTTGAAAAATAGGCCTTGGAAGTTCAGATCAAAGCATTACAGAGGGGTGATTAGATAAATAAAAAGTTTAAGCCTAACTGAGCAAATAATTGCACATCCCCTGAAAAGCTCAGTTCACAGGGATTGATCAAATGTGAGTCACCCCAGGCACAGATGTCTTTCTAAGAATATTTCTTTTACTTTTTTAATGTACATCAAAAGAAAAAAATTTGGGCATTGACCAGCAAATACTCCTGTTTGTAAAAGAGATGCTTCCTTAAGATACTAACAAGGACTATACTTTCAAGATGGCCAAAGAGGAACAGCTCTGGAGTGCAGTTTGCAGCGAGAAGAACGCAGAGGGTAAGTGATCCCCACATTTCCAAATGAGTTTTACTGCCCACAGACCAGGAGATTCCCAGGCTGAAAAGTGCTGCAAGTTTCCAGCATGGCTGTTTTAGCCGGCGCCGCGGGTCTCCACACAAAAACTCGCACAAATCCCGGCAGCCATTTCAATAGGCGCCTGGAATGCCTGAGAGACAGAGCCACACACTCAACTGAAAAAAAGGGGGCTGAAACAGGGAGCCAGGTGATCTGACTCAGCAGGTTCCATCCCCCACAAAGACCAGCAATCTGAAACGCTCTGGATTGAGAGTTTTGCACAAGTGCAGCGGCAACCGGGACAGTCCAGCTCGGTGGGGGGAAGGGCATCAGCCATTACTGAGGCAGTCCACCATTACCAAGGCAGTCCTCCATTACCTAGGCAATCCGCCTTTACTGAGGCAGTGTACCACTACCAAGGCAGTTCTAACAGGAAGTTCACACAGCAGTTGGGCAGAGCCAACAGCAGCTCAGTAATGCCTCTGCTGGCAGACTGTGATTAGGCTACTTCCTCGCCAGGCAGGGAATCTCTGATAAAAGGCAACAGTATGTCAGAAACTTATAAATAAAGCCCCACCTTCCCAGTCAGAGCACCTGGGGAAAAAGGTGCTTATGAGTTCTGCTGTAGCAGGCTTAAACATACCTGCCCAGAAGCTCTAAATGGAACAATGGAGCTCCCAGCTCAGCACTTGAGCTCCTATAAGGGACAGACTGTCTTCTCAAGCAGCTGCCTGACCCCCGTATATCCAAAGAGGCACTTGTAAAGGAGAGCTCAGGCTGACATTGGGCAGGTACCCTTCTGGAACAAGATTACAGAAGAAGAAACTGGCAGCAACCATTATTGTTCTGCAGCCCCTGCAGGTGATTCCCAGGCAAGCAGGGACTGGAGTGGACCTCCAGCTAGGCCTAAAGCAGAGGGGCCTGAGAGTTAGAAGGAAACTAATAAACAGAAAGAAATAACTTAAGAAGCAACAAAAAGGAAGTCCACTTAGAGACCCCATCCAAAACTCACCAACTACAAAGACCACAGGTAGATAAATCCACAAAAATGGGAAGAAACCAGCACAAAAAGGATGAAAACACCAAAAACCAGAATGTCTCTTCTCCTCCAAGGGATCACAACTCCGCATCAGGAAGGGAACAAAGCTGGATAGAGAATGAGTCATGAATTGACAGAAATGGGATTCAGAAGGTGGGTAATAACAAACTTCTCTGAGCTAAAAGAACATGTTCTAATCCAATGCAAAGAAACTAAGAACATTGAAAAAAGGTTAGACAAAATGCTAATGAGAATAAACAGCCTATAGAACAATGACCTGATGGAGCTGAGAAACACACCAAGAGAACTTCATGAAGCATATATAAGTTTCAATAGCCAAATTGACCAAGCAGAAGTAAGGATATCAAAGATCGAAGATCAACTCAATGAAATAAAATGAGAAGGTAAGATTAGAGAAAAAAGAGTAAAAAGAAATGAACAAAGCTTCCAAGAAATGTGGGATTATGTGAAAAGACCTAACATAGGTTTGATAGGTGTACCTGAATGTGACAGAGAGAATGAATCCAAGCTGGAAAACACTCTTCAGGATATTAACCAGGGGAACTTCCCCAACCTAGCAAGGGAGGTCAACATTCAAGTCCAGGAAGTACAGAGAACACCACAAAGATATTCCTCAAGAAGAGCAACTCGAAGGCACATAATCATCAGATTCACCAGGGTTTAAATGAAGGAAAAAATGCTAAGGGCAGCCAGAGAGAAAGGTCGGGTTACCCACTAAGGGAAGCCCATCAGACTCACAGTGACCACTAAGCAGAAACCCTACAAGGCAGAAGAGAGTGGGGGCCAATATTCAACAACCTTAAAGAAAAGAACTTTCAAACTAGAATTTCATATCCAGCCAAACTGAGCTTCATAAGCAAAGGAGAAAGAAAATCCTTTATGAACAAGCAATTGCTGTGAGATTTCATCACCACCAGACCTGCCTTACAAGAGCTCCTGAAAGAAGTGCTAAACATAGAAAGGAACAACCAGTACCAGTGACTCCCGAAACATACCAAATGGTAAAGATCATTTAGACAATGAAGAAACTGCATCAACTAACAGGCAAAATAACCAGCTAGTGTCAAAATGGCAGGATATATTCACACATAACAATATTAACCTTAAATGTAAATGGGCTAAATGCCCCAATCAAAAGATACAGACTGGCAAATTGGATAAAAAGTCAAAACCCATCAGTGCGCTGTATCCAGGAAACCCATCTCACATGCAAGGACACACATAGGCTCTAAATAAAGGGATGGAGGAAGATCTACCAAGCAAATGGAGAGCAAAAAAAAGCAGGAGTTGCAATTCTTATCTCTGATAAAATAGACTTTAAAGCAACAAAGATCAAAAGAGACAAAGAAGGGCATTACATAATGGTGAAAGGATCAATGCAACAAAAAGAGCTAATATATATGCACCCAATACAGGAGCACCCAGATACATAAAGCAAGTTCTTAATGACCTACAAAGAGACTTAGACTGCCACACAATAACAGTGGGAGACTTTAACACTCCATTGTCAATATTAGACAGATCAACGAGACAGAAAATTAACAAGGATATCCAGGACTTGAACTCAGATTTGGACCAAGCAAATCTAATAGACATCTATAGAACTCTCCACCCCAAATCCACAGAATATACATTCTCCTCAGCACCACATTGCACCTACTCTAAAATTGACTACATAATTGGAAGTAAATCACTCACAAGCATTCCTATACAACTATAACAGACTAAAAGAGAACCAAATCAAGAGCGAACTCCCATTAATAATTGCTACAAAGAGAATAAGACACCTAGGAATACAACTAACAAAGGATGTAAAGGACCTCTTCAAGGAGAACTCTGAACCACTGCTCAAGGAAATAAGAGAGGACACAGAGGGAAAAACATTCCATGCTCATGGTTAGGAAGAGTCAATATTGTGATAATGGCCATACTGCCCAAAGTAATTTATAGATTCAACATCCAGTTCTGTGACTCTCTTCACAGAACTGGAAAAAACCTCCTTAAACTTCATATGGAACCAAAAGAGAGCCTGCATAGCCAAGATGATCCTAAGTAAAAGGAACAAAGATGGAGGCGTCACACTACCTGACCTCAAACTATACTACAAGGTTACAGTAACCAAAACATCATGATACTGATACCAAAACAGAGATATAGACCAATGGAACAGAACAGGGGCCTCGGAGGCAACACCACACATCTGAAGCCATCTGATCTTTGACAAACCTGACAAAAACAAGCAATGGGGAAAGAATTCCCTGTTTAATAAATGGTGTTGGGAAAACTGACTAGCCATGTGCAGAAAGCAGAAACTGGACCCCTTTCTGACACCTTACACTAAAATTAACTCTAGATGGATTAAATTTTTTTTTTTTTGAGACGGAGTTTCACTCTTGTTACCCAGGCTGGAGTGCAATGGCACGATCTCGGCTCACCACAACCTCCTCCTCCAGGGTTCAGGCAATTCTCCTGCCTCAGCCTCCTGAGTAGCCGGGATTACAGGCACGCACCACCATGCCCAGCTAATTTTTTGTATTTTGAGTAGAGACGGGGTTTCACCATGTTGACCAGAATGTTCTTGATCTCTTGATCTCGTGATTCACCCTCCTTGGCCTCCCAAGGTGCTGGGATTACAGGCGTGAGCCACTGCACCCGGCCTAAAGATTTAAGCATAAGACCTAATACCATAAAAACCCTAGAAGAAAACCTAGGCAAAACCATTCAGGACATATGCCTAGGCAAGGACTTCATGACTAAAACACCAAAAGCATTGGCAACAAAAGCCAAAATAGACAAACGGGATCTGATTAAACTCCAAAGCTTCTGTACAGCAAAAGAAACAATCATTAGAGTGAATTGGTAACCAACAGAATGTGAAAAAATTTTTGTAATCCACCCATCTGACCAAGGGCTAATATCCAGAATCTACAAAGAACTAAAACAGATTTACAAGAAAAAAAAGCAAACAAATCCATTTAAAAGTGGGTGAAGGACATGAACAGACACTTTTCAAAAGAAGACTTATATGAGGCCAACAAACATATGAAAAAATGTTCATCATCACTGGTCATTAGAGAAATGCAAATCAAAACTACATTGAGATACCATCTCATGCCAGTTAGAATGGTGATCATTAAAAATCTGGAGACCACAGATACTGGAGAGGATGTGGAGAAATAGGAACACTTTTACACTGTTGGTGGGAGTGTAAGTTAGTTCAACCATCGTGGAAGACAGTGTGGCACTTCCTGAAGGACCTAGAAATAGAAATTCCATTTGACCCAGCAATCCCATTACTGGGTATATATCCAAAGGATTATAAATCATCCTATTATAAAGACACATGCATATGTATGTTCATTGTGGCACTGTTTACAATAGCAAAGATGTGGAACCAACCCAAATGCCCATCAATGATAGACTGGACAGGGAAAATGTGGCACATACACATCATGGAATACTATACAGCCATAAAAAATGATGAGTTCATGTCCTTTGTAGGGACATGGATGAACCTGGAAACTATCATTCTCAGCAAACTGATGCAAGAACAGAAAAATCAAACACCACATGTTCTCACTCATAGGTGGGTGTTGAACAATGAGAACACATGGACACAGGGAGGGGAGCATCACACACTGGGGTCTGTTGCGGGGAAGTAGGGGAGGGACAGTGGGGGGTGGGGAGTTGGGGAGAGACAGCATGGGGAGAAATGCCAGATACAGGTGATGGGGAGGAAGGCAGCAAATCACACTGCCACGTGTGTGCCTATGCAACAATCTTGCATGTTCTTCACATGTACCCCAAAACCTAAAATGCAAAAAAAAAGAAAGAAAAATATACCACTGGAAAAACTTATCTTTGTCTAGTTAAAAATATTTGCTAAGCTTATTTGTGCGTTGGTATGTGACAGGCAGAAGTTATCTCATTTAATCCCCAGGACAACGCTCAAAGGCAGGTTTTCATATTTCTGTTTTATATGTGATGAAATGGAAGCACACTTACAGGTTAAATAACCTGTCCAAAATGGCAAGTTTGGGAATTGGCAAAGCGGAGCACAAGCCGACATCTAACAGTGGGCTTTTCCCCACTAAGGTCACTTCTTACAGTCATTCTCTAGCATCCAGAAATCTGCACTAGTACAGAGATTTCAAACATTTCTTTTTTCTTTTCTTTTTTCTTTCTTTTTTTTTTTTTTTTTTTTTTTGAGATGGAGTCTCCCTCTTGTCTCACAGGCTGGAGTGCAATGGCGCAATCTCAGCTCACTACAACTTCCACCTCCTGGGTTCAAGCAATTGTCCTGCCTCAGCATCCCATGTAGCTGGGATTACAGGCACCCATCACCACACCCGGCTAATTTTTGTATTTTTAGTGGAGACAGGGTGTCTTCATGCTGGCCAGGCTGGTCTCGAACTCCTGATCTCAGGTGATCTGCCTGCCTTCCTTGGCCTCCCAAAGTGCTGGGACTACAGGCATGAGCCACTGCACCCAGATTTCAAGCATTTCTATGAGCTGATCTTCACTGATGTTTTTGAGGCAAGATCCCAGTATTATTTCTTATTTTGCCAAAAAAAAAAAACCAAAGATAATCTGATGTAGAGATCATGGCTTTCCACAAACAGCATAATAATAGCAGGCAGATGGGCAAGCCGGTGTGCACTCACAGCCATTACATTTCAAGTCTGTGATTTGGCCATCGGCTCCCTGTGGCCGGTGACCAGGGAAAATGTTTTGGTAGCTGGAGTTCTTGGTGAGCTCCTGTCCTTGCACCGGAATCAGCAGTTTCTTTGGGAGCAACATTTGTCTTATTATAATAATCCCAAGAAAATGGTGATCAGAATTAGGGAAGGATGGAAAACTGGTAGCAGCAATGGCTGTCTATAAATCTATACAAGTTTGTTTCCAGGTCTGTCATGAGCTATGTTTCACAGCATTATTGAGGATATTTTTATACCTTGTTTACACACCACACATAGCCAACACTTTTCTTTTGTATTAACATGTCGCTTATTAGGATTTTTTACTCAGAAGTTTTACCAATGTTAAAAACCAGAATTTCAATAATTCATTCCACCAAATCAAAGAAAATAAACATGTCTGATTTCACATATGTTACCATGAGCACATGTCAAGAAATATCTAGAGAACCCCAAGAAAAATTAGGGGAAACAATAAACATATTTTGAAAACCTAATTATGGAGCAATCCCTTCCTCTTTTCCATTTGTATTATTATAAAATATCTAAAACGGAGCCATGTACCTTTAACTCATACCAAATCAATAACAGATATCCTCTTTCAATTTTCTGCCTTACCTATCTCTTGGCTTATTATGCTCTGTACATTGCTTCCCATTCTCAGAAAGGGTGCAGGGCTGGGTTTTTTTGTGCAGAGATGACCACTGATTGAGCTACATGTATTCAACAGTTTTGATAAAGAACCAGAGAAGTAGCTGGCCAGCTACCTGTATACAGGAGGTCTCACTCATAGGAGCTGGCTTTCTACCAATTTCTGGAAGTGGACGTATTCAAAGACAGAGCAGATGAGTGGAGAGAAGCAGAATGTAGGTGGATGTTCCTTGCAGGGCTGCACACCCAATGAACCAGCAGAGGAATAAAGTGAAGAGGAAAACAGGACAGTAGAGGACGCGACATACAGAAATGAGGGGGAGTGAGCGTCCTCGTGGAAAGAAGTGTTTTCCT
The DNA here is from genome assembly GCA_028533165.1 of Leontopithecus rosalia. Classification (NCBI taxonomy): domain Eukaryota; kingdom Metazoa; phylum Chordata; class Mammalia; order Primates; family Cebidae; genus Leontopithecus; species Leontopithecus rosalia. Next base: position 4,565,252 of record CM052662.1, read on the forward strand.
GATGACTATTTTCCAGGTGCCTGTTCTGTGAGACCTGTCCATAATTCCCAGAAATGGGTCCAATGACATTTCCTGCATTCTCACACTAACAGCACTGGGACCACCTTGAGTTTTCTTTTTTAAAAAAAATTATTTATTGGCCGGGCACCGTGGCTCACTCCTGTAATCCCAGCACTTTGGGAGGCCGAGGCAGGTGGATCACGAGGTCAAGAGATCGAGACCATCCTGGTCAACATGGTGAAACCCCGTCTCTACTAAAGATACAAAAAATTAGCTGGGCCCGGTGGCACGTGCCTGTAATCCCAGCTACTTGGGAGGCTGAGGCAGGAGAATTGCCTGAACCCAGGAGGCGGAGGTTGCGGTGAGCCGAGATCGCGCCATTGCACTCCAGCCTGGGTAACAAGAGCGAAACTCCCTCTCAAAAAAAAAAAAAGAGCGAAACTCTGTCTCAAAAAAAATTTTTATTTATTATACTTTAAGTTCTGGGGTACCTGTGCAGAACATGCAGGTTTATTACATAGGTATACATGTGCCATGGTGGTTTGCTGCATCCAGCACCCCATCATCTACATTATGTATTTCTCCTAATGCTATCCCTCCCCAATCTCCCCACCCCTGCTATCCCTCTGCTATCCCCCCACCCCGCAACAGGCCCCAGTGTGTAATGTTCCCCTCCCTATGTCCACATGTTCTCATTGTTCAACACCCACTTATGAGTGAGAACATGCGGTGTTTGGTTTTCTGTTCTTGTGTCAGTTTGCTGAGAATGACGGTTTCCAGCTTCATCCATGTCCCTGCAAAGGACAGGAACTCATCCTTTTTTTATGGCTGCATAGTATTCCACGGTGTAGATGTGCCACATTTTCTTTATCCAGTCTATCACTGATGGGCATTTCAGTTGCTTCCAAGTCTTTGCTATTGTGAACAGTGCTGCAATAAATATATGGGTGCATGTGTGATTTTTCTACTTGAAAGTTAGTTTGGGTTCTAACACTCTGAAGTTTGATTACTCAAATATTTCTGCAACAGGTTGTTGCTTTATATTTTAATTCCCACTCAGACAGAAAGGGGCAGGGAAGCAGCTTAGCACAGAGAAACAACCCTTCCTTCCCTCAGGGCGTCAGACTAGCCTGGTCCAAATGCCAGCTGTGTGACTTTGAGAAAGTTGCTAAGCTCCCTGTGCCTCAGTTTCTTCACTGATACAATAGTATGATACAATCATGGGAGATTGTCTTAGTTCACTCAGGCTGCTGTAACAAAACACCACAGACTGGGTTGCTTAAATAACCAAAATGTGTTTCTCACAGATATGGACGCTGGAAGTCCAAGATCAAAGTACTGGCCACTTCAGTCTCTGGTGAGTGCTGTCTTCTTCCTAGCTTGCACATGGCCATCATCTTGCTGTATCCTCACATGGCAGGACAGAGAGAAAAAGAGTGCTCTGGTCTCATTTTATAAGGGCACCAATCTCATCATGAGGACATCATGTAAACTTTACTACCTCCCAAAGGCCCAGGCTCCTTATATCATGGCATTGAGAATCAAGTTTTCAACACGGGAATTTGGGGGAGGATATAAACATTCACACCGTAACAGGTACTGTCAGTAAAGCAACTGGCAAGAGCTCCATAAATGTTAGTCTTTATTATTGTCACTCAGACACCAAACTTAAGGAAACAGAAGATATTGCAATAAACAGCATCTGTGTACCCATCTTGACAAATGTAGAGAGACAAGCATATATTGTGGCAGATGCTAAAAGACTCAAATAGGGATAATGCAAAGTTGCTTCCCTGAAGGAGCTCTTAGACTCCTGTGCTCTTTGGAAGACTCTGCTCCAAAAGACATGCTGCTTTCCTTGAGGTCCACCCTCTGTTTTGCGGGGAAGGTGTTTCTAGCTATGGGAAAACATCCACGACAGGCCTGGAACCCATACCTCTTGCACAACCATACAAGCCATAGGACAGAAGTCACGAGACAAGCACTGACATTTCAGCTGTCGTAGTTAGTGTCTGTGACTTTGGCCAAGTCACTTAACCTTGTTCAGTTCAGCTTTCTTCTCTGTGGAATAAGAATAATATTTATTTAATTTTTACTTTAAAATGTTCATGTTTTCATTATTATTGCATCAAAAGAAGATGCTTATCTTGCACTTTACAATGTAGTGCCTAACAAGGAGACAGCTGTGCACAGCATCTGGGCTGCAGAGTCCATGGGGTGAATGGGGAATCATCATCATCATCATCATCATCATCATCATCATTGTATTAGTTCGTTCTCACACTGCTATAAAGATACTACTGAGACTGGGTAATTTATAAACAAAAGAGGTTTAATTGACACAGTTCCACATGGCTGGGGAGGCCTCAGGAAACTTACAGTCATGGCAGAAGGGGAAGCAGGAGGCAGCAGAGAGTGTGAGTATGTGAAGGAGGAACTGTCAAACACAAAAACATCAGATCTCGTAAGAACTCACTTGCTAGCATGAAAACAGTGTATCGCAAACCAACCTCATGATCCAATCACCTCCATCCCTTGACATGTGGGGATTACAGGTTCCTCTGTCGAGATGAGATTTGGGTGGGGACACAGAGCCAAATCCTATCAATCATCATATCCCTTATATCATACCCCATATATGGCATATCTAACAACTACAGCCCTAATTTGCAGAGTTGTGAGAATTAAATGAAGTGTATGTAAACTCAGCTATCTGTAGTTGTCTCCTACAAGGACTTAGTAACCACCCTTAAAACAAACAAGCGTAGTACCTTCCTGTCAGGAGGGTTTGTGAGAGAAAGTCTCTGCCCTGTCAACACATTTATCTGTAACAACAGGCAGAGCTCAATACATAGCCATAATATACTGAGGCTGTGGCTCCATGAAGACAAACTTAACAGAGTGGCCAAGCGTGGTGAACTTCTGTCCTTGTCCTCAGGGATCCACCAGGTGGGGTCCTTGCAAGTCCCAGCGTTAACATTTAATGTGCTCTGGCAGCGAAGATAAAGCAAACATGAAAAGTTTTTCCACAGTGCTACCTGCGTTTTCACTGATTAGCTCAGAAATCACCCACATATTAAAAATGAAAAACAAAACACAGCAAGTCTAAAATAGGGTTAGTTCCTTCTCCCCTAAAGCGTTTTTCCACGTACTCTTTGTCCCATGGAAATGAAGATTCAAAGGAAAGTTTTAAAAGTGATGCATGCCCATTTTTTCCCCTAAATTTATATTTAAACCTCAATGAATATTAATGGAGAGAGAGTGAGCCAATATAAAATAGTGTTTTTCAAAGACTGATAGAGGATCCTTCTCGGAATCAATTGAGGTCTTTGTTAAAAATGTGGATTCCAGACTAGTTATCTTGACCCTCTGGAGATGGGGCGCTGGAATCCCCATGTTTAACAGGCTTCTCGGGGGACTGACTCTCACACACAAAGATATTAGAGAAACTCTGATAAATGAGGATAAAATTTTCTGGACTTTTTTGCCTGCAAATGACACCGGTTAATTTTTAAAACAAAGCAATAACAGGTTGATTTGAAATTGACAAATGAGAAGATGGGATACCTAAAAACATTTCTGACTTAAACTCAGTTGTCCTTTGATATCTATTGGGGACTGGTTTCAGGAACCCCCTGCCCATAGCACACACACACCAATCTGAGGTTGCTCAAGCCCCTCTTGTGAAATGGTGTGGTCTTTGCATGTCACCTATGTACCACCTCCTGTACCCTCTAAATCACCTCTACATTACTTATACCATCTATACAATATAAATGCAAATGTAAATAGTTGTTATAATGTTTTTAATATTGTATTGTTTTTGTTTTTGTTATTTAAAAAATACGTTTGATCTGCAGGATTCGCAGATGCAGAACCTGAGGAAACAAAATCATGAGTATAAAGGGGCAGCTGTAGTAGCAAACCCCAATTTGCAAACAACCATTTACCAAGTTTGATTCCAGGGCTAATCTAAGCTTCCTAATGTCTTAGGGACCATCTAATAATTTAGAAAGATAAAAGTGTGTGTGTGTGTGTGTGTGTGTGTGTGTGTGTGTGTGTATTACAGTCAGTTAGACCAAAATGTTAAATAACCATAAAAGAATAGGGTCACAGAACAACCAGTAATCTCAATACTCAGGAAGACTTACTGTATATTAACCAATATTGTGTGCCCACCCTGCTGGACACTGCCCTAGCCCTTAACGTACAAAGATGAATCAAAGGTAGTTCTTCTCTCCAGCTCACAAGTACAGTGATTCTTAAACAGTACAGGCTTCCAGAGCCTTTGAGAGTCTGATGAAGCTCATAAGGTTTAGCTGGAAAAATGTACATATAAACCAACACTTGATTTTGAATATGGTTTCAGGGGACTGGTGGAGACCTCACTTGAGAATCTCTCGTCAAGGCAGTCACAGAGTATGAATTGAGGAGGCTCTGAATTCTGGAAGGTTGGTGGTGTTCCCTTCCCATGGGTGTTTCAAAATATAATGTAACTGTTATAATGACATAAGTGTTCTACATTAAATTTGCATCTTTTGAGGTCTTCTAATTGCCCATTTCTGTCTCTGTTTGTTTTTGGTGTTGATGGTTTTAGTAGCTTGTTTTGTTTATGCCTCTGCTTTGCCAGAGCCCAAAGAGTGTATTTAATTTTCCTGTGGATAATTTTGCATTAAGCTGGAGGGAAGCATCGGTCTCCACACATATTTATTACATTACAATATAGGATGCTACAAGTTCTGAGAATGATCTGTGAGTACAGAGCAGAGGGCATGGGGAAGAAAGTGTCATCTCAACACGGTTATCCAAATATAAGTTCTAAGCTCAAATGGAATGTTCTATTAGTGGTGCTAAGGGAAGGAAATGACTCAGTTAACAGGCAGCATCCCCAGGGTGTCCTCCACAATTCCTTTGGGCTAACCAGTTAAAAAGGGCATATGTGAGGCTGGCATGGAGAACAAAAAGGGAAAGGCATTTTGGTAGCATCAGCTGTTCCGTCCTGTTTCCCAACAAAAGATACCATTGAACACCTACTAATGGTGAGGAATGGGGCGAGGTAATGTGCGAGCCAACACAAAGCTGTGAGCAAACAGGAGGGAAATGGGGAAAGATGAATCGAGTGAGAGAAAAATCCTGCCACACAAAAAAGGGAATGGAAAGGGAAGTGGATAAGACAAGGACAGAGAAAGTGGCCAAACTTGGAGGACTGTGCTTTGCAACTTACCCTAATGTTGATAACAGAACAAAGAGGCTCCCAGATTCAAGACCCCAGTGACCCGGGTTCCCATTCAAAAAAGATTTCCATCCTTATTGTTCAAGTTATTTACCTCAGAAGACATTTGTTTTTAATTCCCTCACATACATTGACCCATGTCTTCTCAATCACCACCTGCTTTCACCCAAACATCCAGAGAGGAGTTGACTGTTTATTTATTTA
>CM052662.1:4570788-4616534 GCA_028533165.1 Leontopithecus rosalia
TATATATATATATATATATATATATATATATAATTGTACTCTAGGTTCTAGGGTACATGTGCAGATTATGCAGGATTGTTGCATAGGTACATACATGGCAAGGTGGTTTGCTGCCTCCATCCCCCCGTCACCTATATCTGGCATTTCTCCCCATGTTATTTCTCCCCAACCTCTCCACCCCCTACTGTCCCTCCCCTAGCCCCCTGCAACAGACCCCAGCGTGTGATGCTCCCCTCCCTGTGTCCATGTAGGAACCATATTTTCAGATGGAGAGTCAGCCCGTGCATGTGACGTTCACGGTGGTAATAACTACCATTTCAAGGGTACCTGTCATTTTAACACGGAACCATGCTGAGTTCTCATAATAATCTTTTAAGGGAATTATTGCTAAAATGTCTTCATTTTATTTTATTTTATTTAGTTTACATTTTACAGACGAGGAAATTGAGGACCAAAAAGGGATTTTACTGACTTGCTGAGGCACTTTGCTAATAGGTTACAGGTGCCAAAAGCAGGCCTCACTGAATTCAAAATCCTGTTTTGCCTTAGCTTTTCCTTTCTGAAAACAGGGACAAGTTGCCAAAAGGTGTGAAGCATCAGAGGTGGCCCTCAGTACCTGTGGCCCGAATGTAGAAATGGATACTTGCACAGAGCATTTCTTCTGAAACACACCCTTGCTATTAATCCATCCCAAGGGTTTTCTTCACTTTGCCCACCTCAATGAGCAGTTTGCTTTAGCATCACTTATGCAATGTAAACATCATCTTTCCCCATGGGAATCTTTTTCCCGTTTGAGACTGTTGGTTCAGGCCTGGATTTGTGCATGTTTTGCCTGGCAGATCACTGCCATGAACAATTTGAGTGACTGTTAAACAGAAAGGTAAACATACTGTGTTCAAACACCAGTGTTTTCAAATAGCATTGCGGAAGTCAGATTATTAAATTAAGACCCTCAGTTGCCATTTTTGTTTTTTTTACAATACTTTCACTTTTTTAGGGGGTAGAGGCAAAGCCTGGAGGTAATTCAAAGGGAAATGGGGATTTAGCAGGATCCAATCAGGAGTTAATTAGCCCTTTATATGCCAGAAGCCTGTGAGCGTTCTTCAACTAATCCTTGGTTCTGTAGCTTGTGCCTAGAGGAATTTCGAGGCCAGGGTAAAAGTCAGAGATGCCACCAAGATTCTGCAATGAGTACTCAGACCTGCGTTAGCAAATCAGCTCTTTTGTGGAATGTTCCCCTGTTTCCACATGAACTGGCATGGCTTTGTATTTCCCCAGCGGTTCTTTTCTAAGTTAGTGGCTGAGCAATGGTTCTCAAACTGCTTCTAAAAAATGAAAGAGCGATTTCCACTCCCTTTGCCGATGCCTGATATGAATCTTCTGCTCATTATCCATTTAAGGTCATCTTTATCTCAATAAAAATAGGGATGTTTTCAACAAAAGATTATTTTTGTTCCCAAACATAACCAATATCAACTCAAAGTCCACTCCCTATGGCTTGTGAGCCTGGATCAAAGATGCCTCTTTCAAAAACATATAACCAAAGCCTTTAATACATAGGTGGACAGAGCCATAAACTTGAAGACAGGAAGGGCTGCACACAGACAGGCACTCCACAACAGTTTTAATGATAAATATGACCGATTGAGATGGATTGACTGCCATCTTTTTCCCACTTTTCATTTGTTTATGGGAAAATCTTAAAAGAAAAATTAGTACATATTTCTTACAGAAAATTTAGAAAATGGAGATAAAGAGAAAGAAAAACATGAAAATTCTGTGTCCTGCTATACAAACATAACCACAGTTCACATTTTTTAAATCAAGGGGTTTTTTAATCACTTTATAAAATATGAGCATCTTTCTATGCCATTAGAAGTTTTTTACAATATTATTTTTCTGTCATTATAGTGTTCCACTTTGTGTAATTATTTATTGTAAGAGGAAAACGTGAGAGTGTCTATCCTTTCATAACCTCAAAGACACAGTATGACCTCTTACTAATGCTTCCTAATTAGACAGGCTGACAAAAAGAAAATACGATTTTATTTATTATGACTTCGATTCTTAGGCTGATTATTCCTCTATGTCTATTTGTATTTCCCACTATAATTCTCACATTTGCATGTGTCACTCTATATTGCTTATTTATTTTGTTTGCTTACTTTTCAAAGGATTTATAAAAGCCCCTTTTAGTAAGACTATTAAATCATTTTTTCTGCCATCTATATTAATCATTTTCATGAATTTGTTCTTTGTCTTTTAATTGTTTGTTTTTAACTTTTTATTTTTAAACAGTTTTATATTTATAGGAGAAGCTCAAAAGTAGAACAAGAAGTTCCCATATACCCTTTATCGGGGTTTCTCTGTGAACTTACATAATCACAATACCATTATCAAAATTAACATTGGTACAATACCACTAACAGCATTGTAGGCTTTCTTTAGATTTCAGCGGTATTTTCCACTGTGTTTTTCTGTCCGAGGATCCAACTCGGGATACCATGTTGTATTTTGCTGTCATGTCTCCTTTTCTCTCCTCCAATTTATAACAATTTTAATCTTTCCTTAATTGTCATGACCTTGACACTTTCGAAGAGTACTCGTCAAATGTTCTGTAGAATGTCACTCAGTTTGAGTTTCTCCACTGTGAAGGTTACCATTTTTCTCTTTCCATACTCAATTGTTAGAAGGGAGTCCGTAAGTCCAACCTGTACTAAAAGAGGAGGTGAGCCAATCTCCACCTTCTAGAAGGAGGAATACCAAATAATTTGTGGAGATATGTTAAAACTATCACATCAAGTAATAAACATTTGGGAGTGGAGATCATTTGAGGCTACGGAAATGTTCTGTTTCTCATTAAAATTTCACCAACTAATTGTAGTGTTCATTACTGGAGCTTGCTTAGAGAAATCATTACCGTGGAGTTCTAGAGGTGGTTTTCCATTTTTCCTCATTGATTCTACATTTACTTATTTATTCATTTAACTTTTATTTTAATTTCAGGGGTACATGTGCGGATTTGTCATACAGGTAAACTTGTTGCATAGGTGTTTGTTGTACAGATTATTTCATCACCCAGGTATTAAGCCTAGTATCCACTAGTTATTTTCCCTGATCCTCTCCCTCCTCCCACCTGCCACCCTCTGATAGGCCCCAGTGTGTGTGTTATTCCCCTTTATGTGTCTCTGTGTTCTAATCATTAAGCTCTCACTTATAAACGAGAACATGAGGTATTAGGTTTTCTCTCCCTGTGTTAGTTTGATAAGGATTATGGGCTCCAGTTTCATACATGTTCTTGCGAAAAATACGATCTTATTCTTCTTTATGGCTGCATAGTATTTCATGGTGTTTATGTATCACATTTTCTTTAACCAGTCCACCATTGATGGGCATTTAGGTTGAATCCTTATATCTTTGCTATTGTGAATAGTTCTGCAATGAATATACATGTGCATGTGTCTTTAAAATAGAATGATTTATAATCCTTTGGGTATATGCCCAGTTATGGGATTGCTGGGTTGAATGGTATTTCTGATTTTAGGTATTCAAGGAATCATGACACTGTCTTCCACAATGGCTAAACTAATTTACACTCTCATCGACAGTGTATAAGCATTCCTTTTTTCTCCACAATCTCATCAGCATCTGTCATTTTTGACTTTTTAATAAAAGCCTTTCTTACGGTATAAGACCTCATTGAAGTTTTGGTTTGTATTTCTTTCATGATCAGTGACGTTGGCCTTTTTTTCATACAATTGCTGGCCACATATATGTCTTCTTTTGAAAAATGTCTATTTATGTCCTTTGCCCACTTTTTTGTAGGGTTATTTTCTTGTAAATTTCTTCAAATTCCTTATAGACACTAGATATTAGACCTTCGTCTAGTTTGCAAAATTTTTCTCCTATTCTCTAAGTTGTCTGTTTATTCTGTCGATAGTTTCTTTCTTTTTCTTTCTAATTAAACTAAGCTCTTTAGTTTAATTAGAGCCCAGTTGTCGATTTTTGGTTTTGGCACTTGGTCATGAAATCTTTGCCAGTGCCTATGTCCTGAATGGTATTGCTTCGGTTGTCTTCCAGGGTTTTTGTAACTTTGGGTTTTACATTTAAGTCTTTAATCCATGTTGAGTTAATTTTTGTACATAGTAGAAGGAAGGGGTCCAGATTCTATCTTCTGTATATGGCTAGCCAGCTATCCCAGCAGCATCTACTGAATAGGGAATCCTTTCCCCATTGCTTGTTTTTGTGAGGTTTGTCAAATATCAGATGGTTGTAGTTGAGCAGATTTATTTCTGTGTTCTCTATTCTGTTCCATTGGCCTATGTGTCTGTTTTTGTACTGGAACCATGCTGTTTGGGTTATTGTAATCCTATAGTATAATTTGAAGTTGGATAGCATAAAGCCTCCAGCTTTGTTCTTTTTGCCTAGGATTGCCTTGGCTATGTGGGCTCTCTTTTGGTTTCACGTGAATTTTAAAAATCGTTTTCTCTAGTTCTCTGAAGAATGCCAGTGTTCATTTAATAAAAACAGCATTGAATCTATAAATTGCTTTGGGCAGTATGGTCATTTTGATGATATTGATTCTTCCTACTCATGTTTTTCTATTTGTTTGTGCCATCTCTGATTTCTTTGAGCAGTGGTTTGTAGTTCTCCTTGTAGAGATCTTTTACCTTCCTAGTTAGCTGTATTCCTAGGTATTTTATTCTTCTTGTGGCAATTGCAAATGGGATTTTCTTTCTGATTTGGCTCTTGGCTTGACTGTTGTTGGTATATAGGAATGCTAGTGATATTTGCACATTGATTTTGTATCTTAAGACTTTGTTGAAGTTGCTTATCAGCTTAAGAAGCTTTTGGGCTGAGACTGTGAGATTTTCTAGGTATAAGATCATGTCATCTGCAAACAGGGATAGTTTGGTTTCTCTCTTCCCATTTGGATGACTTTCATTTCTTTCTCTTTCCTGATTGCCCTGGCCAGAACTTTCAATACTATGTTAAATAGGAGTGGTATGAGAAGGAATCTTTGAATTGGGCTGGCTTTCAAGGGGAATACTTCCAGCTTTGGCCCATTAGTATGATATTGGCTGTGGGTTCATCACAGATAATAGCTCTTATTATTTTGAGATATGTTCCTTCAATACCTAGTTTATTGAGAGTTTTTAACATGGATGGATATTAAATTTTTTCAAAACCTTTTCTGCATAGATTGAGATAATCATGTGTTTTTTGTCTTTAGCTCTGTTTATGTGATGAATCACATTTATTGATTTGTGTATGTTGAACCAACCTTGCAGCCCAGGGATGAAGCCTACTTGACCACTGTGGATAGGCTTTTTGATGTGCTGCTGGATTCAGCATTTTGTTGAGGATTTTTACATCAATATTCATCAAGGATATTGACCTGAATTTTTCTTTTTATGTTGTATCTCTGCCAGGTTATGGTATCAGAATAATGCTGGTCTTGTAGAATGAGTTAGGGTGGAGTCTCTCCTCCTCAATTTTTTGGGATAGTTTCTGTAGGAATGGTACCAGCTCCTCTTTGTACATCTTGTAGAATTTGGCTGTGAATCCACCTTGTCCTGGGCTTTTTTTGGCTGGTATGCTATTTATTACTGCCTCAATTTCAGAACTCGTTATCGGATTCTGCTTCTTCCTGGTTCAGTGTTGGAAGGATGTATGTGTCCAGGAATTTATCCATTTCTTCTAGATTTTCTAGTTTATGTATATAGAAATGTTCATAACATTCTCTGATAATTATTTGTATTTCTGTGGGGCCAGTGGTAATATCCTCCTTGTCATTTCTGATTGTGTTTATTTGAATCTTGTCTTTTTTCTTCTTTATTGGTCTAGCTCACTAGCTTTACTAGTCTAGCTCTCTATTTTATTAGTTTTCTCAAAAAACCAGCTCCTGGGTTTGCTGATCTTTTGAATGGATCTTTGTGTCTCTCTCTCCTTCAGTTCAGCTCTGATTTGGGTTATTTCTTGTCTTCTGCTAACTTTGGAATTTGTTTGCTCTTGGTTCTCTCATTCTTTTAGTTTGATGTTAGTTTGTCAGACTGAGATCTTTCTAACTTTTTGACATGAACATTTGGTGCTATGGTTTTCCCTCTTAACGCGGCCTTGGCTGTGTCCCAGAGATCGCGTACACTGTATCATCGTTTTCATTAGCTTCAAACAACTTCTTAATTTCTGCCTTAGTTTCATTATTTACCCAAAATTCATACAGGAGCAGGTTATTCCATTTCCATTCTACATTTATTACATGAAATCTTTCTGTAAAAAACATACGTCCCTTCTCTCTCAGAAATACATTTGACTTCAGTGGCTAAACAATGTCCCCAAAGGCCTAATCTCTTTATCTGCTCTGCTTTCCGTGCTGTTGCTCTTCCTATGATGGCACAAAGGCTCCTAGCGTATATTCGTTTTTAATTGCTGCAGTGGCAAAGTACTAGAAATTTGGCGGCTTTAAACAACATGACTTTATTATCTTACATTTCTGGAAGTCAAAAGTCTGAAATGGGTCTCACTGGGCTAAAGTCGAGGTGTTGGCAGAGCTGTGTTCCTTCTGGAGGCTCTAAGGCAAAATCCATTACCGTGACTTTTCCAGCTTCTAGAGGTCACGACATTCCTTAATTCATGGCTTCACCCTCCATCTTCAAGGTCAGTAGTGTCTGGCCAAGACCATCTCATACAGCAATCTGTCTGGTTCTCCCGCTTCTGCTTCCCTCTCTCACACATAAGGAAGACCTTTGTAATTACACTGGGTTCACAAGGATAATCCAGGTTACTCTCTCCATCTCAAGGTCAGTTAATTAGCAAACTTAGTTTCATCCACAACCTTAATTCCCTTTTCCTGCATAATGCATCGTAGTCACAGTTTCAGGAATTAGGATGAAGACATCTTTGGGAGACATTATCTATCTATTACACACAGCTATAAATTTTTCATCTGTGGGCACTGGGAGAAAGAAAGAAACAGAGAAAAAGAGAAAGAGAACAATCCTAGCACCCTTAACAGGTGTAAAACAATAGAATTAGTTTGTACATGGGACCCTGACATATAGCACTTGGCCCTCTTTATTTCAGGGGTCAAATGAGTTTAGTTCTGAGACATTATTGAGAATGACCAGACATTCAGTGCCCAGACTCTATGTACAAGTAATCTTGAGCCAAAATGTAAGCTGCTATAATATCATTCTTTATGTTTAAGGCCTGCAGACTTCAATGAATTCAAGGACCAAGGGAATAAAGTATCATTCCAAACTGACCATTAGAAATGGATTTTTTAGGGGAGACCTTACTAACTCACATAACTATTAATGATTAAATACAAGGTATTCCAGGCTTCTCTCGAACCCAGAGGGAGGCGTTCAGAAACTGGCTTCTCTAGTGCCGGTCACACTGACTTCATTAGAAGCTGTGAACTCTTATTCTCCTTTGTACTAGGAACTTTCCCTTTCTTCTTTCCTAGGTTTAGTGAGCAGTGTTAGGTAACAGGGATCTTGTTTTTCTTTTATATCATGAGTCTGTATTTTTTGTATAAAGGTCCACTTCGTCCTTCTTCCTGCTACCCGTCCGATTGAGGGCTCTTGTTCTACTCTGCTGCACATGAAACGAGGAAAATGTTCCATTATTCCAAGAGGCAATGCAAAACGAAGCCCCCGGACTCACCTTCTCTGCTGCTTATGGCTCCCTCGAGTGGTATGACGACTCTTCAGTACTTGGGAAGAACATGTCTTTGGAACCACCTAGACCTGATTTCAAATTCTATTTCTGCTTTTTAACAACTTTGTGCTTTTTGAAAAGTTAAACTTCTTGGATCTCTGTTTTCACCTGTTCATAGGTTAGAGTGGTCTTTGTCTTTGCCATGAAGGCTAGTTATCCGTCATTGTTTCCTCTTATTCATCCATCAAACACCTACTATGTGCTAAGTTCTTATTTGGTATGAAGAACACAAAGGCAAACATAATCTATATAGTAGATTGCCCTCAGGTTGCCTCGAACCTACAGGGGAAGACATATTAAAAATCTAAGGACAGTGTAATAAGTTGTGTGCAATGGTCACTTAAGTAAAGGGTGATAGACCAGAATTTAAGGGAATCAAATGTCTTTAATTTTTCTAGAGTTTGTTGCAGTGGTAAATGTACATGTTTGCCTCTGCTGGATGATAAGTTCTTTGAGAGCAAAAACTCCGTCCTCTTTATTTGCATAAATTTCTCCACCATAAAAAGTAAGAGCTTAATGGAAATCTGCTAAGTCCAAGTTTTCATGGGGGACACTTCAAATTTTATTGCTAAATGAAATAAATTCAATTAATCATCATAAAAGGACTACATTTTGGGCTGTTTCATGGCAGTCACTGCCTCCCTATTTATCCAGATATGCTTAGTATCTTGTCTAGAGTCAGATGCATAGTAGCCACTGAAAACATTATTGTTGAATAAATGAATGAACAAACTTGGAATCTAAAATACCTTTGTCTATCACTAAACTTCTCATTTAAATAACTGAAGAAACACTCTTTATGAATGTTTGGGCTGACTGAACACTTGAAAGTCATGACTAAATATAATATTATCCTTGTATGTCTTAAATATGCCCTGCATGAATAAGGTGTGAGATCTACAATCTCATTTCTCTATGTAAAAGCTTTTTATTTGGCTTCAAAGTCTTCAACTTCACAGCAAAATTTCATTATGTCCCAGTTGAGTTCTGTTTAATGGAATTAAATTTCACCCCTTCTAATTATCTTTTGGAACAGACAATCTTTACAGAATAATTAGTAATAGAAGAACATAATGGGTCATTGTCTTTATTACTGCAAAGAAATCCTAGATGCTGCTCTAAATCTTAAAAACAGACCTCATAAAATATAAAATGTATCGAATCCTTCCTCTTAAATTATATAACATTTAAACTTTGTCAGCTTAACTTAAAGATTAGGGGAGGTAATTATTTTCTTGCTTTACTTTAAAGTTATTTTATGAAACCACCTTAACAATTTCATTCAAATTAATTATGCTTACATTTTATTTTCAATATTTTCATTGGTAGAACATTTTATTATCAAACATAATTTAGCTGATTTTCTTTTTTCACCCATTTTGGGCTTTAGTTTGCTTCCATGGACTTTTTTTTTTCTGGCCTCTAACCTAAATTTATTAGATTATATATATAGCATACAAAAGAGGGCTAAAAATGTAGCTACTCCAATATTTAAAAAAAAAATAAAATCTAATCAAAAATAATTCCACCTACCCATCTGAAAAACCATGGTACCACTGGAGAAACTTTATAAAACATAGCTCAATGAAAACATGGTTGTTTTATTTTTAAAAATTAAAAAGCACCATCAGACAAAAAAAAATCTCCTTTTTCTTTCTACACATTCAAGCAATTAAAACATCTTTAAAAAACGGAAGATGAAAAATGTGCTTGAAAAATGAGTAAGGTCCTTCTTGGACTTGTAGTCTTTACAGTTTAATTTGTTGAGAATTTAAAATTACAGTAATTGCCCTTAAATAACTGACATTATTTGACACTACAACAACAGAGGAGTGGAAATGACTGACAAACACACAAAAGACTTTTGTTATCTTTGTTTGTCTGCCTGAATAAATCTCTACAAGTATTTCAAAGATTTAAATTTATAGCATACTTAATCGCCATTAGATGGCCAATCCTATTGGCTTTCAGCTAAGTTTCACTGACACTCAACATTTTTCTTATCAACTTCTTTCACACATCTAGTTAGTCTCAACAACTGTTTTTAAACTAAATTATTACCTCTAAATTAAACGTTTTGAAAAATACAGGCAAACCTTAGAGATATTGCGGATTTGGTTCCAGACCATCACAATAAAGCAAATATCGCAATAAAGCGAGTCACACAAATTTTGTGGTTTCCCAGTACACAAGTTATGTTTACACTACACTGTAGTGTTACGTGTGCAATAGAATTGTGTCTTTAAAAATACCAAGGTACATACCTAAATTTAAAAATACTTAACCGCTAAAAAACGTGAATGACCATCTGGGCCTTCAGCAATAGTGAATCTTTTTGCTAGTGGAGATCTTACCTTGATATCAGCTGATGGCTGCTGACCGATCAGGGAGGTGGCTGTGGCAATTTCATAAAATAAGACAACACTGAAGTTTACCGGATTAACTGTCTCTTCCTTCCACGAAAAATTTCCCTACAGCATGGGATGCTGTTTGACATTTTACCCACAGCAGAACTTCTTTGAAAATTGGACTCCTTTTAAACCCTGCTGCTGCCTTATCAACTAGTTTATAAAACATTCTAAATCCTTCATTGTCATTTCAACAGTAGCATTTTCACCAGGAGTAGATTCCATCTCAAGAAACCACTTTCTGCTCATCCGTAATAACGCCTCATTCATCAGTTTTCTCGTAGCACCACAGCAATTAAACCACATCTTCAGGCTCCATTTCTAAAGTTTTCTTGCTATTTCTACCACGTCTGTGGCTAATTCCTCTACTGAAGAGCTGAACATCTCAAAGTCATCCATGAAGGCGGGAATCAACTTCTTGCAAACTTCTGTTCGCTTTGATACTTTGACCTCTGCCCATGACCCACAAATGTTCTTAATTGCATCTAGAATGGTGAAAATTTTCCAGAAGGTTTTCAATTTGTTTTACCCAAATCCATCAGAGGAACCACCAGCTATGGCAGCTATCTTCTTTCAAAATGTATTTCTTAAAGAATAAGATTTGAAAGTCAAAATTACTCCTTGATCTGCATAGATGCAGAGTAAATGTCGTGTTAGCAGGCGTAAAAACAACACTAATCTCCTTGTACATTTCCATCAGAGTTCTTCTGTGACTAAGTGTGTTGCCAATGCACAGCAATATTTTAAGAGGAATTCTTTTTGTGAATAATCGGCCTCAATAGCGGGCTTAAAACACTCAATAAACCATAAACAGATGTGCTCCCATCCAGGCTCTGTTGCTCCATTTACAGAGCCCAGGCAGAGTAGATTTAGCATCATTCTTAAGGGCCTTAGGATTTTTAGAATGGTAAATGAGCATTGGCTTTAACTGAAAGTCCCCAGCTGCCTTGGCTCCTAATAAGAGTCAGCCTTTTGCTTTAAAGCTTTTAAGCCAGGCATTGACTTCTCCTCTCTAGCTGTGAAAGCCCCAGATGGCATCTTCTTCCCATAGAAGGCTGTTTCATCTACCCTGAAAACCTGTTGTGTAGTGTAGCCACCTTCATCCGTGATCTTAGCTGGACCTTCTGGAGAACCTGCTGCAGCTTCTCCAACAGCACTTACTGCTTCACCCTGCACTGTTATGTTATAGACATAACGTTTTTCCTTAAACCTCACGAACAAACCTCTACAGCTTCCTCACCTCTCCCAGATTTCGCAGAATTGAAGACAGTTAAGGCCTTGCACTGGATTAGGCTTTGGCTTACGGGAGTTTTGTGGCTGGTTTGATCTTCTATTCAGATCATGAAGTCTTTCTTCATATCAGCAATAAGGCTGTTTTGCTTTCTTATCATTTGTGTGTTCACTGGAGTAGTACTTTTAACTTCCTTCAAGGACTTTTCCTATCTAAGCTTAATCATTTCCCGCTTGTGATTTAAAATGAGAGATATGCAACTCTTTCTTTTACATGAACACTTCGAGACCACTGTAGGGTCATGAATGGGCCTAATGTCAATATTGTGGTATCTCAGGGAATAGGGAGGCCGAGGGAGAGGGAGAGAGACAGACGGAGGAATGGCTAGGAGCAGTCGGAGCACACACAACATTCATCGATTAAGATGATCATCTTACATGGGTGCAATTCATAGCACCCTGATAGTAAATTTGTTCTTATAATAATAATATCAAGAGCACTGATCACAGATCCCTACACTAGATAAAATAATAATAATACAGTTTGAAGTTTTGTGAGAACTGTTCACATGTGACACAGAGGCATGAAGTAGGCACTTGCTGCTGGAAAAAAAAATGGTGCCACACTTGAAATCTGTAAAAAACACATCTGCTAAGCACAATATTGTGAAGTGTGATAAAACGAGGTATGACCATCTGTAGAATTTAATAGTATTAATTGAGTTACGTAGAGCCTTTCTTATCTCCTTCTATACTGAGAATTGACCTGTTGAGGGAGGAGTGTTGAAATGGTGATATTGAAAAACATAAGACTGTCTACCCTTCATGTAAGTTAGTTAATATTTGGTTTAATGATTTTCTCAGAAAATCAAGTGCATTTCAGTAATCAATTCCCAAACCATTTATTGTGATTTAGGTGTCAAGCAGAAGTCACTTAAAGAATATCAAGTCTGCCATGCAATGTAAAATTCCTGCAAAGAATATAGAATTCAAATGACACCAATGGAATATAGTTTTATTTTTTCGTTATTTTAAGTATTTAGTTCTTGTCTTTCCCTACTGCTAAATAAGACATAATCTACAAAGAAACCTAAATTTCTTCTTGAAGTGATCATTTTATTTCCTAGTGAAAATAAACACTTAGAACAATTAAATTGCAATGTTCCCTTAATTGGCAACACGTTTGACATTTAAAAAAAATGTTCTCCCGTAAATTCGCTTAGCATTTACCTGGCTTATAAAAATTCATCTCCTTTTTATGTTTTAACTTCAATGTCAAGTTCCATCCATACCAAACAAGAGGCATAAGTGCTTCTATGTCCATTTTGATATAGTGACCTTCTGATTGGTCGTAAAGTAAGGAAATTCTGCATATGACATAAATAAGGGTCTTTTGGGGTGTGAGTACTTGTAAATTAGCAGATGTATTAGGATTCTATTATGTTAGGGCACAGGCATGAATGGGGCAGAGGGGGCTTTAAGTTTGCTACTGCATGATCCATCTCAGAAGAAGGATTATCTGGTTTTCTTTCTGGATATGCTCCTCTTTGTCCATGATTACAGCCTATTTCTTCAGGAAATTAAAAGATGCTAGCTTGTTTATTATCAGAAAACAAGTTGATTTTACTGTTTGCGTATTTCTATAGAGGCTAAGTACACACAATGATGACAACTCAATTTTTCCTTTAGCTCTCTTCAGTGCCTTTATGAAGTCAATGAAAGCACATTCTACCTATCCGCAGTTCTAAGGACTTTTCTGCTAGAGCTATTTGTTCCACATAGCTGTTTACACAAACTGCCTAATTAACCAGCAGAAATTCTGATTCATTTCTCTGGCCAAATAAGGTAATTTCCTTCATTCATTCTCTTCTGGTACAGGTGAAATGCCCCATCGCTTTAGATCTGACACTGTCATTGCAATGATACCCTTTCCCTTCCTCTCATTCCAAATGCTAAAACCTGGGAATATATTTTTCATGATAGCTAATGAAGGTTGCACCCAGTTTCACAGGAAACACGTCTCTTTTCAGATATAACTTCTTCTAAATGTGAAATCACTGAGATTCCTTGTTTTCAACTCAACTGTTGCAACCCCATCCTTTGAACTGAGAATGTTCTGAGAATCTTGATTATGCATGATGAATTAGAAATTATGGGATTTGTCTCAGAGACCAGGAAACATCACCTTAATCCATAGTTACTCTAATATTCGAGCCAGTATTTAAAAAGAGGCAATTGGCAGTTGGCACAAGGTGGAAACTATTTTGGCAACACAGGGGTTAAATATTAATTGACCTATTAGTTCTCAATATTCAGTTATTTAATCTCAGTTATACACCAAGACAAGCAGATGAGTCTGATGACAATGTCTTCCCCCAGTTTTCAGAACTGTCCTTCCTGTGACCTTAGCTGCTCTTAAGCTGATAGGATCAGCAAACTTCCTGCAGCCTACTGGAGACTGGTGATTTTCAAAGAGTTGTTCAGGAAAACAAGAAAAGCAAATGTTCCTAATCTTTGGGGCAGAAGGAGGGGTAGGGAGAAATTTTTAAATGCAGCAAGGAATTATTTCCCTGTTGATTTTATTTTGACAGGAAAGCAGAATATATCCTTACATTGTTTTTCTCCTTAGAGATTTATTTAAGGTAAATCTGTGTTCAACACTGGGCTTAGCAAAAGAGGGAAGATATTGGTCTTGTGAGTGGCAAATACCAAAACTTCATCTGAGGAATTATAAATTGATCAGTTACATATCAAACTAATCTAGCATTTAAATTTAGACTCAGTATGGCCAATTATTTAGCTACAGTTATGACAGATATTCTTAATTTTATTATTAGTGTATGAAAATGTGTAATAGTGACAGAAGAGATCTACCAGTTTCATTCAGGTGGTCTCCAGTGACAACATTAATTTGGAAAATGATGTGTAAATGCACAATTTTGCAGCATGTTTACTTATAAAATCTCTATTCATTTGTATTCTATTCAGTGCAGGTTACATGGTTTGGATCTCTTTGTTAGTGACATCTTGACTTTGGGTTGAGATTATTTGAGAGATAACTTTTTACCAGCCTATAGCAGGTATAAGTAGCTTTACTTTGTCCTTATCAGACTTAGGAGAAATAAAATAAACTTTCTTCTATGGTTACTGGAGCAAAGATTGATCTGTAGTCATTAATTATCTTCATGTTATTATAAATTCTTAGGGCACAGACAGAAGCATTTATTCACAGTTTACTTGGTACCAGAGCTAAAGTAATTTGATTATTCTTTTTTTTGGTTTAAAACATTTTTAAATGACCAAGTGAAAGAAAAAAGCAATTAGTACTTATTTTTTTGCCTTACACAATATTAGGTGAGTGATATGCTAAGACTTTTGTACATATAGGTTTACAAAGACATTCATGTGTAATCATTTCCAATTTTAAATAAAAGAATATTTAGCAACAAAATGTTCTGTTGGGAGACACACTTTAATTTTTCCCCAAATTAAATTTTTATTTATTATTGTCCCCTACTGTTACCAAATAAATTACATTGTTAAAGCAATACAGTAAGAAACACAACATATCTTTGTTACCGAAAACATTTAACAGTTAATTTGAATATCATAAAACATTTTATGAAAAAAGATGAAGGAAAAGGCACAAAGAAACAACACAAATGAAATTTAAATTTAATGAATATTCTGTTGTTGCTTGCCAGAGGAAATAAAGATTTTCATATTTATTTTCTCTTTTAAGTATACCTGGTAACTGTGTAGCTTTCCCTGCTCACTTCTATTTGGTTCTCTTATTAATTAATTAATAGCTTTTCTTAGGTAGAGGACCACACAAACACACCAGCATTTTGCTAAGTTGCAGACAGCCACGTTAGAGGGAACTAGTAATTGATCTGTAGCTCCTAGATATCTGGCTGTTGATCTCAGTCATACACAGAGATTCTCAGTCATATCCAGGAAACAAAAGGTCCAGAACAGTAGGGCTTTCTTTTGAAAGTAGCTGTATGCTGGCTATTAAATGTTAAGGCTGGTTCTATGCAAGGACATAGTTTTATTTGCTCTTCCAAGAAAACCCCTTGTATTTATTGCATTCCTACACTGAGAAAAGCCTTCTGGTGCTTTCTGAGATAATAATATGCTTCTCAGGGTTTTGCTATGATTTTTCTATTAAGCTCAACTGCATGTAATATTGATGGGGATGGCTTAGAGCTGATCAACTTTGTGGTAATACACAATAATATCTAAACCCTTTTTAATACCCTGCTGTAACAATGGGGATGAGAAATACCGATCACTGAAGACCCGCTCTATGACAGGCACGGCATGCATCGCAGATACCACAAATACGTTGCAGAAACAACAAATACATTGTTGTCACACCACAACAACCTCATGAGCGAGACACCATTATTTTGCTTCCCATTTTGCAGATAAAGAAACTGAGACTCAGATGTAGCAACTTTCCAAAATTGTTTGAATTGAGCCCTTACACAGATCTGATGAACTTGCCAATTGATACCTAAAAATAAAAGCCTCAGCTGGGTGGAAAGGCTCTGAAAAGCATTTTCCTTCAGGACAGTTCAACAAACTACTGTAACCGGAGAATTTTTCAGCTTGAATAAGTCACTTGTTTGAAACATGGGATGATTCCTGACCCTGCTTCAGGTGCTAATAGAGCAGCCAGCCTGTGTTTTCGGCTGCTCCACCAGGTAAATGAAAGTCCACTTACCACTCACTATGTGTGACGGTCTATTTTTCTCCCACTGTGTAGTTTTCATGTTGATGGTTCTCTAAAATTCTTTTTTTTTTGTGAGCAAGATAAAAATATAAAAATACAAGGATACAATAGTGTTTTAAGAAACACCCTCTTTGTTGAAATGTTAAAAGTTTTTTCATGGATAGCAAATAGAGCATGTTTTGTTAAGTCTTCCAGAAACATTCAAGTCTTGGATTACTTATACACGAAGACTGGTTCTATACAAGCATATATCTCTTATTTGAGTCACCAATAAGACAAAATAATTTGATTCCCACATAGACAGAATTCTCTTAAAATGCAATTAGAATAATCATTCCTTCTCAGAATTTATTTTTTCCCTCCTGTTAAAACCAAAGTGCAAACAGGATTGGGGGGAAATTCCCTAGCCCAAACAGACACGCAACATGCAAACAAACTGCTATTAAAAATGGCACCATTTTTTAAAATTCAGGGAAAACAAAACAAGAATAAACATTTTCATAGCACACTAAAAAGAATGGCACCATAAAAAAATCAAGACTCTAGCAGCAGATAAAACCTCAGACGTGGTTAGTCAGTCAGAATATTCATGGTATCTTTGTCACGGTTTTAGTAATTTTACTTCCTTTTTGTCTGCTTACAGACTTCCTTCTACCTTAAAAAGAGTTTATTATTATTGCTATTGTCATTTAATCTAATCGACACAGGTAGTCTTCTGAAAGAACAATAATGGGAGATAAAGTGGGTCTCTGGCTCTTGGAGGGGGCTATTAGTCATTGGACACTAATAGACTGGAGAAATAATTAGTGGCCCATATAACTGACAAAATATCTTCCATGTGAAGACATTGCTTATAGCAAATGTTTGGGAGTTGAGAACCCACAGGACTCTTCACTAATGGTATTGAGTCTAAATGAAATGGTAATAAGTAATCCCTTGTTAAAATGATACCAGTTCCCATTTACTGAGGGGTTCCTATTCACATAGCACCATTCTGAGCACTGACATGCATAATCTCATTATACTTCACAACGATCTCTATGAGAGAGTACCATTACTGACCCCACTCCACAGATGGAGAAAACGAGGCTTAGAGAGAAAACATCACTTGCTCAGTGCTACAGAGTAAGGTGTTAAGCTGAGATTTAAGCCCAGATCTCTCTGACCCCAAAACCTGTGGGTCTAATCTACCGCACAACCTTGGCTTCCACACTCTAAACCCTAAAATAGTCAAGCTGAAAGCAACCTCTGAGACTGCAGTCCAGCCCCTTTCTGTACACATGAGGAAACTGAAGGGTTAAAAAGGAACTATGCCTTGCCCATCATCCTACTAACAAATTAGTGACTGGGCAGGCCTAGAACTCAGGTCTCACCTTCAGTTCCGGATGGAATGCCATTCTATCATTTAACAAAATGTGCATGACCCAGGAGACTAGAAGACTAGCTGTGCAGTTTCACACACACACACACACACACACACACACACACACACAATACCAAAGCGCTAAATTCAGGTTGCTTCTGTGTTTTCTAACTTGCAGCTGCTTCATTGCAGGATCATACAACACATGATGCAACACAGACTTAAAGCCACACATAAAACATATTAAATGTAGTCAGCAGTGATGAGATTTGGTACCAAATAAGAAGCTTTAATTAATTTTAAATGGTGCTTTTCATAGTGTCAAAAGCTCAGTCCACTGAAGTGGAAAAGGGGGTTGGAATGGCCAGATCCTAGCAACCCAGCTAATCTGGGCCCTTCTGAGCAAGCTCATTTGGAATTCTTACATCAGTGCATCGGCATGCCGAGGTGGGGCTCATGGGAACAAACAAAATAGCAACCCCAACTCCGGGACTCCTCAGAACCCCGCATCCCGGGAGGCCTGAGGGTTCAGCTGTATTAAGGGGCCGTTGGAGTTCCCCTGTTATTTGTCTACTTTTGGAGGATTAGAACTTCCGCTGGGCTGTGTTCATCTGTGCTGAGAATTTAAACTCGGTGCATGCAACAACAGGAACAGCGAGATCTGCTAGAAATGTTCCAAAAGAAGTCTGTGGTGACTTTGAAAAGCTGTTAGATGCACAAAGAGCAATAAACGGAAGGGTTTCCAGTTTCTTCTGGGAGTCTGCATGGGGCAGTGATTGCTTTTTCTACTCCCCCCACCCCCCACCCCACATCATGAGCCTTTGTTTCAAGGCTGCGACCATACAGATATTCACCATGTAGACCTATTTGAGTAGTATCGTTTTAGAAAGGCTGACACATGTGTGTGGGTGTACACACACACATACACACACACGCGCGCGGATGAACAGAAACCTTCTCTTTCTCTCCATGACACAGAAACAAAAACGATCCTTATGGTTCTTCTTCCTAGAGGCCACAGAACCATGTGGTATGAACCAAATAGTAAGGACTAGTTGAGATTTTCTGTGACCCAATTTCCTGGCTTTGCAGGTGAGGAAACTGAGGTTCAATGTGGTGCCATGACGAGAATGAGGACATGACTCCAGATTTCTCCTTGTACTCAGTCCGTCATTTACAGGGATTATTTATAAGAAGAGCATGTACGTAAGAGCCAGGTACCATTTGGCAATGTGGCATACTTACTACTTATAACGTAGGAACTATGCTATGCATACATGTGGATGACAGTGATGATGGAAACTGTGATGTGTTCTTAACAAATGAAGCACTCATTGGGTCAACAGTCACGGATCTATTACATCATCTTACATAAATGCACGCGTCATGTGAACATAACTAACACAACACAATTCTAAGATTCTAAACACCATCCATTTATTAACAAGATTTACCAGCTCCTTCTCCCCCTCAAACTCAGACTTGACTCTGTTTTGTCCTAAAACCTCGCCCATTCCTCACCATGCTCTCTGACATAGACTCGGGACCATCCTGCAGCCTAGGCGATTTGCCGTTAGTGGTAGGAATGTGCACAGGACGGTTTAGGCCAGCATCCGAAAGCACGTATCTGTCCACTGATGCAGTTCCTGAGAAGGAACTACAAATGATCAGGTTTCCATCACAGGATTTTTAGAAACTTGATATTGGCAAGACTGGAAAAATTTTAAGAAGATTCTTTTTAAGGTGTTTCTTCCCCCGCCCCCTCCACACACACATTTCTAGCCTACATCAAATTAGAGTGAGAAAGAAAAGGGAAGAGCTAATAGAATAATAATTGTACTTCACATTAAATCAAGGAACACTGATTATCTAGCATTGATTTTTAACATTTGTTGATGAAAAGTCGCAAACTCAGGTAAATTCTTTATTGATGGTTTTAAACTTTTCTTTTCTTTTTTTTTTTTTTTTTGGTTAGTATACTTGAGATATCCTTCACAGTTGTTTAAGTCATTTCATTAACTGTGTATTGAGTATCCTGATAGGTTTTTTCCGCCTACGAACAATTGAATTTTTCTTTTCTATATGTCTCTTTGCCTCCTTAGACACAACCCAAATATGGGATGCTGATATTAGTGTGGTTGTACTGGACTTTTAAAAGCATCTTCTTGGTCTCATCTAGCAATCATTCCACTCAGAAGAAAGAAGTATGAATGGGTCTACTTATCTTTTTAATAATAGCAGCACTTACCACATAAATATTTTATATAGTACTCATTCAGTATCTTCTGAGAGATGTACGTATGTTTATAACGATATTTTTAAAAATAAGAAATTTCTTGGCATATAAGAAGTATAAAACCACCAAATATTAAAATAACTGAATCAATAGAATTTATAAATAGATATCTGCTTTGCCCATCTATACCACTAAAATGTAAATAATATATTAGTTAAAACTTCGAACGGAAAGAAAAATGAAGCTTAAATGCTAATCTGAAAACATTCTTTGTTTGCACGTAGGGATGTGCAGTATAAAACTGCCTGTCTCAGCTCAGCCACTTAAGAACTTAGTAAGGATTAAGGTAGCAGGTAATAGATCTTGTAAGTACAGAAATGGAGGGAGTTGTGGGAGTGTGGGGGGAAATCCAAAGAGAGTTTTGGAAAAGCAGTAACTTTGTACACACTTTCAATCATTGCTGAGAAAGGGGTAAAGAACTTTTGTTAGCCTTATATAAGTTCAACAACAGAGAGTAAAGGTTAAGAATCCTACTTTCAGTTCTAGTGTGGAATTAGACGTCCATTCGCCCATCAATACACAGGGGATTTGCACACGAGAATGAATGGGAGTTACATGATCAAATCCTTCAGAGATCTGTGAGAAAATAAACTCTAACAAGAATATTTCAACTACCTTTTATAATAGATGGATCATCAGAATAGACATGCATATAGAAATTTTAATATTTCAAGAATCACATATAAGTACATGTCTAAATATAGAGGCATGCATCTTATATATCTCTATAAAATACACGTATATATTAGAAATCTGTATGTGTCTATATAACTAAGCACTAATTTTAGTCAGTAAGACAGCTCATTAAGTGCTCCTAGTATTGTGTGTGTCTGTACCGTTTTGAGGACATGATTGACAACATATAAGATTTAATTTAAACAACTGAGATAATACTACAGAAAAACTCAAATGTATACATCATGTGGATTTTTCTTTTACTTTCTTTTTTCCCTATTTTTTAAGAGGCTCAACCATAAAACACACAAAAATACATTCATTACATTTTTTTTTCTCAGTGGAGCCTTTACAACAATAGATAAAGCATCTCTATTTTCCTTCAAAAAGACCAAAAGAAGCAAATTTTCCATTTTCCTTTGCAAGCAACACGGTGGATTTTCACATGCAGATTTTAGCATAAGACATCTTCTCACTGTGGGAAAAGTGGTGCATTCTAGCACCAATTAAGACAGATAATTCTTATACTAACACGTGCATCATAATATTAAAACATATTCGCACGTGGGCGCGAGGCTGGTGTTTATTAGGCCATTTCAGTTCTTCATTATCTGTGTGCTTACTCCTATAGCAACTTGTTGATAATAGGAAGTCTTTTGTGAGAAACGGCACGAAAAACAATCAAAAGCATCAGATTTAATAAAGTATCTAAGGAAAGTCTTAAAATGACACCCACACTATGAAGGAAAAGCCAAATTTGCTTTTTCTGAGGGGAATTTGTGTTCGTCAGGAAGGGTTCCTGGAGGCTTTGTTTTGAGGCCTTGATGTGTGACCACTGCCGTTCGGGCCGCCCTTCACCCTTGCCCTTCTTCCACCACGGCTCTGCCCACCCATACTGACACCGCAGGGGGAAGGGTTTCAGAACAGAAAGAATCAAAAGCTGAGGGACGGGGGAAAAAAAGTGCTTTTCAGGGTCTGATGTGTGGGAATCAAATGAGAGGCCCAGCTCAAATCCGGTCGCCAGGCAACCAAAGTGATATGCTGAGGGAATATCATTAACGTTGGAAAGTAAGCAGTCTCCCTGAATTAGTAAACCAGCCACAGGACTGGCGATGCACCGGACTCCATCAGCGCCGGGCTGCAATTTCTCCAAGGAGGACAAGCGGGGGGCTTTGCGAAGTTAAAGGGGGAAAGGAGAGGGAGAGGGAGAGAACGCAGCTGATTTGTAGAGTTTTTTCATAAAAAAAAAAAGACAATGGTTGTCCAGACATGGAGTTGGTGGTGAAATATGGTAACTGCCACGGCTGCAGCTGGCTCTCTGACACAAGATTAATACGTTGCCGTTTCCTAGCCGACCAGAACCTAGTGGGAACTATCCAGCATTTTATCTTGAATTGTGGGTAACAGCCTTACTGCAAGCTGGCCTAGTTTACTGCTCTGTTTTCTCCACATCTCCCAAAGTGCAGCAAACATCTGTGACTCTAATGAGGTCATCATTGAGGGTGTCCAGCGAGCCGGGCCCTGAGAACTGACCTCACCTCTGCCTGAACATAAAGTACAAGTGCTGTGGGGAAGCAGGACAAATTAAATGGGGAGCTGGCACTTGGCTGTGAGTTAAGCTCTTAAGAAACTTTTTTGCTGTGATTAAAAAAGAGAGGGAGAGAGAGAGGAGAGAGAGAGGAGATTGAGGTTCAGAAATGACAGCACAACAAAGCAGTAGCAAGCCTACAGAATTACATTTAGGCCTCACTGATGAATATTATCACTGACATGAACAAGCAAAGCTTATCTGGGCCTTCCTTCTTGAAAGGCTGAATAAAATTGAATTGCCAACTTCTGCATTTTACCACATTTTGGTGGAAATGGCTGAGAGACCTACATGATTTAAAAGGAAACCTGGGTGAATTCAACCACAAAGTGTATATATATGTTTCTGACCACAAAATTTCAAGCATTATGCCCCATGTCATATCATTTAGGAGTGATTTCATTACAGACACAGAAAACAAATCAAACTTCTCCAGATAGGTCTTCCCCACACCCCCCCCACCCCTGGTATTCCAACAGAGGCATGGTTTTTATAAATAATACCAGCAGGTAAACATGCAAACCTAACCCAAAACTGCATTCAAACCAGTGAACTACAATAATTTTGTTTAGTCATCAGAGGAGAGAACATTGAAGGCGTGACTCTACCCACTGTTTTCTTAAAACAGTCCTTTTCAATGGGGTGAGAAATGGAAGCTTTCAAAAGGAGGAAAAATGTTTTAAGTTTGGGAGAAAAAAGCATATTTCTGAAAGTGTTCCCCCCTGTCATTTAATATATAAGTGTATCGGCCACATGTTGAAATATTGTTCATTTTAGCTACATCTGCTCACAGTAACAACAGTCATTCTTGATTCCTAAAAAAAAAAAAAGGCTCTGTGGATAAAGTCCAGAAGGAGAAGAAAAGGTGGAGGTCATCTTCAAAACTCATCTAGAAACCTTCATTCATATGTATTAACTCACTATGTATGCAGATGTATTTTTCCCTGAGAGCAAATCCATGAAGCCCAGAATGGCATGTCACAGTACTTTTACAAAGAATTTGGTTTTTAAAAAGTAGGCATCTGACGAGATTAAATCTGGCAAGTTTTTATCTTATTATTCTCATATTATTATCAGGCTCGCTGCAGCCTTGACCTCCCTGGCTCAAGAAATCCTTCTACTTCAGCCTATTGAATAGCTGGGACTACTGGCATGCACCACGATGCCCAGCTAATTTTTTTTTAAAAAAAATCATTCTGTAGAGACAGAATCTCACTATGTTGCCCAGGCTGGTCTCAAAGTCCTGGGCTCAAGTGGTCCACCTGCCTCAGCTTCCTAAAGTGTTGGGATTACAGGCGTGAGCCACTGCACCCAGCTTCAGTATTATTAGATCAGACCTGATGCAGGAGATACAGAGGACTTGCAATAGAAATGTAATCTCTTTCTCAAAAGCTGGTCAATGTTATTCAAAACTTTCATTTGACTAAATACGTAGTATGGGTGACTGGAGACTGAGAGGACAGCAGCAGATAGGCTAGATAAGAGAGATTGATACGAGCCTTTCCACTGTGATATCAAGAGGGAAATCAAGGAGCTGTCCTAAACTTAATTCATAAATAATGGACACTATGGATTGGGAAGGGTTGTGAACAAGTGCTTAAATGTAGGACATTCAGAATGGAGGGTTTAAACCAATGCTAGAGAAAAGTTCTAGTGTTACCTGCAAGTCCCTCAGTTTGGACAGCAGAAATCTATCCCATTACACTGTTTCTCAGTTTTCAGGAAGGGCTTGCCTAATGCCCATTTCAAGGCTGAGTTTATTTTTTAAATGCAAATGAAGGAAGTGTTGCGTTCAGCTTTGCAAACAGTTTTCAGAAATCCTGTTGGCCTACATTTAGCTGGGAAGCAGTACCCAGTACCCAGGGCAGGGGCTCAAACAATCAAGCAGTTGTTTGCCTCACTCACATTCCTGAGGCAATCTGGTTCCAGCTGAACTCCTTGGGAACAGTCTGGGCTATGTACCCCTGGGGCATCTGCCCCAATTAGCACTGACCCTTGGGGGCCTCCTTGCTGGCTCTAGGCTGCTCCCAGTCTCTTGAACTCTGGGTAAACCAGATTGCTTTAAGAGCCTCCAAGCTTTCCATAGCCCCAAGATGAACTGGACATTCAGGCTCACCAATGGAAATTCAGTCGCCCCAAAGTGCCCAAACCAACATGGCCTCCTCCAGAGGAGGAGACCCATGAGCCAGAGGAGAGACCCAAGTGGTGGGATCATTGCTGTGATGAAGGAACAATAGCAAAGAAGGCTCAAGGAGTGCTTGGCCAGGCTAAACTCAGCAGTACCTGGAAAGAGCACACAGGGTCTAAAGCCTCACAGAACCGGATTAGGCTCTTGGATCTTCTCCAACTAGCTGGGTGACCTTTGCAAGTCACCAAACCCTATCAAGCTTCAATTTCCTCATATGTGAAGTGAGGACAAAGGTATCTAACCTGCAGTATTTTCGTGAAAATTAAACGACTTAATGCATGTAAACGTGGAATAAAATGAAGTCTGCCTTATAGAAATGCCCTCAGGAAATGGGTTAATTACAAAAACAAATAGAACCCACCATGTTTTACCAGGGCAGTACAGCTCCCGAGAAAATCCCTGCCCACATGATTCTTGAAATCCCTCTTTTTTGTGTGGTTTATGATCGGTTTGTTACTGCCCCTTCCTTTCTCAGAAAACAAGTAACTCACAACTAATGTTTGCATCTCTCTCACCCAGCGCTTCCAGAACCTGTGGGGCCGACAGAAGGGACATGCGACAGGTTCTGCATCCTTGAGGATCTGACTGCAAGAACAGCATAGAAAGAGCATGACCCAACTCAAGAAGAGTGTAGACATAGAGTTGCACAGTTCTGAGTGTGCACAGTGGGATCTGAGAGCCAGGAGGGGGATCAGCATGGGCTGCCTTGATCAGGGAAAGACGCAGGAAATGTTGGATTGGGAGAGTGTCTCACAGTGAGTGACTTCTGTGAACCAGATACTGAGGCAGAGCCAAGTAAGGTGCAGCCTTTGCCCTAAGGTGCTGGGAACCAGTGAAGAAAGAGTGTTAACACGCAACTTTTAAATCATGTAGTGAGTGCTAGGAATGGTTCTTGGGAAGGAGAATATTGTGAGAACATGGAGGAAAATAGGCTTCAGTTGGCTTTGCAGGATGAATTGGGTCTAAGTAAGTCCTGGGCGAATGGATCAGCATGAACGAAGGTATAGCAGTGGGGAAACCACCCAGGTACCCCATGTGTGCATGTATGTCTGTGTGTCAGGATGGGGTGGGGGCGTCCCGACACACAGACACACATAGGTGTAAAATTAGATCCAAGACTTAAAGAGGCACTTATTCTAAATACTTCTCTTTCTTTTTGTTGATGTGGCTGATGATCACATGATGATGGTCATGGTCAGTAGGTTATGAAAGCTGAGGATTTGAGAGTATGGCTTTAGCAAGTGAGCTATGCAGTTTACTCACATTTGAACACACTCCTTCTTCCCAAAGAAATTGCACAGGCTGCTGGGATCAACCAGAGTGCGGCTGGAACCAAGAGAGATTTTTTTATGTGAGTTGATTTTCTGAGCAAGACTTTGTCTTAGAAACTAGCCAGGAAAGAAGATGCAGACATCTGGGCCCAAGCCTCTGCAGCAGGACCCATCAGCCAGGCACTGGGTCTGGGGTGAGCGTAAAAGGACTACGGGGATTGGGGCACAAACGGCATTTTTGGAATTGGCCGGGAAAAAGGAACTATCGAGGCACTGCTTTGAGACTTTCTGAAGACCCCTAAATCCCTATCCAATGTCCAGCATGTCCTCTGCTTCTTTAAGTCATTTCTTGGGTTGGCTCATCCCTGCTGGTGTGGCTGTCTGCCCTGCATGCCAGGGCAGGGACAGGAAAGCTATTGAGGTTCTGGATCATTCTTGACAGGGTCATCCAAGGCTCTATCTCATGGAATTATCCATGTTTATTGATGATAATCTCTGAGCTCTAGTAAGTTCAGAAGCTCTTCAGTATAACCAGTGATCCTTTGAAGAAAAAAAAGTATGAGCCATCATGAGCTTCTTTCCTTAGTGTCAAGAGACCTGGGGACACCCACTTCTCCCACCACTGGGACTGAACAATACCAAACAGCAATTCTTCTGTGGGGCTATTTAAGAGGCATTGGAGAGAGTAAGCTATTGAAATATACAACCACTCCACTCATTTGGAGTTTCCCTTCTTTTATCCAACATTTATTAAGCAGCTATTATGAGCTAAGCATAATGCTAGGTAAGGTTTCCATCATCAAAAGCTCAGGGTTAAGAGTGAGAAGTGCTGGTTTAGAAGTAAGCATGAAACACGGAGAGAGGCCAGAGGAGTGCACCTTGGCATCAGGAAAGGTTTCCTGGCAAAGGAGACAGAAAACACAATGGAAGAGCTGACGTGGTTGCGTGTGAGGACATGTGGGACAGAGAGCTGAAGCAGGACAGGCAAGCAGACACCAGGCCATCAAGGGTCTTGTCCAGCAGGCCGACGAGACAGAGTTTTTATCTTGAAGGAAATAGGGCATCACTGAAGGTCTTCAGCAAGGAAGTGGCATAATCAGTATTGTGTTTTAAAGCAATCTTTTGGCAGCTGAAAAGTGGAAGTGGTGATGGGGCAGGAAGACACTGCAAGTCTCTGAGGCAGGCAATGAAAACACTATCAGTTACCATCCTGCAGATGATGCATGTTTGAGGACCGTTAGCTTCCTCAGCCAAATTCTCAAGGCTCCAAAGTGGAGTTTCTTAGGACAGGGACGCATGCTTTTTACCTTAGTGCTCTCCTTTGTCCAGACAATCCTAGTCCGTAGCAGGCACTTGCAAACTGTCTGCTGAATCAATGGCAAATCTAGGGTGAGGAATCAGCTTTCCAGTGCTCTGACCTAGAGCTGTTTCTGTACCCACACAGTGGTTTCCCAAGGGAGTTTTATTTTGGAAATGATTAAAGGCAGGGGTAGCAGTTTTATGTGGCAAAGCCCAGCACCATTAGACCCTTCATGAATAATGAGTGGACAGGCCAGTGTTGAGAGGGGTTAAAGAGGTAAAAGACGAGTGCTCCTTTTCGTCTCCAGTGCATTGTGAGAGTGTGAGGCATCCAGAAGCTGCAGCTAGTAGATTGCTAAAGAGGAGGACTTTGGGCAATCTAGAGTCAGAGAGAGGTCATTAAGCTCTTGGGAGAGGTGGGAGGGAGACAGAGAATTTTCTAGGAAGTAGGAGGAAACTAGGTTAGGAGGTAGGAGGAGCCCTGCTCTGACATTTTGTTACTGGTCTGCACCCTCCCCACCCCTCTCCCGGAAAGGCAGAGAGGAGTTTTTGACCTTCCATCTTTGTCTAGTGAGTTCCTTTTGTCATTGGCACCCACCAGCTCCTGCCCACCCAGAATGCAGAAGTGAGGTAGACGAAGGTGGCAAAGGCTGCACAGCACAGGGCTGCATGCACTCCTGAATCTGAGCTCTGGGATCTCTTGGCCTCAGTTTCCTCATCTGCAAAATGGAAATAATAATTCCCACTTCAGAAAGTTGCTCTGAAGAGTTAATAGATGATGTTTGTAAAGAGTTCAGCGTAAGTGTCTGACACAAGTTAGGCAAGGAAAAAAACATTTGTATTGATTATTCTCAGGAGCTGGGGAAGGGAGAAGGTCATGGAACCAATAATTGATGGCCTCAGAGATGCATTTCTCAATAACGACATTAAACTTCATAATTGGCCACCAGATGGCTCTTGGGAAACTGCCCCTCTGTCTGTATCTGCTCCTGGTGGGGCTGAGGGATCGGGCTCCACTGTAACAATCCCTGGAAGAGGGAAAGGCCTTGGCCACGGCCAGCGAGTAGAACCAATGGGAGGCCCTGGGAACCCCTGAGGTGGCCACCCACAAAATCAACAGCCAGCAGCTGGAGGGAACGCTTGGAAATTTGTCTGCATAATTATTTTTTAAAACATACCAGACTAACCCAAACTAGGAAGCCAAAGAAATAGAGTCATTCTTCAAAGGCAGCCTATCCAGAGCATCAGCCCTAACCCAGGAAAATTCGATGAGTTGAAGTACAAAGGGGACTGGATTTCTTCCATCATCCTGTTTGTCAGGGATGTGGACGTCACATACAGAAGTAAATAAGGCATTCAAAAATAGTAGAAAAACAGACAAATTCTTATTCACTTTCAATGACTCAGAAAGAAAAAATATATAGTAATGGATTTCTCCAGAAAAATTTGAATGAAATATTTACTCACCAGCATTTGCACTAATACATTTTTTTCAATTACTGTAAGAACCTTGGTATTTCTCAGAGACACTAAATCAGTAGAAAGATCAGTTGAGAGCATATATAATAAAGTGTGAAATTGTATTTAAGTTATACCTTAAAAAACAGAGCTAAACAAATAAATAGATAAATTAAAATGTATATGTTCTTCAAAAATAAAAACATTTGATATTCACTTTTAAAAATCTAGCCTAAGCCAATGGACAGAAATTAAAGCAATTAATTATGTACAAAGATGAATATCTATTATAGAATTATTATCATTATTATAATGACTATTATTAAAACTAGACTAAATGTCCAACCACAGGAGACCTGTTAAACTCATGCAATAGAATGTTAAGCAGTTATTAGAAATGACCAGCCTGGCCAGCATGGTGAAACCCCATCTCTACTAAAATACAAAAATTAGCTGGGTGTGGTGGCGCATGCCTGTAATCCCAGTTACCAGGAGGCTGAAGCAGAAGAATCACTTGAACCTGGGAGGCGGAAGTTGCAGTGAGTTGAGATCACGCCACTGAACTCCAGCCTGGGTGACAGAGTGAGACTCCATCTCAAAAAAAAAAAAAAAGATACATGTAGGCCGGGCGCGGTGGCTCACGCCTGTAATCCCAGCACTTTGGGAGGCTGAGGCGGGTGGATCATGAGATCAAGAGATCCAGACCATCCTGGTCAACATGGTGAAACCCCGTCTCTACTAAAAGTACAAAAAATTAGCTGGGCATGGTGGCGCGTGCCTGTAATCCCAGCTACTCAGGAGGCTGAGGCAGGAGAATTGCCTGAACCCAGGAGGCGGAGGTTGTGGTGAGCCGAGACCGCGCCATTGCACTCCAGCCTGGGTAACAAGAGCAAAATTCCATCTCAAAAAAAAAAAAAAAAAGATACATGTAAATGATTTTAAAGATATGAGAAAACGCTCAAGATATATTAGTAAATAAAACGGAAGCAGAACGGCAAATGAAGTATGATATCATTTACATTACAGCAGCAAGACTTGGAAGGAATTACCAACTACCAACACTAAAATGTTTAACAGTGGTTATCTTTGGGTGGTAAGATTATGGATGATTTTTATTTTATTTTATTTTATATTGTAAGTATTTCCTAACTTTATAAATTATATGTATGTAACACTTTTTAATTGGTTTAGAAACACAATAAAATTAGCCTACACAGTTATAGTTGACCTTATAAATGGAATTATTTCTGTCAATAACAAATTCCACTGAACTGTATAATATATTTAAAATATGAGTTTTGAACAGAGTCCACTCACACCCCTAGATCTCCTAGGCCCTGAGAGATTCTGATTTCCAAAGCTATTCATAAATTGCACCACCCACTCTACCCCAACCCCATCTTTTTCTCCATCCACTGGTAAATTTCTGTCTTAGAACCCACCTTATTCTTTCTCTCTTATATTAACGAGGTAGAAAAAAAGATAATAAACAGCCACACTGAGCGAGAAGGTTATAGGGGTGCTTTGAGGGGTTTTTGGTTGTTGTTTTGTTTTGAGATGGAGTCTTGATGTGTTGCCCAGGCTGCAATGCAGTGGCACCATCTCGGCTCACTGCAACCTCCGCCTCCGGGGTTCAAGGGATTCTCCTGCCTCACTCAGCCTCCCTAATAGCTGGGATTACAGGCAAGCACCACCACGCTCAGCTAATTTTTTTGTGTGTATTTCTAGTAGAGACAGGGTTTCACCGTGTTGGTCAGGCTGGTCTCCAACTCCTGACCTTGAATGATCTGCCCATCTCAGGGTATGCTTTGTTTTGAGTCAGAACAGTATTATAAAAACAAATGCGTGATTAAAAAAAAATCGATCTCTTGCTTTACAAATAATTCACATTTATAAGTTCACCTTTAGAAACAACAGTAATGAATTTAAAATACAATTTGATTCTTTTTTTTCTCTCTTTTGAGATGGAGTTTCACTCTGTCACCCAGGCTGGAGTTCAGTGGCACTATCTCGGCTCACTGCAACCTCCACCTCCCGGGTTTAAGCAATTCTTCTGCCTCAGCCACCCGAGTAGCTTGGATTACAGGGTCCCACCACCACGCTGGGCTAATTTTTGTATTTTTGGTAGAGTTGGGGTTTCGCCTTTTGGCCAGGCTAGTCTTGAACTCCTGACCTCAAGTGATCAGCCTGCCTTGGCCTCCCAAAGTGCTGGGTTTACAGGCATAAGCCACGGTGCCCAACCGTATGGCTCTTAAAGGTATGAGTTTCCTCAGCTTCTCTTCTCAGGATCTATTGCTTCCTCCATTTCTTGTCAATCTGCAGGTTCCCCTTAGCCAACTGATGAGGCTCTAATGTGTAGAGAAGCTCAGGCAGAGCTGCAGTGAAACTGCCTGGAAAGGGTTGTCCTTGAGGCTGGGATTGACTTAAGGCAAGTGAGACACTTGCTTTGGGCATAAATTTGAAGGGCTAGGAGGTGGGGGAAGCAAAAACGTCATAATCCAGCTCAACACGATCTTAATGTAATATCTTTAAGAATCAAAATTAATGTAAAAATCAATGATAACCAAATATCAAAATTTTGAAGAAAGGCCAGTACCATGCCAAGACGCCAAGCCACACTGGAGCCTAAGGTGAAAAAAAAAAGTGCACCCTACAAACATGTTTTTATCTACTTTTTTAGCAGTTAATTCTTCCTGGGACATTAAACCTATCGAAACATTGAAATATGGGGGCATTTTTATTCCTAAAGGAATGAAATAATACAAAAATCACTTCTCAAATTCAGTGATTTATTTCCTCAAAAGCAACCATAATGAAAAGGCCCAAAGCTCTGGGCCAAAATTTTAACAGATACAGTGTCTTGGGCCGGGCGCGGTGGCTCAAGCCTGTAATCACAGCACTTTGGGAGGCCGAGGCGGGTGGATCACGAGGTCAAGAGATCGGGACCATCCTGGTCACCATGGTGAAATCCCGTCTCTACTAAAAATACAAAAAATTAGCTGGGCATGGTGGCGCACACCTGTAATCCCAGCTACTCGGGAGGCTGAGGCAGGAGAATTGCCTGAACCCAGGAAGCGGAGGTTGCGGTGAGCTGAGATCGTGCCATTGCACTCCAGCCTGGGTAACAAGAGCGAAACTCCGTCTCAAAAAAAAATACAGTGTCTTAAGTCCACTAAACTGTGGGTTAAAGTTCCCATCTCAGGTTAGGAGCCGAGAGTCCAGATTCAAGGAGAAGACATCCTGCACTGTACCGTTCCATTCACGAACATTTACCAACACTCACGGCACGCACATCAGTGCATAAGACAGACAAGAGGCCGATACCGTGGGACTCCCCTTCTGCGGAGCCCTGCATTCACTGATTTTTCTTGCTTCTTTGTTTTTAATGAGTCTTTATTTCTAACCAAGCTTTTCTTTTCCAAGCTGCTGTAAATTTACTCTCTGCTCATCTATGTCATTCTTCGCGCTACTGAAATATGCTGTCTTGCTCTAACTCATGCACTTCATACTGGACCTCTATACTTCCAGCGATGGTTTATTTTCCACAAACATAAGTCTTCCCTTTCATACTGCCTTTACTTTTCCTATTTCTTGCTTTGCTGAGCTTGGTGCTTTACACATAGTAACTGTTCAGCAAATATTTGAGGATCACTTGATTGTTGAATGAATGAACCAGTGAAAGAATCAGCAGAGGAAGAAACAAACAAATGAATGTACCTGGTCCCTAGAGAAGGGAGGGAGGAAGGGGGCAGTGTCATCATGGGCCATTTTGCTGCTTTTGTGTGTCCGACATATGAATGTGTGATTGTATATGCATTGTTTATGTGTGTTCAATAGTTGCCCATTCACAGGTGGGATAGAAACAGCTGGATCAGTCCTTCATAGTTGTATCGTCTTAGAAAGGACACCAGACTGGGAGATCTGTGGTATATTAGGCACCTCATTCCCCTTCACTGAAAGGGTCTCTGTTTCCTCATCTGCAGAATAAGGGAGCTGAATTGTGAGGTCTGAAGTACCTTTCAGTTCTAACATGGATTGCATTCATTGCTTCTAATGCTACTGATAGTTAGTGTAGGTGCCGATACGTTTGGCTTTGGATT
The DNA here is from genome assembly GCA_028533165.1 of Leontopithecus rosalia. Lineage (NCBI taxonomy): Eukaryota > Metazoa > Chordata > Mammalia > Primates > Cebidae > Leontopithecus > Leontopithecus rosalia. Next base: position 4,603,125 of record CM052662.1, read on the forward strand.
CTCTTGTGCTTTTTGTTTTCTTAGAAAAAGAATGCCCTTTAATTCTACAATATAAACATGCATCAGGAAAAGGGCACAATTATGGCATTTCTTCTTGATGAAGATTCCAAGAAATAGCTGTGTGATTTTAAGATGTCCCTTTGTTCTCTAGCCATTTTAATGTTGAAATGAAACCTCAAATAATAAACTCGGGTTTCATCTAGGACAAAATATCTCTGGTTTAGCATGTTCTACTTTGAGAACTTTTGTACTCAGGTATGGGGTAAGCAGCATTATTTGGCTTTTAATTTAGCCTTTGAGAAAAATTGACAAATCAAATGCCAGCTCCTAAATACTATTACAGTGACTAACATTTGTGGAGTATTTTACAGTTCCCACAGAAATCCTCACATTTATATTCCTATTTAGGCCTCATGCAGTCCTGTAGAGTGGGAATTCCTTACTATAATTCCCCCCTTTTTTTTATGTGAAGAAAATGAGCTGAACTTGTATGCCCATCTTCAGATCCCAAATCTAGCTTCCTGCTTTAGAGGGGTAGGTGAAATAAATCAGTAGTTCCCCCATACCTGGCCTCATTCCAGACCTGTGGACTCAGAATCTCCAGGGAGTGATTTACATTTCAGTTGTGAAAAGATTCAAAAATTGAAAATGTTTTCTTTTTCTTTTTAGATACAAGGTCTCATCTGTCATCCAGGCTGGAGTGTAGTGACATGATCATAACTTGCTGCAGCCTCCAACTCCTCGTGTCCAAGTGAGCCTCCCACCTCAGCCTCCCAAGCGTTGGGATTACAGACATGAGCCCCTAGGCCTGGCCTCAACAGTTTTTCTATTAAAACTGTTTCTCATATAAAATTTTAATAAATATTTATTCAGTGATAATGTATTTGTTTCTATTTCTCCACTGGATGAAAAAGTTGCAACACTACGTTCTGTTCCCCAGTTTTTAGTTGTGTATATCTGGCTGTCCATGAACTTCTAAGAACTTTTTAGGACTTTTTTGTATAACTGAAAAGCCTAGAACACAGTGATGTATACCCATTTCTTTTATTATATTAATTCCTTACATAGAAATCTTTGATGATCTTTCATTACTACCAGGTTAAATGTTATTTCCTAGGTCTAACTTGATGACAAGCTGCCTGTTTGATTTCACCTGCTCTGGGGTTTTCCTTTTAAGCTGTAAAATGAGGTTATTTGACTAAATAGTCTCTAAAATAACTCTTAGCTCCTACATTCTATAGATTTATAAGTGTCAATAGATGTAAGTACAGTGGCATCTAAAGAACAATAAGCAAAACACTCTTAAGGAAGGCTCTCCCTGAAGACAGGGATAAGAATGGCTTGGGAAACCTCATATTTTCTCTGAGTGATAGTGACCCAGTTGAGTGTGATTTCCTTGTCAACTGCAGAAGTAAGAGCTCCACCCACTTCTGGTGAGGTAGCTAGAGGAATCATCCTTCTATTGAATTGAATTCTTACACACATTTGTCAAAATATAATTAACTAGAACATCATGAAGTAAAATCTAACGGTCAATCATTATAATATTGACCCAAATATTAACTGCCCAAATGATAATCTAATGTTAACTTTCTCCAATATATCACACTTAGATCTTCCAAGATTTTGTTTTATTTAGTATTAGGGACCTGTATCTCTTTCTGAGTAAACTAATTCATTTTCCTTTCGTCTTGCTTTCCTTCCTTCCTTTCTTACCTTTGTCTTTCTTTCCTTCTGTCCTTTTTCTTTTTTAGTCCATTGGCTTCTTTAAAGGAAAATCAATAACACTATGACTGATTTTAAACCATCCTATTACATGCATAGAAAGGAGTAAATCAGAGCAATGAACGTGTGTTGTGAGAGTGGATAATAAAGTGGTGACAGATGACTGTTATCGTGGTTGTTATGATACTGTCAAATTAAATTCATGTACAATATGTCCATTCAGAAATCCAGCAAAACACAACAACCATTCCCTTTTTTGCCTTTTTTGAAGCTTTGTTTTAAAAAGACACCTTCCTGTCACCAGTGCTTATAAGTGAATAAAATGAAATTGATGCCTTGCAGGGAAAAAGAAAGGAAAATACTTCTTTACTTTGTATTAAGAATACGTGACATCTTTGCTGTCAGTGATAGTGAAGTGAAATACACACCAAATATGTCTTGACATAACTTGACAGAAATGTATGTCTTCTTTTCTCTCATTTATTTTTGTGATAAGAATATGTGATTTTGCTGCCAAGGAAGCTTGTAATGTTGTAGAGAAATGGAAATGAATTGTGTTGGGCATGTCCAATCCCACTGACAGAGTGGCATAAGCTACAGCAGTCAGGCAGCCTTGCACAGTCAGCAGCAGGCCTCAGCCAGCGAGACCCAGGCGCTGACATTTGTCAAAACAACTTTCCTCAACACATCAAAATGTTCCTTTCTCTTTTGTGTTATTCAGATGTGTTCGGGTAACTACATTTTAGAAAACAGTGACTGTCAGAGACTCGTTGCCATCCACGTGTGAATGATATCGAGAGAAAAACCTTACTTTTCCCATTGAAGGATGAGTTTATTCCGTTGTGAATGTTCTTAATCCGTGAGGGTCTTTTAAAGCAAACCCCAAATCTGACATAACTAAACGTATGCTACTTGTTTTGTGCGTCCTGCCCTATAATCTGACAAAGGGAAATGACACAAATTGGTTCTCCCTTCTTTTCAAAGCGTTACACAGATGGAAGTTGTGTGCTGGTGTAGGTTTGGTTCATTGTTCTTGAGTTCCTATGCTCTTTAGCATCATCACCTTTCTTAGAAGAACTCAAATCATGTGGGTACCACTGGCCCTTTAGAGAGCATTCTATTCTTAATTTCTGACTATTGCTGTAGAGCAGTGAGTGGTAGGTGAGGCGAGTACTAAGCACAACAAAATGGTATTTTATATGAATCTCCAACGCTGACTTTTTGGGACTCTTTTAAGGGCACACACACAATTTCTAGATCCCTAGCAACAGTTTCTACAATAAATGGTGTTTGAAGCAAGAATCCCTTACCTAGGGCAGACAGAAAGAGAATCAGCCCAGCAGTGTAATCATTGCTCTGCTGTTTGAAGGAATATTGAGCTCAGATGCCTCCAGAAAGCCCACCAGGCCCAGAGGCGCTGGACAATGAAAGAGGAAAAATAATAGACGCCAATGCTTTATTAAGTATATTTCTTTCTCACTTAGGTGCCCATTCCCTGGCCAGACAATTAGTTGAGGTTCTTTCCAGAGAAAGTGTTACCCACCAAGAAAAACTCTTTTAACCTTTCAAAATAACAAATATCTTTAATGACTTTTATCCCCTTTCCATTGACATCACAGATACAATGTGGCCTGTCTTGAAGTCAAGCCCAAATTGAAATCACTGCTGGCAGGGACAGGAAAAATAGAACATTTGACAATAAGAGTGACAGATGAAGCATTGGGAACCTTGAAAGGGAGAATAACTCAAGCTATGACCCAGGACAGAAATACTGCACCTTAGTAAAATACCTGCCCAATCTGTAAGTTAATAGGCAGGTACATTTGCACATGATAACAGGCTAAATCCAACGCTTGATAGAAGTTGGTATTATTTTCCATGTACATGTTTAAAAGGAAAGCTGAACATGCTTCATAGCAAGAACCTTTTGATTATAGACTAACTGTTCCCCACACTTCCCAGGGAAAACATTTTTATTTGGTTAGATAAAAGGGTAACATTTATTACATATATATCTAAAGATAGGACTTCAGAAATTTATCTAATCCTGCTACAAATGATTATTAGACATTTATAAGAGTAAAGATGTGGGTGTGCGTATGTGTGTGTGTGTCCGTGTGTCTGTGTGTGTGTATGATAAAGGTAACTTCATATAATATCCCTTAACTAATTGGCAGAAGAGAGAAACTTTGTATCTCATGACATAAAAATCCATTAGTTGCATCTCAAATTTCTTTCCTTTTTTTTTTTTTAACATTGTGTTTCATTTCTGATTACTCGGATTAGGGGGAGAAACCTCACTAGGATCTGTCAATTTTTAGTGACTTCTGTCATCAATTCCTGATTGCCTGCGATTGCTTTGTTGTTCACCTTAGATGCCTTTAAAACACAATATAGTTAAGCCTACTCACTGTTAGTTGGTTTTGCAATTGGTAGTAAAGTTGTTTTGGTATCACCCATTGGAGTGAGAATTTTCCCCACACGGTGGCCATTGCAGGTCTTTCATGGCAGGTGTACTTCACTTGTAGAGTTATCCGAAAAGAATTTAATTCCAGGGCCGGGCGCGGTGGCTCACGCCTGTAATCCCAGCACTTTGGGAGGCCGAGGCGGGTGGATCACGAGGTCAAGAGATCGAGACCATCCTGGTCAACATGGTGAAACCCCGTCTCTACTAAAAATACGAAAAATTAGCTGGGCATGGTGGCACATGCCTGTAATCCCAGCTACTCGGGAGGCTGAGGCAGGAGAATTGCCTGAACCCAGGAGGCGGAGGTTGTGGTGAGCCAAGATCGCGCCATTGCACTCCAGCCTGGGTTACAAGAGTGAAACTTTGTCTCAATAAAAAAAAAAAAAAGAAAAAAGAAAGAAAAGAAGAAGAATTTAATTCCAGTAATTAATTGTTTGAGATGAGTTTCCCAAGGAGTCCTCAACTTAGGCTACATTAGAGGCACGACTTTCTATTCGTACAATATGAAATCTTTTAGGTAATATGAATGATTAAGTTTTACATCATTGTGAAATAAACATATATGCCTACATTTCCACTGAAGTATGTAAGTGCATGGTTAAGAAGCAAATGTGGATAAAAATGGCAGACAGTCGTATTGTTTATTTTGCCTTTGACAGAAATCTAAATTAAGTAAGGATGGTTCAAGTTAGCACAGGGAAAATCCAGTTGCTTCCCTGAGTCCATCAGCATCTTAACCCACTTTTCAAATGTTTTGGAGTTTTGCAAAGCTCAAAGCATTTTTACCATGCCCGCTTTCCCTTATTTTATAAGCCAATATAATTTTAAAGAAAAACTTAATCCATATGTTTCTGATTAATCTTTACTAAACTCATCAAAATGGTGTTTTGTAAGAGTGATTTGGTGTCCAACAAGTCTTTTGAGTCTCTCTGTAACAGGCCTTCTTAATGCCATTTCTCTTTGAAGCAGGAAGTTGTGTTTTGCCAACAGTAAAGAAATTCAAACCCCCAAAGGGTTGAAATCAGTTTGAAACTTCCAGCCCAAGGGCTCTGTGGGGTTCTATACTTGGCAAACAGCTACTTCCCTTCTAACTTTGAAATACCTTATTTTCCTCTCACAAGAAATGCTCTATTGTTTTGCTAAAATTGTATTTAAAATAACCTTCAGATTCTTCGATACATAAAAATATATACATTAAAAAGTGAGGCCTAAGTTTAATTTACTCTAAAGCAATATTGTTTGATTGTCCACTTGGATTTCCCTTGAATTCTCATTTCCTGACCCCACACATCTTTGTGACTTGGATTTACTCAAAGATTTACCAGCAAAGATGACAATGAAGATCTGCAAGCTGGAAAAAAGTGCTGGGTAGTTCTTGGCTTTCTTCTTCAGGTTGCTCAATAAGGCACATTTCTTAATGTACTAAGCCAATGTCTCACACTGTATTTCATACTTTTACTTATGTTGACAACCAAAAATTCAATGCAGAAGATTTTGAATAATGTGCTCTATGTCGCAAGGTGAACCATAATTCACATTTATAAATGTTTGCTAGTTTTTCAATGTAGTTCATTTCTATTTATATGTTTAAAGGAAGAACTGTATCATTTCTCTTAGTTTTTATACAATGGGCTAGAGGGAGAGGAGAGAGAGTGAGAAAGAGAAAACAAAATAGTATGTACAGCAAGTTAAGCATCCAAACCACTATGGTCCTTTGTCCTGGCCGCCTTCTGGCCATGAAGTGGGAGTGCCCTCTAGTGAAACTTTAAAATCATTGGAAGATATTGGGTGTAACGTGATTGAGGTTTCCTCCTGAATTCTTTTCTTCAAAAACCTTTGGGCATTAACAGTTTGTATAAGTTTTGAATGAGAGTTAGAGAAAAACACAAAATTCTATCAAGTATTTCTTTGGAAAACAAATACAAATGAATATAGTGCTGTCAATATCAAAAAGGACATGTCTGCATATCTTTGTCATCTATCTATCGATCGACCGATCGATTGATCGATTGAAAGATCCCAAGGACACATAAGTAGCATATTACCTACAACAGGGCTATGGTTATCTAAAGGAAAACATATAAAACATAATTACCCACTTTTCAAGACGATGAAAAATAAAAAGTTCCTTTGGAATGTGAAAATAAGGCAGTAGAAGCAACACACAGAAGTCAACAGGAACTGAAAAACACACCTCGTCATCCGTATTATTCCAGATCTCTTTGCGGAAAGCAGCACATGCTCATTGTGATAAAATCTGGTCTGTTCTGAAAAAGGAGGAGACTAGGAGTCACAGTTCTTGCCCTGGACATCACTTACCAACTGTGTGAGCTTGGGCAAAACATTTAACCTCTCTGAGCCTCAGGGTCATCATGTGCAAAATGGGACCTAAGAACCCTGCCCGGCCATCTCACAGGGTAGCATTGAAGGCGATAAAGCATGGGAATGGGCTTTGAAGTAGGTAAAGTTCTGTACTGAGAGGGTATTATTTTTCTGACTTCTCTCTTCTTTCTACTGAGGACATTTCAAGCAAAGCCCCCTTTCAGGATGAAGAGGGGAAGAAAGAAGACCCTTGTAAAATCCTCTGGAGTCAGGAATCATTGACAAGACATCTTTCTTGCCAATCAAAAAGGGTCACAGAGAAAGAAACAGGTGGCACCCGGGGAAGGATGCACGGTGAGACATCACCATCGAGGAGCCGCCAGCTCTCCCGGACTAGGCTGGCGCCCACGTGGAGGGCCCTCGTCCAGGAAGCATGGCCTGGGCAGCCTGCTCTGGAGCCGGCTGGGCAACAGCTGGTGGAGGAGTCAGGAACTGCGTCCCCTCGGGTTTACAGCAGCAAGAGTTTCCGTGAATCTAATCACCTTGCACAGAGAGAAGCCAAGCAGCTCGTACGCCCCACACCTCTCTGCCTATAATCCCCGTCTTCATGACCGTTCATGCAAAACAGCCCCCTTCCTGCTGTCTTTTCAAAATTGAAAATATTTTCATTTTGTTCATGCCAACATAATAAACTCTTCATTTGAGCAAACAATCTGGTTTTTCCTTTTAGTTGCAGTGAGTTTAATTTTAGATTTGTGCCGTAACAACTCCTTACTTTTCTCCACATAAAGCTTGTTTTTAGAATACGGTTTCTCACTGTGTTTGCTTTGAAGAAAGTTTCACGCATTTATTTTTAAAATCAACTTCTATAGGCACTTCAAATCAAGATATTAAACATTTCAGATCATTCAAAACCTTTTCATATTTTTTTTGATGGCAACACAGGTATCTCCCATGTACTTAGTGCCACGATTTTCACCGTTTGTCTTCTGGATGTACATCTTTCTTTTGTCCAGAGTGAGAAACTGTTTCTAGTTTCTTTACTCAGAGGTACTTCACGTTGTCAGACATGCATAATCAATCTTGTACTTAAACCTTTGTGAGGAACACAACAGATGGATAATGGGAACATGGTTGCCATTTGGGGTCTGGTCAATTCATGAGCTGCCTCTACAGCCATGACTCCGGTGTACAGGACAAAACCCATAAAGTTAATCTCTGAAGCTACTGACAGGTCTCATGCCTGCTGTTTATGTCCTCCCTCCCCATTTGATCTAAACAGTTGGCATGGGGGTTGAGGGGTACCACCTCTTCCTCAGAATAAAATTAAATAAGATACTCAGCAGGTCTACAACTGCTTACGGATTTATCCAAGATAAGCGACCAGTTTCAGTTGGATGACTGGGGCTCCCATGTCATAAAATTGCTCTTGGCTAAAGCTAGAGTTCACTTTGTCTAGGCTACATGCTCGTGTATTACTGGAGCACCACGACTCCTCATTGAAACTTTGGGTTCCTTCTGTATTAGAACCTTCCCTGACCTTTGCTGAACACCACAAAGAAACCAAATGCTAACCTCTGTTTGTCTCAAATTTTCCCCTATTAAGGCTTGGTCCAAGTCTACATTTCCAGCCAGTCTTTCATTTAAAAACACAATCTCATTCAAAACCTGCCTGGTAACTTTATCACTGGGGTAACTGTTACCTATGATGCAGGGCTGACCTGGGTCCTTGTAGCACTTGACATCATCTTTTGGACGGGTTACAGAGCCTTTTGAGGGAGTTGTTAGAAGCAGGCTCACCCTGCAATGCAGAACCGGTCACAGAAGAAAATTAGTGCATTTATCTGTCAGCATTAGACTAGATTTTCAATCCAGTTCACTAGTCACAGGGTCTGGTTTTCTCTTCCTCTGGGAGATGAAACTGATATGCTGGTAGGTAGTAAAGGTGTCAGTTATAAATTGGACCGTTGGAGCACGCACACACGAAAAATAGACGAGAAGACTTTAAGGCCATAAATTTAGTTCAAGGCAAAGAATTTCCCTAAAAATAGTCCCGCTTGTTAAAACACTATAGGAAGAATGTATGTCAGGTAACCGTTGGCATTATCAGAACCAGTTCACATTTCTTTTATGGGAACCAGTGTTTGCAATTCTCTCTCCAGTGTGCTATTCCTTTTAACTACTTGAGGGAAGACAGGATTTTGCTGACTCTGGTGCTAAATAAATAAACACCTTGATTGGTTCCTCTTTGCTGTTTCATACATGAGTGAGGTTGCAGCAAATGTCACTTGCAAACAGCAGGGGCATTGGCAGGCACCATCAAGCTTCTCCCTATGTTCTACTTACTGTTTACCCACCATTTAACTAAATGGGGTCCAATGTCAACTCAAAAGAAGCATGTGACCTTTTCTCAACTCGGCGAGTGATCCTGTTCTAAATTGGTTGTTTCCTACCCTCAATCCTATAAAATTATTCAGGTGGAAACCCCGACGACCAACCTAATGTTAATGACCCATTACTCAGACATAGCACAAACTAGTGGTTAAAGTAAGGAAGTTCAGTGCCCAGCGACTCCCACACTTCAAACCAGTAGGACCCATGAGCCCACTCAGTTTGATAAATATTGAGTGTCTGCTGACCCCAAACCACTGTGATGAACTGTCTGGGTTTACAGATGCTACCTCTTGCCTCAGACAGCTAACAATATAGATTGAGTGATGATCTCCAGAAACACACCAGAGAATAAATCAGGGTAAAATCAGAACTCAGTGGGGGCAAGCATCAGTATCATATTATGAAAAGAACACATGAAGGAATCCATAATATACCATAGTGGTAGTAGTTTAATTCATTTATCACTTAAGTCTTTATGTATATCACCAACTACATGTCAGGTATCATGCTAGATACTGAAGACTTTAAAAAATCCTCCCTTCATACCTCTATATTCTCTCAAGAGTAACAGAAATAAATAACTATAATCAATCTTTACATCCAACCTTTCCTTCCTCACTATATTGTGTCTTCTCATTGGGCGGCCTCGTCTTATTCATCTGTGTCCCTAGAAAAGCACGTGGCCCAGTGCAGGTGCTCAATACATGTATTTCAAAGGAATTAATCAATGTTAAAATGCGATACGGGTGACAGTGTTTCCAAAAAGCTTCACTTTTCCTGGGTGATGGGGAAAGTGTATTGAAATGAAGATGTGGAAGATGACTCCTAAGTTTTAGTTGGGCCCACAGTGGATAGGGCAGGATATTTCTATCAACAGGAATACTGTCTATAAACTGATACAGAGAACACAGAGGAGAACTAATCTGAAGAAAGGGAAAGAGAGAGACCCTGAGCTGAATTTGGGACAAGCTGCACTGGAGGTACTAGTTTTATGACATTCTGCTGGAAATGTCTAGTAGGCAGCTTAAGAATTGGCTGAGAGCTCAAAAGAAAACTTGGAGTTAGTTTATCATTATGTTGAGAACATGTCGATTAGGAATAGTACTAAGGACTTCTTTTGATCTAAGTATTTGTGTCCCATCTCATTACACCCCTATTTTTATGTTGAAATCCTAACTCCCAAAGTGATGGTATTAGAAAGTGGGGCCTCGGCCAGGCACGGTGGCTCATGCCTGTAATCTCAACACTTTGGGAGGCCGAGGCAGGCAGATCACGAGGTCAGGAGATTGAGACCAGCCAGGTCAACATAGTGAAACCCCATCTCTCCTAAAATTACAAAAAGTAGCCAGGCATGGTAGTGGGCACCTGTAGTCAGGAGGCTGAGGCAGGAGAATCGCTTGAACCCGGGAGGTGGAGGTTGCAGTGAGAAGAAAGAAAGAAAGAAAGAAAGAAAGAAAGAAAGAAAGAAAGAAAGAAAGAAAGAAAGAAAGAAAGAAAGAGAGAGAAAGAGAGAGAAGGAAAAGAAGGAAAGAAGTGAAAGAGAGAAAAGAAAGAGAGAGAGAAAGAAGAAAGAAGAAAGAAAGAAAAAGAAAGAAAGAAAGAAGGAAGGAAGGAAAAAAGAAAGAAAGAGAGAGTGAGAAAGAAAGAAGGAAAAGAAGGAAAGAAGTGAAAGAGAGAAAAAGAAAGAGAGAGAGAAAGAAGAAAGAAAGAAAGAAAGAAAGAAAGAAAGAAAGAAAGAAAGAAAGAAAGAAAGAAAGAAAGAAAGAAAGAAAGAAAGAGGAGCCTTTCAGGATATAATTGGATTATGTCATGAATGGGATTAGCACCCTTATAAATCAAGCCTACGGGAGCTTTTTCAGTCTTTCCACCATATGAGGGTACAGCCAGAAGGTACCATTGATGAACCAGAAAATTAGCCTTTATGTGCTGACGCTTTTATCTTGAACTTTCTAGCCTTTAGAACAGTTAGCAATAAATTTATGTTACTTATAAGCCACTCAGTTTATGGTATTTTGTTATAACAACCGAGATGGACTGAGATAAGAACTAAATTCAACTTAATAAGAATTTATTGAGCATCTACTATATTTGAAGTAATCAATTTAAATATTTCCTTAATTAAATGGGATTACATAGCTTTCAGCCTCATTTATTTGTCAGCACAGAAGAACACATGGATTACCCATTTGATTAAGGAAATGATCCTTAGACGGAGAATATTTAGCATCTAGTAGAAGGCACGGGTTAACACCTAACTCTTTTTTGAAGACGAGAATGTAATGGCTGGTGGAGAATGAAAGGCCCTGGGAAAGCTGTGGCATAGTAATGCAGGGGGCTCTGGGCTCACACTGCCTAGAGTTAAATCCTTGTGTGGCCTCGGCAGATGACCAATCTCTCCGGATTATTTGTTAAATACAAAAAGTAATAATATCTCCTCTTAGGATTCCTGAGTATTGAATAAAATAACACAAAAAGCAGTTGCTTAGGAGAGACTGAGTGCTCAAATATTAGCTATTGGAGAAAGCAACATTATCAGCTGACTAGTCAGTTTTCAATCTCTCAGTTTCACTTCTCTGCAGCTCTCATTATTCACAGAGATAAAGGAATAAACTGAAGAAAGACCTTACATGTCAGAGAAATGTATTTCAGCCTTACTTCTGTAAATTTGTTCTGATTTCTAATTAAACATTTGGAAAACACAAGCAATTCCCGAGTTGGCGTGGTTGCACTGGATTCCCAAACCATTAGTGACCGAATGAAAGAAGAAGAAGAACACAAATCACCTCTACAGCTGCAATATTACCGCCACAAAAAGAAAGCCCCAAAAGCCCCACAGGTGACGCAAACATCAAAACCCACAGTTTTAACTGAATGATAGGTGCGCATGTTACCCCATAACCCTTCTGTCTGTGTCACTTTCTTCCTTAAACTGTGGTTGTTTATTTGTCCTGAACCTCATCCCCCGTTATGTGTAAATTCAGTGTTTATTAAGCAAACCAAATAGAGAAATGGAGTCAACAGCAAATAGAAAAAGGAGACTATCTCTCCTACCTGGAAGGGCACTGGGAGGTCTTTGGCACAAGGAAAACAAGGACTGATATATGTTTGTAAGGGCAAGTGAAGGTGCAAAATGGTAAGCTTAGCCAATCACTTTTATTTCAATGGGAATGCCATATACAGGAAAGGGAAAATATACGTGTTTCTTAGCCAGCACCATCTCCCTTGTTACAGAGATTTTAAAGTAAGATCAAGATTGAACAAAAGAACATTTCGTTCCAACCAGTCTTCCTGGGAATTCTAGCTCCACCCCAGACGATGCTTAAACAGCCCCATCTCTCACCAAGAACCACCGAGACCCCCATGGCCACCTCCCTGTTGTGCACAAGCCAGGAGGAAAGCTAATGAGACTCTTCTGCCTGGTAACCACGGAACTGGCCGACTTGGTTAAACCAGTTCTAGTGTCGCTGCATCTAAGACATGGCATTCCAAGAGAAGGCTTGAAATACAGTTTTTGAAGAAAAGGGGAGATTGCTTTGTAGGAGTGAATCAAAACTCTTCCAAAGGAGATAAGGAAGAAAGGAATGTGGGATTCTGGAACACCGAGGACCCCTCAAACTCTAGATTACTGCAGCTCTTGAGGAAACACTTTGTCCTTTGCTTAAAATTTTCATTTGAATGGTCTTCTAAGCCAGAGGTTAAGTAAAATGGTCAACCATTGCAAGAGAAATTAATTTCGGCCTTTTTTTTGAACATCAGCCTATAGTACGCTTCTTCCTCTCACATCTAGCTTCTTGAGTTCAAAGTATTAATTTGTTTGTAAATTAATCTACAAACTGAAATTTTTACCATATGCTGGGCTAAGTATAACAAAATGAAGTGAGCTTTTCACATCTCATTGCACTAAATAATGATATTAATCCTAACTAAAACTAAAACTTCATTAAATATTTTTAGTACATACAAATGTTTAAAATCTATATGTCTTTTTCGCAAATAAGTATCTGGGACATTCTTTGTTTTTTTAAATTTTTATTGCATTTTAGGTTTTGGGTACATGTGCAGAACATGCAAGATAGTTGCATAGGTACACACGTGGCAGTGTGTTTTGCTGCCTTCTGCCCCTTCACCCATATTTGGCATTTCTCCCCATGCCATCCCTCCCCCGCTCCCCCCACCCCACTGTCCCTCCCCTATTTCCCCCAATAGACCTCACTGTGTGGTACTCCCTTCCCTGTGTCCATGTGTTCTCATTGTTCTCTTCCCTCAGCAATTTCAAGTTCAGACTGTGTGGCCAGACTTCTGGGGAGGCTCACTAGGAGTCACACAGCAGCCACGCTCCTTTGTTTAATACAGTCGCCTCTTCCATGATGTAGTTCAGGATACCTGAGAAATTTTCCCTCCACCAATATGTCTCCCAGTAATTGGGTATCTCTTCATTTATCTCATTTGATTTACCCAATTTTACCACTCAGCACCTACCAGGTGCTTATTACGTACCAACT
>CM052662.1:4617034-4656342 GCA_028533165.1 Leontopithecus rosalia
GGGCCGGGCGCGGTGGCTCAAGCCTGTAATCCCAGCACTTTGGGAGGCCGAGGCGGGTGGATCACGAGGTCATGAGATCGAGACCAACCTGGTCAAAATCGTGAAACCCCGTCTCTACTAAAGATACAAAAAATTAGCTGGGCATGGTGGCGCGTGCCTGTAATCCCAGCTACTTGGGAGGCTGAGGCAGGAGAATTGCATGAACCCAGGAGGCGGAGGTTGCGGTGAGCCGAGATCGCGCCATTGCACTCCAGCCTGGGCAACAAGAGCGAAACTCCGTCTCAAAAAAAAAAAAAAAAGAAAAAAAAGAAAAAACAGCTCACTCAAAGGCACCTTTACAGTTTCCACATCTACATAAAAAATCCCTGCAGCACTATTTGGAGTTGCAGAAGTTATAAAAATTAGTAATAGTGATCACTTTTTGAGCTCTTATTGTAAGAGAGGCACAGATCTAAGTTCTTTGCATGGATTATCTCACTGAAGTTTTGCTTATTTTATAGTACCATTATTACTTCTATGTCACAGAAGTGATTATTTGAGAGGTTAAATATGTTCACGGGCACATGGGGGATGTCAGCCATGGCAGTCTGACTCCTGAGCCCACACACTTAATCACATTTTCAGGTCGTGAGGAGGCTGAAAGGCAAAATTCTACCCTGAATCCAAAGTTGAGTTTCCAAGATCCTGATTTGATGTATAGCATTGAGATCCTAAGGGGAGGGCTGGAGTTCATGGCTTTAGGCCTCATTTATTTGTCGGCACACAAGAGCACATGGAAAGGGAATAAAGACAACGGGTGCTCAGAGGAGCACGAACATCAGACAGGACATGTGACAGTGGCCAAGGACAGGAACAACTTGTTAGCTGAGTCCTGGTGTCAGGTCTGCCAACGCATTCCCACATCATGAAGGGAAAAATCCAATAACCAGCATGTCATGGTACCTAAATGCACATGAGCAAATCAAGCTACTCTGAAGATAACTATTGAATTAGAAGCTAGAGAAAATACATTAATGTATAACAGCTGAGCCCCATTAGCAATAATCTTTGCTACCCTCAGAGGTCCATATATGGCAGGTGCTATGAGAAGGGTGATTACTCTTCCGAGCCGTATGTGGGAGTGAGAGAGCTTCTTTCCCCTCGCTGCACCCTCCCCACGCATGGGCACTTGGCCAGCCTGTTTCTGCTCAGGTTTGGGCTCCACTGTGTCCTCAACACCAGGGTGAGTGGCTCTTAGGTCTCCCCGAGTCATACTGGGAACTCACTCCCTTTCACTCCTGAACTGACGCAACAAAACTGAGCTTTGAATATGAGCATATTGCTGTTCTGAGAGCAGCGCAGGGGATCCTTGTCTTTCTTAGAACCAATGTAGCCTCATATATAAGTGCACTAAATCCAACCCTTTCCTTCTGCAGTAAAGATGCCTGCTTCATTCTGTGTGGGGTCAAGGCTCAGCACCAGGTTCAAGACTCACTAACCAGCCGGCAAACATCCTCAGAGCCGAACGGAGGAAGACACAGGTGAAACAAATCAAACAGAACAATCAGAGGTGAATTTTCAGCGTGGCCCAGCATGGAGATTTCCTGGAGGGATTCCATTATCACAAATGGGACTAAATCCCTACACACTGTGCGGAAAATGTGCCTCTAAGTGCTCTGCAGCATTATGCCTGAGGGAACAAAAACACAAACTACCCAAACTGGGTGAAGTCCTCCTGGGGCTGAGATTCTAAGATTCACTACAGAAGGTGTCTCAAGCCGTAACTGTCCTGGGTGAGAAAAAATGGACCCCCACTCAGCTGGAGACCATGTACTGAAAATAGAGGGCCCTCCAGTAGTGCCCAGTGGTGCCTCTCCTTGACACAGACTTTGATTGTGGGCAGATCTGGTGTTCCACGCAAATGGCCTGTGTTTGCTAAAATGACTTCCCTCCTGCCCTGATTACCTGAAATTTCAGTAAACCTTACCATTTCATCATGCCTACTGAAGCCACAAACGTAGAGGATGATAGTGCATGATTCATTTTGATGTGGTTTTATGGCCTCTACAAAGTAAACGTTGCAAAGGGCTCTTACCCGAGGATCAAAGGAAATAGTCAAGAAATCACTTAGCTTGCCCACTTTCATGGAGCAATTTTCTTTCCATAGCATCCATCGGGTGATTCTGAAGCACAAGTCTGATCACGTTACTTCTCAAAAATCTTTACTGACTTCCTTACTTCTCTAAAACAAGGTTTAAGCCTCTCTGCAAATTATTTTTCTACGTCATATGCCACTATTCTCTCCATGTATTCCATGCTCTGAGTATATGTTTCTATTTGCCATTCCTCTAAATGAAGTCACCTCTGGCTGATCTAACTCATATTGTTCCTTCAGCCAGAATAGCTCCCCTCTAGGGATCCCTGTCCTCTATCTACTTACTCTTCCACGTCAGGATGGTAGGTGTCATCTTCTTCATTAAATGTTTCTCATATCCACTTAACCAGTTACTCCACCATGCAATCTCTGGACCTGTATTGCAGAATTCATTGACTTCTGCTGCCAGCCACCTCAGTTTCTATTACAGTGTGTTCTTTACCTTTCTGAGTCCTCAAGTACACCATAATCTCCGCAAGAGTTTTCCTAATTGTGTCATTCTCCACAACGTCTTGCGTGTAGTAGGTTCTTGGTTAACGAGTAAAAGTTAGGTGTCCCACTACTTCCTCTTACTTAACACCAAGTTTTCGGCCAAGCGCAGTGGCTCATGCCTGTAATCCCAACACTTTGGGAGGCCAACGCAGGTGGATCACTTGAGGTCAGGAGTTCGAGAGCAGCCTGGCCAACATAGTGAAACCCTGTCCCTACGAAAAATATAAACAATCAGCTGGGCGTGATAGCATGTACCTATAATCCCAGCTACTCGGGAAGCTGAGGAGGGAGAACAGCTGGAACCCAGGAGGCAAAGGTTGCAGTGAGATGAGATCGCACCACTGCACTCCAGCCTGGGCGACAGAGGGAGACTCCATCTCAAATGAATAAATAAATAAAAATAAGTACGAAATAAAAATAAATAATATACCAAGTTTTCTGTCTCCTATAGGCCACGGTGATGAAGACGCTAACTAAAATGAAGTCATTACCAACACTGTTCTTTCAACACATTTAACAAACACGGATCAAATACCTCAAATGAGTCAGGGCACTGTGCTGGGGGTGCAGATGCGAGTAGGACATGATCTTTTGCCCTGGAGCGGCTTGCAGTCTAGACAGCCGTGTCCTGATGGCTAAGCGTTAAGAAGCCTCATTCTGTGTGATCAAGTTTGTTACAACCGTGTCTGCACAGAGAGGGTGTGGTCAGGGGAATGAGACATTCAGGGGCTTTTCTCCTAATGGGCAGGTGCCTAAAAAGCTGAGTTGTAGCATCAGGCTGCAGCCCACTCACCAAGAAGTAAACTTGCAAGGCCAGGCAAGACTGTGAAGTGAGGCCAAGTGTGTCTTTGATATTAGGCTATCTGCCTTCTTATCCTTCACCCCAACTCCCTAAAACTTACTACCTGCTCCCTGCCCCTCCACTCTCCAATTTGCAAGGTGATTAATCTTAGATACATTTATTAATTAAGATGGACTGGCTTAAGTTTCTTCTAGAAAGGTTAAAGAAGGGAGCATGATTCTATAAAAAGACCACAGGCTTTGGAAACCGACATCTCTCAATTTCGAGCTTCAGCAATTCTTATCTGAGTCAACTGGAAAAAATCATTTAAACTCTCCGAGCTCCGTTTTCCTCCTTGGGCAAGTTTCTGAAACTGTACAGACCGCAGCTCCTCCTTCTATAAAATTAAGATATTCACACTTACCCGGTAGGGCTATTTTAAGGATAAGAAATATTGCATATAAATTGCTTAGGCCACACACACTAGACACTAAAGCATGATAGTTATTAATCGATTCTTTAAAGGGGGTTCTTGTAGAGATACAATAACTTGTCCAAGCACTTGTTTTGCTAGTGGTGGAAATTCAAGGCATAGTGACAAGCTAATAATGAAAACACGTGAGGGCCACGAATCATGAGCTCTGAGTGTCCCACAAGTGCCCTTGGGGTGGCTATGTGTCTAACCCACAGGTCATGGGATAAATGGGGTGCTGTGAGTTCCCAGGTCTGCCAACGGTATTAGCATGGGAATCTGGGTAAGTCACTAATCTCCTTGCCTCAATTTCCTCCTGTTTAATATGTATCCTGAGATCACCTCCCCTGACAGGGCAATTTTGACTAATGTACCATCAAGCTTCAAGCTCCTTGGTTGCAGTGGAGCCATAAAAGCCATAGGTATTACTATTCAACTCAGGGCTCCTGTATCTGCTGTGAGGCTCAAAGCAGTGGCATTCCCTCCCCCACCCTTCTTGTAATATTTAGTTTCTCTGAGTTGCTTCATCAGAAGAAATACTGAGTTCTCCATTTCCCTGGCTCACTTTCCCACTGACAAGGGTGATGTTAACACCAAGTCCCAAATCACAGCTAGATCAATATTATAACAGCTGGGAGAGAAGGGCACTAGCCCTAGAACACAAACACACTTTCTTTTCCAAGAAAGACTGTAGTTCCCCCAGTGTTAACTTCCCCTGTTCCCCTCCATGCCTCCCCCACCGCCCGTTCCCTCCCCTCCTGCCACCAGCACGACCCAGATCACATTAGAGTCCCAGAGCACAGGGAACAGTTCTCGTCTGTCCGTCACCAAGGAGGCAGACGGGACGGGGGAACAACAAGTCATTTGTACCTGATGAGGAGGGCACTCCTGGGAAACAAACAGATGAGCCACCCCATGAATCTGAGCCATTCTGCGAGGTAAACAGAACTGCATGAGAAACCATCAACTATCTCCAGCATCGCCCTTCCCTCGCTCCCTGCCCTCTGGCAGCCGGGTCGGGGACGTGAAACTGTAGCTTGGACCAATATCTGATTCTGAGAAAGTTAACCCTCGCCAAGGTGATTTTCTTTTCCCTCAGCCTCCTGGAATTGAATAACCACTTTCTGTTACCTTTCTGTAAATTATGTTTTTATTTGAGAAGTATATGCCCATAGAAAAGAGATAAAACTCACTTTCGGAATGTGACCTACTGTTTGGATAGGGAGTGCCAATTAGTATGCCAATTAGTGCTGAGTAAAGAGGAAGTAATTCGAAACATTTTTAGGGTACTTTTCTTAAAACACACTCGCCCCCCCCAACACACACACCGAAACAAAACAAAACTGAAAAACAGTTGCTGCCACAAACAACTTCCATGTCACAAGGCAGCTGGAATATTGATTAGATCCTACAAAAGCATTCTAGGACACAAACCCAGTAGAGAAGCAGAGTGTGCTATCACACACGACTGTAGTTTGTTGTGAATACTGTTATTATCTCCTAATTCTACAGATTGTAATCGTGAATATTAAGCAATACTGATGAGGGCTGAAGAGCTGTTTCTGCAGGTCAGCTAGCCTGCCCTAGTGGTAGAAAACACACGCTGAGCAATGCCACTTTCTAGAAAAATGATATTTATGATAAGTAAAATAAAAAATATGAGCGAAATGGTAGGTAAGGATTTGTAGACAGACGTTTAGAACGGCAAGCTTGGCACCCTAAAGTAGCATAAAAGCTGATTTCTATCATTTTAAAATATGTATTATTTTCTAAAAATATGAAATGTATGCTTGAACTTGGCAAAATTTGAGCAACCATAAGAAAATGGAAGTACTGCGTTTACCTTGGATTGAGATACAAGTGAGCTAGTGCTTACACCAGACACAGCGACATGTGATAAAGTTTTCTTTTATTCAATGTGTTCCTGAATTACTGGCCTAAAAACTACTGCCCCACCCCAAGAACATAACATGGAACTGGTCCCTTGATGTCTACTCTACTGAAACCAAACAGATAACCTTTTCTTTTTCTTTTTCTTTTTTTTTTTTTTGAGACGGAGTTTTGCTCTTGTTACCCAGCCTGGAGTGCAATGGGGCGACCTCGGCTCACCGCAACCTCCGCCTCCTGGGTTCAGGCAATTCTCCTGCCTCAGCCTCCTGAGTAGCTGGGATTACAGGCACGCGCCACCATGCCCAGCTAATTTTTTGTATTTTTAGTAGAGATGGGGATTCACCATGGTGACCAGGATGGTCTTGATCTCTTGACCTCGTGATCCACCCGCCTCGGCCTCCCAAAGTGCTGGGATTACAGGCGTGAGCCACTGCGCCCGGCCCTTGCAAAACCTTTCTTTAAGGAAGGCATTGTTTTATACAAATAAATTGAGGCACAGAAAAGTTATGTAACTTGTCTTCTGAGGTTTTTATATGTTTAAATTTTTTAGAAAACTCAGAAAGCTACAACTCCCAAAAAAACATCATTTAGAGTTTTGAATTCCTTGAGAATCCTTACAACTGATGATTTGAAAGCTCATCCTGTACTTTTTCAGAGAATAGAATGTAAGTCATTCTATAAGCATTCAAAACAACATTGAGTGTCGGGAGTTCTAAAGGGTTTGCGTCACTGGTTTGACGCATTTTTAATGGATATAGAACATGAAAGAGTGAATTACCCACAGTAAAACCTGTTCATTCACCTTCTTAGGTGGAGCCAGTAAGTAGAAGAAAGATTCAGGGTAGTGAAAATGTAACAACCACTTGTATAAGCTTCCACCCATGGAGACACTATAGAAAAGAATGAGAGGAAATCCACCTCTCCAGGAAATATAACTGTCATAGGAAAAATGGAAAAAATATCCTTAGACCTGGAGTCAGGAAAATTGGGTTCAAGCCCATTGCCTCTTTTAACTTGCTGTGTGAGCTCAGGTAAATCTCTCCACTCCCCTGAGCCTCAGTTTTTTCATCTATGAAAAAGGGGATTGGGTCCTAGGTTGTCCTTGCAATGTTACTTCTTAATTCCAACACACTCTTACTCCTTGAGAGGTAATATCAATAGCTATGTCCTGCTTCAGCTGTTTATTGCCAAAGTGGTTTAGGTCGGTGGTTCTTAACTTTAGGGCACATTGGAATCACAGAGGATACGTGGAAACTCAGATTGCTGGGCTGCTGACCTGCAGTTTCCAAAACAGTAGGTCTGGGGTGGGAGCTCTGAATTTATCTCATAAGTTCGCAGGTGATATCAATGCTACTGGTGGAACCACACTTTGAGAACCACTGATTCAGGACTTGAGGCTTTTCAATAGATGAAAGATAAATGTAAGCACCTCTCAAGGTCAATTCCTTTTAGTAGGCTAGTGACTGCATGTTTAGGTTAACCTAAAATACTCTAAAAATATCAGACTGGATGTCAGAGCTGGGGAAAACTTCACTGATTGGAAAGAGACATATTTTCCCATACTCTAGAAAGGTATTCTGTAAAAGATGGGCGGCTGTGTTTGCCTTGTCTATATCTTTCTGGACCTATTCTACCAGACACTTTTGAGACTGTTTAAAACTTAACAGAGTCAGCCAGGCCAACATGCTGAAGCCCTGTCTCTACAGAAAATTGCAAAAATTAGCTGGGCATGGTGGCATGCACCTGTAATCCTACCTACTCAGGGGCTGCGGCAGGAGGATTGCTTGAACCCGGGAGGCGGAGGTTGCAGTAAGCTGAGGTTGCACCACCGCCTTCCAGCCTGGGCAATAGAGCAAGACTTGTTTCCAAAAGAAAAAAAAAGAACGGAAAAAAAGAGAAAAAAATTAACAAAATTACATTTGTGCAATTTGTGCAGAAGTAGAATGACTGTACTCAGGCACTGGCTCTGGTCAGGCTTCTGAGTCTAGAGAGCCACAAGCCAAACCTCTCCTTCTCTATCTAGGCTCTCACCTACCCCAGCGACCTACCAGAGACAAATTCCCGAAGTCAGTATCACACAGTGCAGTCAGGCTGCCTACTTTCTATTCCGTAATACCTAACAACGATTCCACCTTTAACCTCTCATACCTTTTTATCTCATCTATAAGAATGCAAAGGATAGCCCCATAGGCTTGTCATGAGGATTAAATGAAATAATAAAACCTAAGTTCTTAGAATCTCTGGCACACAGTACATGCCCAATAAAAGCTAAGCTGTTATTTCACTCCTTGCCAGAGAATATAACCTTAAACTATCCACTCTCCATGTCTGAACGAATGTACAAATATAACAAGGTCAAGGAAAATATTTAAGGTGAGATCAAGGAAACAGCTCCAGGGAGTGCTGCCCATCCATTTCTCGAAATCAAGCCATCATCATAAAGGCTGCATACTTAGACCACACTTTGTTTCGGGGGTTGGGAGTCCCCAGATTGTATAATTGCTTTTACTAAATTTAACTTTGGCCTGAGTCATGTCCTGAGAGACATCGTGAGAAGTAGTTAAATATAACTCACTAATTGAGGCAGGGATAGGAAAATGTCTTTTTCATCATACCTTGTCCTCTTTAGGAGGACCCACTACACTGATTTCTCCTAAGCAATGTTTTGCTGCTGCTCCCTGGATATTTTGATATGTTCGTATGCTGTATTTTCCTCTTTTTAGTTACCAGTAAGCTAAGGGCTAAATCGGTGCCCACCCCCACTATCGTATAGGACATAATGGCATGCGCTCACTTGGGTCCTGGTTTTATTTCATTTTATTTTATTGATACTTGACTTACCCTTCTAGCTGGATTTTTCTCGTCTCTTTATTCTATCACTTGGAATTGCATGTTATTTTTTCAGCCTCTTCCAAGATATTTTGGATAGAGCCAAGGTATAAATGAGGAAATAAATAGATTAAATGATTCAAATCATATAAGGCTACAGAGAATTATCATATTTTAATAATTTAGTGTCTAGTGAGACAATATTCTCTTAATTTGATTTATAGTTTAACATGAAGATGGAACATGGTTTCATCCACTGAACGTTTTAGTAATCATTCTTCCTTATCTTTCCATAAGAATAATTTTTAGAAGATGACAGCTTTAAGATGCTAGAATACTTAATAGAAAGAATTCATAAAATAGTGCACACATCACAAAGAGGGCATAAATCCCATCCAGTCTCATGAAATGTATACAAGCCTTAGTGATGGAAGGCCTTGTTCTTGCCTGCTGGGAGGGAATGGAAGGCTGGTCAGTCTCGTGACCTCTCTGGGAAGAGGATGATTTAAGGAAACCTGTGATTAACCATTTTTATAAAGTGAAATAACCTTTGGCAATTTGAACATGAACCTTCCTGCCTACCCTGTACCCCTACCTACTGGGTGAAACTGTTTTTAAAGTGTAGGATTTTGTGCCTTAGGCTTTCTCAAAGTAAGACCCACCATTATAAATAAGTCAAATTCAGAAGCCTCAGCCCTCGAGGTGAAGCCCAGCTTTTTTTGTGTGTGGATGGTGTGTCATGACATGGTATGATTAAATTGCTGTCAGTGA
Organism: Leontopithecus rosalia; assembly: GCA_028533165.1. Classification (NCBI taxonomy): domain Eukaryota; kingdom Metazoa; phylum Chordata; class Mammalia; order Primates; family Cebidae; genus Leontopithecus; species Leontopithecus rosalia. The sequence goes on from CM052662.1 coordinate 4,626,404, forward strand.
AGCAATAATCCCTCTGGGAATTACGAGGATAAAACCCTTTAGTGAGCTTTCTGATTCTCACGTGTAACAGAAAGACACAGGCCCTGATCCCGAGGAGCACTGAGTGCTGTCCAGCTGCTAGAACTGGCCAGTGCAGCATCTTCATTGACCTTCCTCTGGTTTGGTTCCCTGCCCAGAAGTCCAGGGAGTGACAGGTGTGCTTGGGACCACGTAGGAGGCTGCAGAGGGGCCTGCATTGCAAAACCTCCCTGCCAGCACCCAGCGGGGAAGGAGCTTCTTATCACAGCAGATTTTCATCAACCTGTCTCCTTGGCCTTCCTCTCTCAGCCAAGTGCACGATACGGCTTTTTAACTTTGTGGGTGGGAAGGTTCCTGAGACCTTTTCCTTACGCTTTCTTAAGATTCTCATCATTTTGCATCAGCATCTCCCTACTCCTCACTGGGATTCTCTTTCCATTTCATCCCTGCCCACCATATTGCCTTTCTTTCCCACAGAACACCACTTGCATTTTCAGAGGACTGAGTTTAATTTTGAGGCAGAAAATTACAGTCTTCAAAAGAGGTCTATGATCATGGAATCCTCACCATGCTGTAACTCAGATTCTTCTGAAAATTAAAATGTATACCTTTAAAATGTTCATGTTTTACAGCAATCAATCTTAGCATCAATCACTAAACCTTACCTGACATCGTATGCCTCCTGGGAAATGCAATACATACATAGATTCACCTAATTCTTTTCTTTCCATCATGGTATTACTTACATACTGTAAAAGTTTTAAAAATCTATGCACCCATGCTACTGTCCCCAAATCAAGATACAGAACTTTTCCAGCACCTCAAAAATTCCCCTGTGCCCCTCTAGGCTCAATCCGCATTCTCTGGCCCAAAGTGGTATGTCCTGATTTCTGACATCATAGATTAATTTTGCAGGTTCTTGTACTTCCAATAAATTGGATCATATCATATGTACACTTCAGTAAATGGCTTCTTTCTCTCAATATAATGCTTTCAAGCTTTATCCATATTGATTTGCCTAACATCAGTTACTTCTTTTTAATGCTAAGTAGTACTTCTTTGTACGAATATTTTACATTTTGTTTATCCATTCTCGTGTTGGCAGATATTTGGGTTGTTTCCAATTTGGAGTGACTGTAAATTAGGAGTGATTTTGCAGAGAAAGCTATTATGGACATTCTTGTAACAAGCCTTTTATTGTGGCCATGTGATCCGATTTTTCTTGGATATATATGTAGAAGTAGAATTGTTAGGTCTTCTCTGAAATACTCCTGCCAAAAACTGTCTCTAATTTGTATCAAGTAAGGCCTATAGGCCCAACTTTCAGTTTACCGGAAACAAAGAATGGAAGAACAAGTTAAAAAACCAACAGAAAACAATGACATTTTATATGATGACTGGCCTGCTCTCCAACAAGTCTGTGTCATGCAAAAAAAGATGTAGGGCGGGTTGAGGGGGAGAGGAGAAAGGGCGGTATTGGTTTGGATTCTAAGAAATGTAAGAGTCATAATATCCAAATATAATGTGTGGTCTTAATTGGATCCTGGTTTAAACAAACCCAGCTATAAAATATATATTGGATAGATTATGAATTGGGTTTTAGGCAATAATAGGAAACATTTGTTAATTATATTAGTTGTGATACTGAGATTGTCATTATATAGAAAATATTCCTATTAAAACATGTTTAGAGGTGAAATGTAACATCTGTAATTTACTTTGAAAAACTTCAGCAGAAAAAAGTATATGAAGCAAATATGGCAAATGTTAAAAATTTTAAATTTAAGTGAAGGGTACACGGGTGTTGACTGCACAATTCTCTTTTACTATATGTTTGAACATCTTCATAAGAGGAAAAAATTATTTTTGGTTATATTAAATATAATTATTATATTTGGCTCTAGTAATTTGATTTTTTATTTCCATCCTGTTTTAATCCACAGAAAATAAGCCCTTTTATTTGTTCATCACACTCCTCCCAGCTTAACACAGTAGATGGCAAAATAGAGAGCCAGTGGGGCTATATAGTAAGATCTTAAAACAAGTTCCCATGTAATACATGCCCTACTTACAATATTATCAACATACCTGACAATTTCTAAGACTAGAGATCATTATCCAGTGAGCTACAGCAAGTTATGAAGCAGGGACAGTTGAATAGATTTAGGTTTTAATTTACAGAGCCCTTTGTAAAAGCTGCAGGAATCAGAAACGTTAAAAATTTTCAAGACATCTCTACCTCTCTCTCTAACATGTTGCAACACTGTAGAGAGTTTATTTTACATGAGCAATTTCTGTCCACAATATTCTAATTGTGAGTATCAAACGGAGTTTCACCTCCTACCACCCTGGTGATTCATAGCCTTCTTGCCAGCTAAGTTAAACTCTGTTTTGTCTGGTTAAAATGATTTGGTATTTTGCACAAACAGATCACCACTTCTTTCCTCCCCATCCATAAAAGAAGCCTCTCTTGCTTCCCCTCGGAGGGGTATTCATGCAGGTCAACTGTCTTCACCAGCTGTTCTGCCCTCTTTTCCTTAAATGCATTATCGTTTCACCACATTTTGCTATTTTAAATCAAGAGAGCCTCACAGTCAAGGACAGTATTACTCTTTTCCACCTAGTGCCCTCCTTAATGTTGGTGGGAGAAACACAGTTACCAGTGATTAAAACAACAGGAATATGGAGAAAGAACATGATTTAAGATAAGCATTTGTTCGGGGACATTTGGTGGAGCTCAGATCTTGTGTAAAGGTCTCTGGTGGATGAAGAATATAGAATAGAGTATAGTTTCTATGGTGTAAATTCAAAAGACGCAAACGATGAGGTTTTTTTATTAGCTGCTGTGTGACCTTGTGCAAGCCACTTAACATGTCTTAGCCTCAGTTTTCCCAACTGCTCAGTGCGGAGTTCAGATCAAATTATTCCAAGATTGCATACATTCTAATACTTAACAACTCCCAAGTCTGTTACAGATAAGATATTAACTGTGCAACTACTATATGAATAACATATAATAGGAGAAAAGCTCCACTAAGAAAATATTTGACTTAAAGCTGTAAAGCTTTTGTCAAAAAAAGTTGGAGACAGGAGGCTGAGGCAGGAGAATTGCCTGAACCCAGGAGGCAGAAGTTGCGGTGAGCCGAGATCACGCCATTGCACTCCAGCCTGGGTAACAAGAGCGAAACTCCGTCTCAAAAAAAAAAAAAGTTGGAGAAAACTAATTTTTCCAAGGATACAATATAGCCAATAAAAAATGCACAGAACACTGCGTTTGTCTTCTATCGACAAGAGAATGAAGATGGAGCCCTGATGAAAGAGAATAAGCAGATTTGTTGAATTTCTCCAAACAGCAAAAGGTCCCATCACAATTTGGGAAATTTAATCAGTGAGAAAGATCATAGTAAGATACAAGAGGTAACACCAGGACCAGCCAAATTCACATTCGGATGTCTCATCGTAGCTGCAGTTGCTCACCCACCATAGATCTGCTTTCATCGCTCACCTATTTGTATTCACTAATACTCTCTCATTGTCCTTAATTTTTGCCCAATTATTATTATTTTTTTTGTTAAAAACAGACACAACAGATTAAGGATGTAAAGCTGAATAGCTCAGCGCATTAGTCAAAACAGACCTTTGAAATGGCACACAATAGTTCCCCAAGGTGGTTTGTTTTGTCCCCTTTCAAAGCTGGGCTTCTCCCTCACTCCACCTTTCCTGTCTTAGTCAGGCTTTGTACCAACCAACTCCCCTCCGCTTGGACCAGGTAGGGTCAGCTGGAGGTGAAGCGCTGGTGAGGTGATGGGAAAAAGCGCAGTCTGGCTCGGGATGGGACTCTCTCGTGGTATCATTTAGAGGTCACGGTTTTTACCCTAGCAGATTTTCATAGGGTCCTTCATTAAAAATTAAGATTCTACTACATTACAAAACAGTTTGGCAGGCTTCTAGAAATTGCCATAAATAATTTATCAGCTCATCCATTCTGATTTCTTCCAAATACTATCTTTGTTATTTTTAGCACAAAGGAAATCATATTTAACTATTGAGTTCAGTGGAGATGGAAGGAAAATGGCCACCAAGTAGAGCATTTAACCAAATTATGGGAAAGCATTTCAGTTCTTTCCACATCTGATTATATCAATAAATGATAGACAATATATGATTGAAGTTAGTAGTGTGGACCCTGTACTGAACAGGAAAATGTCATTTGAATTAAAAGAAAGCAGTCTATTGAAGCTCCAGGCAGGATTGGCTGAAATAGATGATCCCTAAATTATATGACTCAATTCAACGAATATTAACTGAGCCCTCTTATGATGTACAAAATAAGTGAGTCAAATCCTTCTCCATATAGACCTCTCCGTGTAGCCGATATTGCTGAATAAATTGTCTGGTTGGAATACAAACTGCATATTCCCATGAGAATGACATAATCTATGTCAGGAAGATTAGATCACAACAAAACCCCTTAACCCATACTGTGAAGCTCATCTTAAGTTCTCAGAGTTGTTTGGAAGCCACACCAAACAACTCTGTTTCCATCAGAAAGATAATTCTTTGATTTAACTCAGGACAGAAAGACATTTCCTCTAGGGGTGTTTCTACCACTTTTTCTGGCACATGCAGTAAAGATGGAAGAACAGCAGTTGAGGCTGGAACTAAAGAGGAAGGAGAAAGCGAAGCTGCTCTGGGGCCAGCATGTATTCACAGTAATCCTGGTGGCAAAGGCAAGAGGCATGGGTGAGCTCCAGTCAAAGGGGAGGAGTCAGTCCATGGGGCTGATCACATAGGGATAACCCATGCCTCCCAAACACAAGTCTAATAGAGGTGTTTGATGGGGTTGCACTAACACAAACAAAATACTGTTTGTCTGCCTGGGTCCCCACACACAGAACAGTGGCAACTCATCCTTTCTCACACTCAAGGTATTTTGTGTGCTCTAGAATACAGGTTCCACACCACAAGGGGCTGCCCATGCTGGTCTTAACAATGATGAGGCGTACCCCTGGGTACTGAGTCAACTCTTCTGCCGCTATGACTCTTTTCTGCTTCTTTTTGTTAAAATTATACTTTGAGTTCTGGGGTACCTGTGCAGACCATGCAGGTTTGTTGCACAGGTGATAGCCTGTGATAAAGAAAATGTGGCACATACGCACCATGGAAGACTCTTTTCTGCTTCTAACACTGGCTATGTGGGTCCCAGATCACACCAGGAAAACCATCAGTTCCTTCTGATATGTAGCAAAATCTCTAATTCTTGCTTTAATTGGGCTCCTGGTAGGCTCTGAACTACAGAGAAAAAGACACCAAGCCACATCCTCCTCCCTCCATGACACGCTGTGGTGTGTTCACAAGGCAGTTCTGCCTTACACTTCTTAGCACTAGGCTGCAGAAATTCAGCTATGTTAATATAACTTCCCTGTAGCCAGAAAGCAATCTGAGCAAGAAACAGAATGATACACCAGTGCTATTAGACTCATTCTGCAAACCTCATTTTCTTGGCTTGTGAAGTTTCCCCCCACGAGATTCCTCACTCTCTCCTGTTTAGAAGTCTCTGATGGCCTGACCTGCCAACCTTCCAAACCACATTTGAGTTTGTATCAGTATACAACAGCTGAGGTCATTGCTCCAGGACCCTTGTTAAAAATGAATAGTTTATGAGTTGGTGTTTATAAGTCAGGGAATTCCTTCACACAAGTATTTCATATAAGAATAATAATGTTAAGAACATAAATTGAATTAAAAATGTTTTGACTACTGACATATAATCACGTTCTAAACTCCCTGGAGCACAGCTTTATGAAGCTGTTCCACTTTTCTGTTTTGCTATTTCTAAGTCTTTCTGGAGAGGATAAAATGGGCTCTGTAGGGGACTGTTAAGAGGGACGAAAAGAGAAAGAGTACCTCAAGAATGTCACCAAGTGTGACAAAGGGATAGAAAGGGGGTGTCAAACCAAGACTGCCTTAGAATGATGCACCTACAAGCCACTGGCACCAAGAGCGACTCCAGTGGCGATGTATATATAATTCCTTCGGCAACAATCTCAATAATAACTAATATTGGCATGGTGCTTACAGCTAATGAAACAAGAGCACATTCGTTATCTCACTTAACCCCCACAATAATCCACTGAAGTGACGTATTATTATTATTCCCAGTTGCCAAATAAAAAAAAAAATGAGCTTAGAACCACGAAGTCATTTGTTCCAGATTTTCCCAAGTAGGAAAGAAAGCTAAGGCCCGAATTTGTGTTTTCTGAGATGAAATCCCACTCTCTCCCCATTGGCACATACTGCTTCCGTGTTCATTCATGGAAATTCACTCCACAATTTCTCATCAAGGGCCTACTTGGTGCTAGTCACTATTCTAGATTCTTAGAGGAATGATGTTTAAAAATGAGCACCCTCAGAAGAGTGTCTTTTAAACTTAGCTTTTTATTTGGAAGCGATGACAGCTTCACAGGAAGTTGCAAAGAGAAAAAAAAAACCTCAGGGAACTTTTTACCATATGAGAAAATAACGTTTATCCACAGGTGTCTGCAATGCAGCATAGAATGTGTGCTTCTTCTATGCTAATGAGGGACTCTCCGGAGATTTGGGCAGGAGTGACTGGGCAGGGCTTCCTGGAAGAAGTAGAATTTGGATTGACCTAGAAAAGATGAGTATGATTTCTATAAACATACATCGAAGTAGACAGGAGAAGCATTCCAGGGACAGACACTAACTTGGGCAAAGACACAGAGATGGAAAAGTGCAGGGCAGGTTTAGGAAAATAGAAAGTGTCCAAGGGGTAGAAAAGATATATTTTTAATAAGCTTAAATTCCAAGCTATTCTCTATGGTGTGTTCTGTTTAAAGGTCAACATGAATGGAAAGAGATGGACTTAGCCCCTTTTCTTGAACATCCACAGGGGTGGGCTCAGAACTCTCAGGGCTAAGAAAGCCACAGCTTTGTATTTCTCTGGTACAGAAATCCAAAGGACTTTTATTTGTAGAAGGAAGAAGGCATTCTCAAAGTTTTTCTTAGAAAAGTGATACAGTAAGGGTGAGCAGACACTTAGTAAACTAAGTAGAAATGGGTTTCCAGAAAGCTGTTGCTCCTTTTCCTAATTCAGACCAGCATATTTTCCATCTTTCAACTTACCCACCGACCCTAACCTTGCACCAAAACAGACTTGAGGGTCTCAAGATAATGCACACAATTCAGCAAGAGAGTTTAAATTAAAAATAAAATGAGGCAAAGCTATTTATCAAAGGGTGCTGTGCAGATATTGTTCATTCCATGACTCAGAACCAGTTCTAAGAACAGCTAAAGGACACGTTTCTCTCTGGTCTCTTTATCCACGTTTTTGTTCTTTGTTTGAAAAAACTTGATTTGTTTTTGTTTTCACGTATATACTGAATCTTGTAACTAACAGTGTTTCCTTCTTTTTATTGGCTGCTAAAAATGGCAGAGCCGAATTTGTGCCTCACCTTTAGGAAATATAAAAGATGTCATGGCTTGAAATTTGTGCGTCAACCTCACTTTTGACACTAGAGCCATGAAAAACATTTTGCCCTCTGATCCATCTGAAGTTAAGAAATATATAAAGTATTGTTAACTTACCTGCGTAGCTTTTTCCTTAAGAAAATTTTCAAGAGTGTTTTCAAGCAGGACAAATATAATTTCACTAGGAAAATAGAATTTGGATATCTCCACTATGAAAAGCTGTAGTTGAGTCAAAAAATAGCAAATCCATTGTGTCCCCTTTCTTAAAACAATCAATCTTTTTGAATATTCCCCCATAATTCCCCACCCACACCTCCACCTCACCCTGAGTAGTCTTCAATAAGCATTTGGAAAAAAAAGTATTAATAAAACCAATCTCTTCAGGCACTTTCACACATACAGCACCACTGTCAGGTTAAGAGTCTTCAATAAAATATTTTTAATATGTACATTATATAACACTGGCTACATAGTGAGCCAAACCACAATCCCTTGTTCAGAGTAGGTGCTCAATAAATACTTGTTGCTTATATTTAATCTGTGTGTGTGTGTGTGTGTGTGTGTGTGTGTGTCTATTTACACTGGAGCCCCCGAGAAAGGAATTGTTGTATTGCAAGCAAAATACAAAAATTTATTTACAATCACTCAGTGTTATCCTCCACTCTAAAACAGCTATAGTTGAACCTAGTTACACAGTAAGCAGAAGCTTTCTTTTAATCCAATGAGCCTTGTAGCTTTGATAAATTTAAGTCTATCCTTCCTGCTACTTGTTTTGCAGTAACCACTGCCTCGTCTATGGACTCTTGATAATAAAGCATTTATGGGTCTTCCATCAGGGAAAAAGAACCACAGACGAAGCTTTTCTGGTTGCTCCCCCACTCTACCTATTTCAGGGTGTGGAGGGAGGAGAGGCAACTGTAATCCACAAAAGGATTCAGCTCTGGCTGCCTTCCTTCACCTGTTCAGCAGGTGGGCCCCAGGTGAGCGCCAGGCTCCTGGGTTTGGCAGAGTTACTCTGCTCCTTTGTTTAATCACCAGTTGCTTTCTCTGCCTGTTTGTTTTTCTGGTTTGATTTCCTGTCCTGTTCATTAGTCAGTTCGTTCTTCCTTGTTTGTTCTGTCTCCTGTGTGTTTCTGCAGTTTACCTCGCTCCTCAGCACCAGAAGGCTAATATCCTTTGTTCCTTGTAATCTGCTTTCCTGTGGTGGCAGGGAGTTGTTAGACACATGTGTACATGTTTGGTGTACAGGGAGAAGGTTAAAGAGTTATCTGAGCATGATGAGTTTGTGGAAATGGCCAAATCTTTGGTAAAGGAGCGGTGCTCACCTTCCTCCTTGACCCCCATGTACTCAAAGGATTTCTAAAGCAAAATCTTTGGAGTAGGCGGTTGACACTCTCAAGTGCTAGCTTGGTTATGTTTCGTTTTGTTTTTTAACTTCTTAACTCAGCATACTTTTTACCAAGTAAATTTGTACTTGTGGTGTTTAGAAAGTCAAACACAACAGCAAAGTGCTATACAAAATTGCTCTCTCTGAAAAACAATTCCTATAACCAACTTCAAAAAAAAGCGAGAGATTTTTGTGGTCTCAGCTGTTCAGCACAGAACCATTTGTCCCTGGTAGGGGTCACTGTAGAATATGCGATCATTTAAAGCGTTGGGACAAAAGAGTAGGATGAGATGCTTTCTAAGTTTCACTGCCTGCTTTGGGGCTTGCTTTAAATTTAATTTGAACAGTCCCAGCCTGCTCAAATCAGAAATTTGGGCTCACAAAAGAATCTTGATATTACAGATGCCCACTAATTTGGAATTTTTCAGCATTTGGAATCATTCTAATGGATTTAGGAAGAATGTACTTTATTTAATCTGAGGGGAAACGCAAACACAAAATTTTGAATATAAAATGCAGCTATCACAATGCTTAGGCAAAATTGCTTCTAAGTCCTATAAATAGTAACCAAAACCCCTGAAGTGGTAGGAAAATCACTTGATAAAAATGTTGAAATCTTCACTTCTGGAGATTGTGATGCAGTGGCTCTGGGGAGTGTATAGGAAAGCTACATTTTAGTGAATGCTTCTCAGATGATTCTTATTATTAAACAAGTTTCAGAAACTCTTCTTTTGAAGCATCCACCAACAATGCATACAAAAATTACAAACCAGTATTCTCCATTGATTAACCAAGTGTCCTCTGCCACAAGTTTCACTACTTAGGAAATATCAAGAATCTAGTTATAATCATTGATTACACCTGAAAGTAATAATTCAATTCCCAAAGCACGCATCTCTTCAATACCTTACTGTGCAAAAGATTGCCCTAGGTACTAAGGATTAATACAAAAGTCAGATCTTGCCCTTGACAAGTTAATTACCCTATGATAAAGTTATATTTATTTATTCAATATTTCTGAATTTTTTCTGAGTTATCTATTTATTAAATCAATACATACAGACTTTCTGTTTTATGCCAGGCACTGGACTGAGTAACTTGAAAATATCTCCTCTGTCCTTAGGGAGCAAATGTGGAGGAAAATCAAGTAAACTGATAAGTGACTGTACAGGCTTTACCTGCTATGACACAGGAAGCCTGGAGTGGTGTGAGAACACTGGGAAAGGGTCCCTGATCCAGCCAAAGGGAAGGGGGGGATATGTGGGTGTAGGTGTGTGTTAGGGGGAACAGGGAGGTAAATACAAGTTTACCTCAGGGCCTAGTGGGTAAATATAAGTTACCAGGGTGAGACAGGCATTAAAGTGTGTTCCTAGCAAAAAGGCATGTCATGTGCAAAGGCATGGAAGCAAGAGCCCTGTGTGATGGGTGATGCCAAGTCGTTGAGTAGGACAAGAGCCAGAGTCCTCCTACTTAGGACTGATGCACAACCTCATTCTAGTATTCAGATATTGGCCTACTAGGGAGGGGGCAAAAACAAACCAAGCTTTTCTTCATCAAAAAAAAAAGTTGTCTGTACATTTGTATACTTGGGTGCCAGGATTCAACTCCATATTGGAAGTTTGTTGTAGAGTTGTTATTTAGAATAAGAAAATACATCTAATATAATCAGGTGAATTCAGGAGTGAGAAGGACAGAGGGAGAAAGAGAGAGGTAGAGAGAGAGAAGGCAAATCACATACTTCCACATCTCCAGAATTCAAATCATCCCACTACTTCTGTGATTTAAATCTTGTGTTTAGAGTCAATTTTCTTTATAAAAGTAATCAGTAATATAAAATTGCATCTCTAGACCTGCCTACTAGTTGTTGCTAAATAAAGCTGTTTTCTTTTCTTTATATTTAACACTTCCTATGTAAACTCGTTTTGCTGATAAAACCCATATCCACTTTAACTTCGCCTATGTCCACCTTTTCTCAATTTTTCCCCTTTAAATCATTCACAGTATTAGAGCCAAAGCAAGTGAACAAATGTTTTAGTTGAAAATGACCCTACTATTATAGTTAGTTTACTGTTTTACAGCATATTGAGATAGTACAATTTTTCAATATTGGGGTGGTTATAAATCAAATCTTTTAACATATTAAGGGTTTGGAATTTTCAGTTTGTACTTATTAACCACAATTTGTAGCTGTAAAATGTATTTAGGCATATCTGACCAGAGCTGCCCTGTTCTCATTAGCTGTCCCATGCATCACCTTTCAGAAATGTGAATTCGACAGCTGGGTTTCTCCCAGAAAGCTGCCTCAGGGAAGCCAGCAGGAGGATGATGTGCTTCGACTTCAGTCTCAGTCAGTCCCTACTGTGGACAGCATCACATTACTTCCTTTTCACAAATCAGACACAATTCCTGCTGCAATGAATTTCTAGCAGGAAATAACAGGAATCCATCACTTCGGTTTTTCTTTTCAATCATGCAATCAATCAAACATTTACTGAAATACTGCAATCAAGAAACAAGATCAACAAATATTTACTGAACCCAGTAACTTTGGGAAGGCCTGTCTCCTGGAGGATCTTACTGGGATCATCTGCACTGGGAGGGTCAGAAGACATGTAAAGTGTAGCCCCATTTTAAAAAATGCAGATAACCTGGTCGGGAAGCTCAAACCAACACACGTGAAACAGAAAAATAAGCAGTGTGGCTTTTGGATGCTCAGGAGTGGACCACTGCTGTTGGTGAGTTGTAAAGAAGAAGGCTAGAAGCAGAGGATGTGAGCTGAATTGTGGAACTTGAAAGCTAAAAGGAGATGCTTCTTAGCAGGAGGGAACCACTGTGAGTTCCTGGGTCTGGAATGACATGAAATTGCACTTTGGGAAGATTTTTAGGTCTTTAATTATTTCCTCCCACTTGTCATTCATCTGGGAGCCAAGGAATAGTATAAATTATGCATCTCAAAGATTGTCACCTGATCTAAGTAATGCACGGTAAAATGTAAAACACAATGTTTGCTCCCCGCCTTCAAGTAATGCAGGATTTTATACCTTAGACTCACTTAAAGATGATGAAGCCAATGGCTGGTGGGATTAATGTCTACGTAAAACAGGCCCGAGGTGATTTTAGACCTCAGACAAACTTTAATCTACTGAAGACTGCTGCAATTAGTAATAGTAGCCCAAAACAAGAAACCTGCTTGCTTCTGTAACCAAACTGTCCCTTAATAAAGATTGATAAATACATAAAATGTGTGCCAATTCTTCCTAACTCCCAGGCCCAGGGCTGGCATTGCTAACTGATGACTGGATTCTTTCTTGCTATGTTTTAACTGGCCTCACAGCACTTCTCAAATGCTCTATAGGAAGGATCTAACTATTGATTGGAGTTGTCCCTGAAGATAAAAACTGTTTGTTACTCTGTACTAACAGGTGACTTTTCCTAAAATAATGACTAATAAATTCTTCCAATAAATTGTGCCCACTTACTTCAATATAATCTTTTCGTAAACCCACAATATCTTTGTATCCTTTGGTTTATTATTTAAAGCTGGAAGAAAGGATTCTCAACATTCTTTCATCCTTAGATGCAGTATAATATGTTAGAAGAGCGATCTGTGTCATCTGTGTAGGTCACAGTTCAGGTAAACAGACATAAGCGCTCTAAAAGCACCTTGCTGGAGAACTGCTCAGAATGGAGTCTGAGTGACAAGAGGACCTCAGAAGACCTGTCTCTTTTTGCCCTTCTACGGTGTGCTGAATGGCAATTAGAGAAGCATCAAATGCTTCTAGGAGAGACAGAATGTTGAATGCCGAAGATGATGGTAATCAAGAATTATTGAGTGTTTACCATGTACTACTTACGTAAAAGCCTTCTCAACACTATCTCATGTAATCCTCACTGTAAGTCTGTGTTATAGCTATTATATCCCATTTTATAAACCAGGAAATTGAGATTCAGAGAAACTAAGGAATTTTTCCAGTGTCATACAACTGTTAAGCAGCAAAAACACAGTTTGCACTTAATTCTGTTTGATTCCACTACCGGCGCTGTTCAATGGAACCTTTTATGATGATGAAAATGGTCCCTACCTAGTGTCCGGAACAATGGCCACTAGTCACATGCGGCTGTTCAGGACTTGAAATGTGGCTAATGCAATTGAGTGACTAAATATTAACTTTGTTTAATTTAAATTTAAATATGAATAGCCACATGTGACCGGTGGCTACTGTATTAGACCGCACAGTACTAAACTATAAACTCTATGAGGACAGGTGCCGTGTTGTTTGGCTGATGACTGTATCAACTTTAGCACAAGAGTCCAGCATGCTTAATATACGATAATATTTTAAACAAATAAGTTTAACATTTGTGCATGTAATTCCTGTAGAAATCTTATCACCAAAACTCTAACTCCTTGGAAAACTCATTCAAGTTCCTAATGCTTCAAGACTCACCATCACCACCGGGATAAAATACGATAATAATAAAGATAATGTTATTTCTCTACCTCAGCATATGAGGAAAAACGAATCAAAATAAGCCAGTTTTGTGAAGGAAATTTCACCTGTGAGTCACTGATCACCCAGAGGATAAAACCCAGTTCTTTTCATCTTTATCAGCAGAAGAAAATACATTTTTACTTGGTATAAAGAAGCCAAGTGAGTTAGAAGTCATCTGCCTCTTTTCCTAATGTAATGGAAAACCATTTCTCTTAGCAAATGTTTATAAATATGCCAATACCCATCACTGAAACCAAAAGAAAGTCAAAATGTAGCTTAAGAGTATATGGATAATTCCAAAAGTGGATCTTAAAAAGAGAAAAATGCAACACAATTTTTTTGCCTACATGACGTCAAAAATCTAGATTTATTTCCCCTCATAAAAATATGTTACAGGCCAGGTGCAGTGGCTCATGCCCATAATCCCAGCACTTTAGGAGGCTGAGGCAGGCAGATCACCTGAGGTCAGGAGTTCAAGACCAGCCTGGCCAACATAGTGAAGCCCTGTCTCTACTAAAAATACAAAAATTAGGTGGGCATGGTAATGGGCACCTGTAAACCCAGCTATGTAGGAGGCTGACACAGAAGAATCACTTGAACCCGAGAGGCAGAGGTTGCAGTGAACTGAGAGCACACCACTGCACTCTAGCCTGGGCATCAAAGTGAGACTCCGTCTAAAAAAAAAATACACACACACACACACACACACACACACACATACACTACATAAATCATTTTAAAGGTAGTTTTAATTAAATACTTTTACATTTTACTAATGTAAAATAGTGTCCATACTAATGTGAGATGATACTAAGGTGGCAACTGTTGATAGCTATTTTATTTGAGACAATTTGCAAAGGTACTTTAAGAAACTTTATCAAGTCTTCCTAAAGCAAGAAGGTGCTCTCCTGATACCTTTACTTTTGGTCAAGTTTCTATGAAATCAGTGCGTTTCAAACTTTATTGGACATAAAACTACTCAGGAAACTTGCTAAAAGGGCAAACTCAGTCACCACTTAAGTATTAGAAAAGCCCAGGAACCTGGATTTAAGCAACCTTGTCATTTTGGTTCATGAACTTAGAACCATACACTTAGAAACTCTGCAACTTCTTTAAGGTAACTCGATTAAGGGAACAGGGAAAAGATTTGCTTGATGGAATGTCCCCTTTCTCGGGAAGCCTGCAAAATTGAAATACTTGGGTCAGGGTTACACTGTGGACTGTCCTGCTGCATCAGTTTCATCAGCCCCATCCCTCTTCTCCCTACCACCACCATTTTGCATTTTTGAAGTCATTGATCCCTTACCCCCAACTCTCAAAGTAAGCATGGAATTGCTAATGAGTTTGAGCCCACGCTCATTGCCAGCGTGGCCTATATGGGTCCTATCAGAGTGAAATCTAGGACTTTTGTTCTGCTGGGAGAAAGACATTCTATCTCTCTTTTCCTGGGCATGTATGGGAAAGAATGCAGTCTCAGTAACTGTTGGCAGCCATCTTGCAACCATGTGGGAAACCAGGCTTGAGATAAAACTGACACCATGAGCAAAAAGCAGAGCAAAGAGACAGACAGGGTCTTTAGGGGCATTGTTGAACTAGAAAAAACTTCCACACTTCTCTGTTACTTAAGTTAATACATTCTCCCATTGTTTTGTTTAAGTTTTCCGTTTTTTGGAACATAAAAAATCCTAACTGATACAGGCTGCTGTCTTAAATTTTATACACCCATTTTTCTTTCTTAGCTTTGATCTCTGTGTCTCCAAGATGTTGTTTTGCTGCTTCCTTTCCAATACCCCTCTAAGCCATTCTGTAAAGGCACAGGTAAATGTCTAAGTTTTCACTACTCACTTACCCCTAACATATGATCGCTACAATGTCCTTGCAATTCCTTCTATTCACTGCCACTTTCTCTTCTCACTGGAACTGAGCCATCAGATATACAAGTAGTTCTACCTCCTGGCAAAAGAGAGCTATTAAAGACCCTTTGACTGACTTAATGAAGTCCGTATCTTTACAAGAAACTGCCTTTCCAAAGGCTTGATGAATGTAGTATCTCCCACTCAGAACCCTCTGTGCCCTTTTATTCTTGCTTCCCTAGGATTTTAGGTGCATTTCAAAAGCATTTACATATCCTTCAGCATTTGGTTATTTCACATAATGTCTTTTCATATATTGTCTCGTTGCAGTAGAAAGATGCAGAGGAAACCACAGTGGACATCCGACAGAAGTCAGACAGCCCCTTGCAGGGGCCTTGGGGGCACCTGAATAGATGAGGCCACCCAAGAAAACCCTGGACTGCCAATCCACCTGTACAAGGAGCAGCAATTGTGGATTCGCTGCTCTGAGGACAGAAAGCAGAAACATCCACCCTTTTTGTTCCCCCTTCACTTGAGGAGATGACAGCAAATGAAATGAAAAGGCCAAGAGTGAAAACCAAATCCAGGAAGTTTGTAAGGCAGAAGGAAACAAAAAAAAGTCAAATAAAATTTCAATTTTTTCATGGCTTTGGGAATAAGGTAGAAGAATTTTTACTAAGAACTCCCTTCTAGTAACTACATGGGCTAAATGGGATTGAAGCAAGTAAGGCCTATGGCATATTTTCATCAATCTCTTGTTTCCAAAGGAAATACCAAGGAAATCAAGGGTTCATCTAAAGAAATGTTATCGCCAAACTTATTTGTTTGTCTGTTTAGTTGTTGCTGTTTGCTTTATCACTTATATAATGTTAACATTCTTTTAAAATGGGCAGATGGACCTCATTCAAGTTCTGACAGTAACTCTTTGTTGTTGGTACAAATGGCTTCAGAGGTATTTAATTACCATTAGTAGTCATCCATTTGCTCCTGGCTGGTGACATTTGGAATAGTAAGCAGGCAGCATTCTTTGTGTCCAGTGAGTTCATAGAAAGTTAAACCTACTTTTGACAACAGACTCAAGCTTAGTTACCATTAACCCCTCTTCAGTTACTAGATGATGTGTTTGAACAGTATGAATGATTAATGAAGGCTAAATACCCCAGTTTCTATCTTAAAACCTTTTTGTTAGCTGCTGGAGAGTTGAGTGACTGGCAAGGTGAGTTCAGCTCAAGAAAGTCTTTCTGCAACCCGTTGCTTGCACTTTGAAAAAAATTAATTTGTCAGCTATTTATTTTCAAAAAAGGTGGAAAAAATCAGAAATTCTCATCCTGATGCCTTTTCTTTTGCACAGACAAATACCAGAGACCATCATTTTTGCCAGCTTGGCATCAGAAAGTGTCCTTTGAGTGCATGTCTAAACTAGGGACGTGATCACTTGCTTTCAAGGAAACCAAGATAAAATGTTGTCAACTAGTAGCATCTCATTACAAAGCTTCTTCAAGTAGCCCCTGAATTTTCCTGCAGCAAATTCGAGGATTGTTCTTGGGTAAAGGCCAACCTATCATCCATTACATTGGGGAAACTACTTATGTCTGGCAGCGTGTTCGAGGTAGGTAGACGTGTGAAGACGCGCAGGACATTTACGGTCTGATCTGTGGGAAGCGCTCCTATAGTTAGCTCCTCCAGAGGCATCCTTTGCAAAAGAGGTGACACAAGACGCCAGGCAAAGCTGGACACTAAGAGAAAGCAGAGATTAGAAATGCACACAGAGTACCAAAAAAGTAAACCTGGCAGCTGCCTCCAAGAAACAAAGCACACAGGAGAAAAGAAACAAAAACAAGCTGGATTTGTAAGGAAATAACACAGGCTGGGAACACAGTTTAAGCCTATCTTTAGAAGGCTATCTTTAAACAAACTTAATAGGCATTTGCAGAGGTTTCTTTAACTGCGCCTTAAATTTCATTCTCTTCACTTTTATAATTTTATAGCATTTAGGGTGTCACTTACGATATATTTGATCACTCAAACAGCCCAGAACTTCAGATCCGTAGCAAGTGACACCAATATGTCTACCCAATAGCCTTTGTAAAAAAAAAAAATTGTTATGTCTTGTTTGGTATCTATTTGATAATTACCTCTTCACGCATTTCCAAATAAAGTGCTTCATAGTGTTTTTAATTAATTCTACACTAATTTTTGTAAATGTGCTTTGTCTATCGTTTTTATCAACTACGTGTTGTTATAGCCTAAGGATTCCCTCCCAAAGACAAGAAAGTGAAGTGAGATCTGAACTAGTGTTTCCCGAAGAGAATTCACAAAGCCATCGCATTTATTGATTGATTCCACAAACATTTTACTGGGCATTTATTAGGCTCTTGGCAATATGCCAGGCACCGAGGATACAGACATGTTTACTATCCAGCCCTTGCCCACAACGATCTCGCTGTCTCTTTGAACAGACAAGTAAGGATAATAGCAATAGCTTATAGATATTAATAATGGTTGACACAGCTCAGGGCATGCAGACAGTGTCCAGGAACAACACATTGTAAATGTGTGGTCGGTTAGAAAAAGGATTTTGCAGAACCAGCAAATCATATGAATTCTGATGGAGGCATGATTAGCCTTCAATGTTAGGAATCTTCACCCTGGAGTGGATATGCAGCTGACTAGGACAACTCATAAGACAAACATAAAGCAAGGAATTTCCTGGATCAATCCTCTCAAGCCAGGTTCTACACAGCAGCTACAAAGGATGTCTAGATGCAACTCGGAACCCATCTGGGTCTCCACAGGCTCCTCTTAGCTAAGTCCCACCCTGCTCATAGTGTGCCGGGGGAAAGAATACCCAAGCTCCTCCTGTATGCAGTGTACAGCACTGAGCGCTTTCCTGATTCATGCTTCTGTGATGAGGTAAGAGGAACAGATCATCTAACTTCTGGCTTCTTCCAGGACCATTCAACCCAAGTGAGCAGCCACAAGGGCTGCTGGATGGAGTTCATGAAGTTTTAGGGTGGGATAGTCGTGGAGGAGTGGTAGCAAATGGCTTCAGACTTCTCCCTGGCAGCCACTAACTGGAGATGGAGGTAGCAGCAGGGAAAGGAACAGGAGAAGCCAGGCCTAGGGAGTGGCAGGGAGGGTGTGTGGGCCACCCAGAAAGCAATAAAAAGGCACACCCATTACAGCATGCAAATGGCCTCTAATTGGAGAATTTCAACTTTGGCAAAGGCCTTTGTCTCAGTGGCTTCTTCTATTAGAGGCTCCAACATTAGCTCTTAAAATAACAGATGGGCCGGGTACAGTGGCTCACTTTTGTAATCCCAGCAGTTTGGGAGGCCAGGCGGGCAGATCACAAGGTAAGGAGTTCGAGACCAGTCTGGCTAATATGGTGAAACCCCCATCTCTATTAAAAATACAAAAGTTAGTTAGGCGTGGTGGTGCACGCCTCTAATCCCAACTACTCAGTAGGCTGAGGCAGAAGAATCGCTTGAACCTAGAAGGCAGAGGTTGCAGTGAGCCAAGATCGAACCACTGCACTCCAGCCTGAGTGGCACAGAAAGACTCTGTCTCAAAAAATAATAATAATGAAGATAACAGATGGCCTCACTGGCAGAATAAATCCCACTAAAATCAGAGGAGCTTGAATTTGGATGCCAACGTTTACCCAATGCCACAACTTTAGTTTGGGGCCAGGTTATCAAAAGGAAAATTTTCTGACAGGAACAAGTGAGCGGGTTAATAAACAGAAAACCTCAGGACTCAGAAATCGTACTAGTCAGGCAAGGGACAAGCCTGAGGAAACAAGACTTCCCCTGGTGAGTTCCAAAAAAGAACCTGAGCTGGCAGAACATTCACCTCTATACCCCCAGTGCCTAACAGTGCCTGAAGTGAACAGACTCAACAAACTTGTGTTCAACTCCTGTTTCCATCTCTTACAAGATGTGTGACTTTCAGAAAACCATTTGTCCTTTATCAGGTCCTCAGTTTTCATATCTGCAATATGAGAAAAGGAAGAAAATATATGTCTCCTAGGGTTTTGAGAATTAGCTGAGATAATCCATGTCAGATGTGAGAACAGCACTTGATATTATGTAAGTGTGATATGTGTTCAGAAAATAAGTGAATACTGTCACTAAACCTCAGAACATACCTGTGATACCAATGCTGTTACCTCCAACTAATAGATGAGTAAATTGGAAGTGAGAAGTTCTAGGTAAGTTACCCGTATTGGTCCATTTTCATGCTGCTGATAAAGATACACTCAAGACTGGGCAATTTACTAAAGAAAGAGGCTTAAGGAACTCACAGTTCCACAGCACTGGGGAGGTCTCACAATCATAGCAGAAGGCAAAGAAGAACAAGGCATATCTTATGTGGATGGAGACAGGCAAAGAGAGAGAGAGAGAGATCAGATCTTGTAAATGATCAGACTCCTGAGATTCATTCACTATTACGAGAACAGCAGGGGAAAGACTTGCCTGAATGATTCCATTACCTACCACTGGCTCCCTCCCACAACGTGGGGATTCAAGATGAGATTTGGGTAGGGACACAGCCAAACCATATTGTTACCAAAGTCACAGAATGTAGGATGGCGAATCGGGATTTGCACCCCCATTTAAATGCTTGTGTAGTCTCTGTTCTGTTCCATTGATTCTATGCTGTAGTCACTCATTTTGTTTTTAAGTTAGTCCTCTTGCTTTATTTATATGTGAGTGTCTTTGTATTTATATATAGTCTTATTTCCCAGAAATGCTACTTTGCTCCACAATTATAAGGATCAATAGTACTGGGAAGCATTTCTAATTTCTTTCTATGAATATGCCCAGAGCATCTCAGTAGCAGAGCCTGGGAGCACTCACTTCACTCAAAAGAATTGCAGTAACTTGGACGAGTCACCAATTATCAGGGACCCAAAAGACTGGCTTTCAAAGAACCAGTTATAAATCATGATAACTGTATTTGCTCTATGATCTAGGAAATGCATACAGATCATGGAATGTGCAGGCAGAAGAGGATGGCAAGATCTGTTTCCGGCTTGGCCAATTTTTACTTCTTTCTGCAAGGCTGGACTTGTTCCAAAAGGCTGCCACCTTCTGTAAGGAGAACTAAAGGACCGAAGAGGATGCATTCATCAGAACCTACTCAAAACAAAGGGCTCCCTCTGCTCTCAGTCCCTCAAGCTTCTCCGAGGAAAGGTGTCATTACAGGTGAAACATGCAATTGGTACGAAGCCTTTGGCCCAGCACAGACACTGTGAACAGCTCATCACTTTCCTCTTTCACTGGCCTTGGCCGTCTTCTTGGAAATACTTGCCTCATCACGTGTCTTGGACAATTTCAGCTTGCCCATAAACTCTCTTAGACAACAGTACCTTGTTTTATTTTTGATTGGATCTCAGTTTCGTTCAAAGTACATGAAATTTGTATCTGGGAAGATGTTGGGGGCTGCAAAACTAAAAGTAGCCTAAGCAAAAAGGAAAATGTATTATATTGTGTCATGAAAACACCAGAGCCAGGGGAGTCTTAGGGCCCGGAATTCAGCAATTCAATCACACTGCCGGCGTGGATCCGGGTGCATTTCATCTTTTCTTTCTCGATGTCAGCAGGTCAGTTATATTCCCTCTTGATTGTAGGTGACAACAGTATCCAAAGTCCAAAGAGTATCTCTCTTCTTTGGATCCATTTTAAGGACAAGAATCTTCCCCAGAGCAGACTGTGCCTCAAGTTTCTTTAGACAGCTTTGGGTCATTGCCCACCAATCGCTGACAAGAGGTCAGTAAAGAGACGACTCCAGACCCACTTCCTGGGGCTGCGAAGAAGCCCACACTTCACAAAAACACAAAGCTTCCCAATAACTTCGTTCTGTGAACAAAGAAGGCTGGCGATGGGCCTTGGGTAGGAAGCAACAATGTCTACCCTGATATACATGAAGTCATACAGATCTGAGTTTGAATCCAGGCTCAACATTTATAAACTTAGACAGTTTCACGTCTTGAAACTTCAGCACAGTCACATGTAAAACACGGTGAAAACGTCCACTGCAAGGGTGGTTGGTGAGGGTTAAACAAGCTAATATTTGTTCAGAGTGCAGCACAGCGCTCACCACATGATGGTTACTTCATGCCTATTCGTTTCTGCCTTTTCCTTTCAGCACACGTTTCCATTAGAAACAGCGGGCCTTCTCTTTCTCTTCATGTCTGTGTAGTCTGTTGTTCATTCTCCTGCCTTTCCTTGTGATTTCCGGTTTTACAACACTATCAGCAGTGCTTTTAAGAAGGTGATTATTTCTTATTATTAATACTACTGTTGGAATAACGGGTAAATGTGTAACATAAAATGATACCTGCCCAAAGTTCACATCTGTTGTTGTATTTGACCCTGATAATGAGGTCAATTGGGGATGCTCCAATTAAAGGTAAGGAACTGATTTATTTTATTGTAATGTGTTATGTCTAATAAGCGAGAGCCTTCCCTGCACTCTGTCCAGTGAGTATACCCACACATTAATCTTGACCAATCGCCAGCAAGCATTTAATGTGTGCCTTTGTTGACATGCTTTAGTGTGCTCCTTTGCTCTATCCACCACTTGTGAAGAAACTTAAGAAAGGAAAATTCATATATGTTTTCACTAAATAAGATCTCTGCTGCCCTGAGAAAGAGACCAGTATTCTGTTTGCATGGCAGAACACAAAAAGGGCTAATGATGATACATCGGTTCAGATTATTATTAAACGACACGTCTATTTTAAAAAATTGAAGATTATCTTTAACATGTATGAGCGGTAACCACTCCTAAGTAAATTCTAGAGAAAATATTTATTCTGCATTACAGCAGAAATGATGGTCTTTTTAAAATTTTACTTACTGTTTCTAAACATTATATATATATATCTCCAAAGAGAAACTGCATCTGTTCTTCATTAGTCAATCTTTAATTAAGCACCCGGCAACCCTCTACTAGGTGAAGTAAAGGACACAAAAGTCAAGGAAGACCTGCTTCTGGAGGTCCAATGAAAGAGAGGAGACTCATGCAATCAGCTCGTGCAATGCCGGGCAGCAATGTGGAGTGTGAGAAGAACTGGAATGCCTTTCAGCATTGTCACGTCCAGCTGGTGGCCCTGGGCAAACCATCTGTCCTCCATGGGCCTCATTTGCAACATGAGTGATATGAACTAGAGAATGTCTAACGGTGGTCAAATTCTAAAATTTTAGGGTTCGGAAGTGTTCCAAAAACCACTCATATCCAGAGTACTCTGCAAAGATTTGAAGGATGAGCCAGACTTGAGGTGGGCTTTGAGAAACAGATGGAGGGAATGTGTTGAGGAAATTTGAGAGAAGGAGAGAACACAGAGCAGTAGGAGTTAAAAGCAACGAGTAATGACTCTGAGTCATGAGTGTCACACCTGCCGATGTGAGAGAATGTGCTAGGCAATTGCCTTAGGGAATCCAGTTGGACAAAAAGCTGGGAGTAAAACAGGAGGCTCATGAAATCGAGGCTGCTCCCTTCCCTGTGTCCATGTGTTCTCATTGTTCATCACCCGCCTATGAGTGAGTATATACGGTGTTTCCTTTTCTGTTCTTGTGTCAATTTGCTGAGAATGATGTTCTCCAGATTCATCCATGTCCCTACAAAGGACACGAACTCATCATTTTTGATTGCTGCATAATATTCCATGGTGTAGAAATGCCAAATATGGGTGAGAGGGCAGAAGGCAGAAAAACACACTGCCACGTGTGTACCTATGCAACTATCTTGCATGTTCTGCACATGTACCCCAAAACCTAAAATGCAATAAAAATTAAAAAAAAAAAAAAAGAAATCGAGGCTGCATGTATCAACCTTGATGGTGTTTGTATACAGGTTTCTGCCTTTTTCTCCGCGTATTAAATCCATTTGCTTTTCCTCCACTCTTTCTCTTCCACTTTTCTCTTTCTTAACCTTTTGTTTCTTCTCCATGTTCTCTTTATTCTCATTACTGTTGCAGAAGAGTTTGTAATTTACAAGGACTGTTACCTACATGATAATTTTAAATTAAAAAAATGCATACCATTCACAGATGTCTCAGAATCATGCTCTGGAGCTGGAAAATCTGGGTTTAAGTCCCTAGTTATACCACTAACTGGCTGTATGGGCTGTGACAATTTCTTAACTGCCTGTGGTTCAATATCCTTCCACAGATAAAGATAATGATACCCACTTTCTAAAGTTTTTGTAAGAATTAAATGACCCCCCAAAGCACTTGGAACAGTGCAGGGTACATGGTAAGTCCTATGTGTGTCCTTTTCTTATTTGCTCATGTTACATGCTTAGTAACTCTTTCATTTGTCTATTTTTGGCAGAACGCTCTATTATTTGAAAATTACCTATGGGGTCATTTTCTGTCCTGCCCATGTGGCTCACAATAGGCATGGTTTTCTAGTTTGTGTGTGTGTGTGTCCAATAGCCACAGTATGTGAACTACTGACAGTTTTCACAAAAGAGAACTGGAGCTCCATCTGAGTTAATTATTAAAGTGTGCTAACTAAAATTTCAAGAGCATTTAAAAATCTTCTGAGCAAGGCCGTGTCCTGAAGTTGCAGCCATTTTAATGAGTTTCACCTTCTCTGCCCCATGATCCAGAAATCTCTGTGGCAGCCTCCTGCTCCCTGTCACAGATCTGACTTTACCTGCTACTATTTAAATTTTATGAATCATGCTCCCTCTGCATGAACTCCTGAAACCTCCAAAACTAAATGAATAATTATCAAGATGAAATTATTAACCGTTTATAAAAGATGTTGTAAAAAGACTTGTTTTCTCTATGAACCTTTTTTTTTCTGGTTGTCTCCAATTTGCAGCCATTAGCATGAAGAAAAACGTCAGCCGTTCCTCCAACAAGGAGGGAAGGAGATTCTTAGAATCAAGAAGCTTGACATTCCATAAGCAAACACTCCCTCCTTCAAAAAAGGCAGTAGGAGTGTGCCATGGCAACCTCTTCCAGGGAATAACTTTGAGGTTTGGTTTAGTGCCTTCCTCCACATATCGACTTCAGTGGGAGCACCTGCAATGAACATCAGTGAGAAGACAGCCAGGGCAGGAAGTCCCTCAGTAACACAGCATGGCTGTTTCTCAATGGAGAAGCAGGATCTTAGTAAAGAGCTCTTTCTTTGAATATTGCGTTGCTTTTAAAGGTTGTACGTTTGAATTTATGCCTTTGTTTTGTAATACCTCAAGTAGAAGTGTCAAAATGGAAAGAACTAATTTCCTTTGCCTCATCAAAAATGAAATAGACCTGGGAATTCATCAGGGGTCTTAATCTCTCTAAATTTCGGATTTGTTTTCAGAAGTGACATGTTATGGGAAACATCTGAAATGAGAGCTCTTTCCTCATTCTCTCTCATATTTGATTATTTAAAAATTTCATTTTCAGGGACATGGACGAATCTGGAGAACATCATTCTCAGCAAATTGACACAAGAACAGAAAATAAAACACCGTATATTCTCACGCATAGGCAGGTGATGAACAATGAGAACACATGGACACAGGGAAGGGAGTACTACATACTGGGGTCTATTGGGGGAAATAGGGGAGGGACAGCGGGGGGGAAGCGGGGGAGGGATAGCATGGGGAGAAATGCCAAATGTGGGTGAAGGGGCAGAAGGCAGCAAAACACACTGCCACGTGTGTACCTATGCAACTATCTTACATGTTCTGCACATGTACCCCAAAACCTAAAACGCAGTAAAAAAATTTCATTTTCAAATGTACTTTCTTATTTGCTCATGTTACATGCTTAGTAACTCTTTCATTGTCTATTTTTGGCAGAACGCTGCAGGATCTATTCACCAAAACGATCTTTTTAAAGATACGTTTCAAGACAAGGGGTCCCTAGATCAAAACAGAACCAAAAGTTTCCTTTGACATCACTCAATCAACCTTATCAGCAGAGGCCAGGGATGTTATCAGCAGAGACACAGAGCACAAGTAAATCCTGTAATTTAAATTTGCAACATTTATGAGCTAGAAAGCAGCCCCAGGTAGGCAAAAATGACTGTTCTTTTTCTACTCCTCCAAAACTCCTGCTGGGTTCTGCCTCATCTCCCACAACACTCCTCGACAGTGGTGATCTTGAAGTGTTTATGCTGAAGTTGTGCCTTCCAAATTAGCCTCTAAGTTACTTTTGGACAAGAGCTGTGTCTTTATGTGTCCTGCCCAATGTCAGGACTGGATCCTCAGGAAATGCCTATTGAACGAACTTGGATCTTTTCACATCCTTCAATTGTCAACCCACATAAGGCTGGCTAACAGCAAAGCAGAGGGGGACCTCAGCCTATGTTCTTTAATCCGGAATCCCTGAAGACAGCTAGCATGGTTCAAGATTAGTAGGTACACCGGACAGTTCTTTGAGCCCCATGATATTATTGGAATGATTTTGCTTTGAGATCTCGACCTCCTAAAGTTAACAGACTTAGGTGGTAACCTAAAATCACTGAAAAGATATCCCTTTGGAAAAGTGGGTAAATGACAAACCAATCAACATTGCAACATCTCTGGATAATTGGTATCTACCCTGTCTAATTATTCCCATTAAAGGTAAGTTGTCTTTCTTACGTTTCTGAAATGTGGCTTGAGGTACTTCAAGTAACAGTAGTTACCCACTGGCTAGTCAACTGTGCAGATATAGAAAACATAAGTGGCTAGGCCGGGCGCGGTGGCTCAAGCCTGTAATCCCAGCACTTTGGGAGGCCGAGATGGGTGGATCACGAGGTCAAGAGATTGAGAGCATCCTGGTCAACATGGTGAAACCCCGTCTCTACTAAAGATACAAAAAAAAACCATTAGCTGGGCATGGTGGCGCGTGCCTGTAATCCCAGCTACTCGGGAGGCTGAGGCAGGAGAAATGCCTGAACCCAGGAGGCGGAGGTTGTGGTGAGCCGAGTTCGCACCATTGCACTCCAGCCTGGGTAACAAGAGCGAAACTCCGTCTCAGAAAAAAAAAAAAAAGAAAACATATGTGGCTATATTCCAGTGAGGCAATAAAAGGCACCATTTAATTTCAAACTTTTTATTAATTATGTCTCATCAGTCCCTTTCTCAAGAAGATACCAGTATGATTCTTCAGTTCAGACATCCTAACTTTCCATTTTACATTAAATGGGACATTTTAATATACAAGCTTTTGGAAATAATTAGAATGCACATGTAGTGTTTTTTTGTAATCATAATTTTTAAAATTACAGTATATAATTACAATGTACCGTAAGAAATTGTCAAGTGGATAACCCTGTTATATTGAAGTGTTTTTGCTGTAAACAAGCCTATCCTTTAATGGAATATTTGTCAGTGCATGTATTCAAAGAAGCACTCTCAAGGCATGTGCTCAGAAGTTAGGAAATAATTATATTTCCAAACATAATCTTTTCTAATCATCCCATTTTGTTTTACTTAAAAATAACCTGTGGCTTTCTAAGACAGGCAAAATTATCTTTGATCTCAGCTCCGAGGTACCATCCTTCCAGAAAATGATTTGGGGGTGAGAAACAAATAAACTCAGAGGTCAACTTTTCTTTTTCTTTCCTTGAAAATCCCCACTCTAATTACAAATAAATATACTAGCAAGGAACAGCCTAAATTTAGCTGCTAGCGATTTAAAGCAAGATAAACTGAAAAGCACTGAATTTACAGTAATGTTCAGTGGTACATAGACAAGGCTCAGGTCAATTCAATGAACTTTTATTGAGCACCTAAAATAGGCTGAGGACTCTGCTAAGTTTTGGTGGCACCAGGGTGAAGATGGTAAAGTTCTTGACTTATAAAGCTTAGTTTCTGGGGAAAACAAAAAGTAAATAAGCAATTCCAATAAGTTATGCTCAAACTGACAGGAGCACACAGAAGGGGTGGGGGTAGTCATATAAGTTCTTTTTTTTTTTTTTTTTGAGATGGAATCTTACTCTGTCACCCAGGCTGAATTGCAGCAGTGCAATCTCAGCCCACGGTGACCTCTGCCCACTGGGTTCAAGCAATTCTCCTGCCTCAGCCTCCCGAGCAGCTGGGACTACAGGCACGCGCCACAGTGCCTGACTAATTTTTGCATTTTTAGTGGAGAAGGGTTTCGCCATGTTGGCCAGGCTGGCCTCAAACTTCTGACCTTGTGATCGGCCCACTTCAGCCTCCCAAAGTGCTGGGATTAAAGGCATGAGCCACCACATCCTGCCTAATGATGTAGTTCTTAGTGGAGTCTTGTGCCATGCACAATGCCTGGGCTGACCTTTGAAGAAGTGTTTCTGTAGGTGGGAAAGGTGATAGAGGCAAAGTGAACAACAGTCTGTCGGTGGCTTAGGGAAACAGCCTGGTGTTTTGGCAATGCCATCTCTTGGACAGGGTAAGACAGGGAATAAGTCCAGTACGTGCCTGAGACCTGGCAGGTGCCATGAAAAAACAGGAAATTTGCTTGTTCCAAGTAAGAACTAGTCTCTGGCCAGGCCCTGGTCTTCCAGGAAGGGACAGTCCATGGGGCCAATCCCAAACGACACTGTTGGATACTCCTTGAGAGCACCGTCATACCGATTCCTGTAGCACTCAGAATGCCCCATATGAAAATCCCCAGACTGTGCTGGAAACTGTGGGCCTTTCTTACGACCATCCTCTTTATTAAGGAAAGATTAGCAAATGATTAGCTGCCATATTTCAGTCACTACAGAGACAGATGATAAGTGATTAGACCCTGGCCTTAAGGAGCCCACAATCAAGCATTTATCCTTGGTCCCATCTCCTCAGGACTCAGGGCACTCCAAGGTGGCAAGCAGCCAGGATGGCAAACAAAGCCACACTGTGTTGAGAGACGCTATCTGCTCAGCCTTCCTTCCCTTTCCAAGTAATAAGTGCATATGTATACAGAGTGAGTGTGTGTGTGTGTCTGTGTATGTCAGCGGCCTTCCTGAAGACACTGCCTTTGTCTTCAGTCTAATCAAAAGAAACACAACTTTCTAATTACTCATAGATGTTTTCATATTAGCTTCTTTCAGAGCTTTCAGAGTATTTAAATACTTAAACATTTTTCAACATTGGTTCCTTTTATGCTACGATATGGAAGACAGATGGAAACAAATATATAAGTGTTTCAAAAAATGAAGACTGTTATTCTATAGGCATTTTGTATTAGCTTGAGGGGAGAATGGCATGGGAATGAGACAATGGGGGATATAGTTGGTTCATAAGAATTAGCATAACTAACAAACGATGACTGAGTGTCTTCGAGGTGCAGGGTGCTGGGGCTACAAAGGACTTTATGAGTGGTACCTGCCTTCATAAGCCGGCCATCACCCTGCGGAGGTAGAGAAGCACCAGGGCAGGAGCATGGGAGGCTAAATAGAGACTCAAAAGCACATAAGTGGGGTGACATAGGAAGGCTTAGATAAGAGGTTTTGCATCTAGAACAATGAGCAGCAATGGCAGACATGAGACACACAGGCAGATTAATAAGACACTACGTCCCTGAGAATGAGCGCAATCTACCCTTTCGGCTACAATGGGAAACCCTGGACCTCTGAGAAACCATCATGGTTGTTAGGCTTTGGGATGGAGAAATTCTGCCTGCTCTGGCAAGAGAGGGTCCTCGCTCGCACTCCCAGTGGGAAACTCCTGAAGGAGAGGCGGCGGCCTAGAGCAAAGGTGGCGCTGTTGGCTATAAAGCTTCCAATATTTGGAAGTCTGGTCTCTGGGCCCTGATGACCTCTGAGGACTCAACTCAGATTTTGCAAATTCATGGTAGCTAATGTTAGGGTGACCATATAATTTACTGTCTAAACTAGGAAACTTCTGAAAGAGAAAGTGGGCATCATTAATAAATGGGCACAAACAACAGATTTAAATGAAGACTCTCCTGGCTTGAGATGTAGAGTCTCCTGGCTTGAGATGCAGAGTCCCCCGGACTGAGACGCACAGTCTCCCCGGACTGAGATGCAGAGTCTCCCGGATTGAGACGCAGAGTCTCCCGGACTGAGATGCACAGTCTCCCCGGACTGAGATGCAGAGTCTCCCAGACTGAGATGAAGAGTCTCCCGGACTGAGAGGCAGAGTCTCCCCGGACTGAGACGCAGAGTCTCCCGGACTGAGAGGCACAGTCTCCCCGGACTGAGATGCAGAGTCTCCCGGACTGAGAGGCAGAGTCTACCGGACTGAGATGCAGAGTCTCCCTGGACTGAGAGGCACAGTCTCCCGGACAGAGATGAAGAGTCTCCCGGACTGAGATGCACAGTCTCCCTGGACTGAGATGCAGAGTCTCCCGGATTGAGATGCACAGTCTCCCGGACTGAGATGCAGAGTCTCCCGGATTGAGATGCACAGTCTCCCGGACTGAGATGCACAGTCTCCCGGACTGAGATGCACAGTCTCCCGGACTGAGACTGAGATGAAGAGTCTCCCGGACTGAGACGCAGAGTCTCCCGGACTGAGATGCAGAGTCTCCCCGGACTGAGACGCAGAGTCTCCCCGGACTGAGATGCAGAGTCTCCCCGGACTGAGACGAAGAGTCTTCCCAGACTGAGATGCACAGTCTCCCTGGACTGAGATGCACAGTCTCCCGGACTGAGATGCAAAGTCTCCCGGACTGAGATGCACAGTCTCTCGGATTGAGATGCAGAATCTCTCGGATTGAGATGCAGAGTCTCCCTGGATTGAGATGCAGAGTCTCCCGGACTGAGATGCAGAGTG
>CM052662.1:4656442-4688152 GCA_028533165.1 Leontopithecus rosalia
GGACTGAGATGCAGAGTCCCCCGGACTGAGACGCAGAGTCTCCTGGACTGAGATGCAGAGTCTCCCGGACAGAGACGAAGAGTCTCCCCGGACTGAGACGCAGAGTCTCCTGGACTGAAATGCAGAGTCTCCCGGACTGAGAGGCAGAGTCTCCCGGACTGAGATGCAGAGTGTCCCGGACTGAGATGCACAGTCTCCCAGACTGAGATGTAGAGTCTCCCGGACTGAGATGCCCAGTCTCTCGGATTGAGATGCAGAATCTCTCGGGTTGAGATGCAGAGTCTCCCGGACTGAGATGCAGAGTCTCCCGGACTGAGATGCACAGTCTCCCGGACTGAGATGCAGAGTCTCCCGGACTGAGATGCACAGTCTCCTGGACTGAGATGAAGAGTCTCCCCGGATTGAGATGAAGAGTTTCCCAGACTGAGATGCAGAGTCTCCCGGACTGAGATGAAGAGTCTCCCCGGATTGAGATGAAGAGTTTCCCAGACTGAGATGCACAGTCTCCCTGGACTGAGATGCACAGTCTCCCTAGACTGAGATGCAGAGTCTCCCGGACTGAGATTCACAGTCTCCCGGACTGAGATGCAGAGTCTCCTTAGCTGTTAACCATCAATACCTCCTAGTACATGGCCAAGCCTGATACCTGCTGGTGTTTCAGCATTGTTGCGTAACAAACACCTTAATAATTAGAAGAAAGAGAAATTTAATAGAATGATGAGTTAATCCTGAGAGAGGGAAGCCAAGTTTCACAACTAGAGAGAATCCAGTGTTACCAATAAAAGGATCCAAAATATTACAAAATCATTAACCATACTTAAGTAAATAAATTCCAGCTGCAACTCATCCCAGCGCACAAAACGCAGAACTGCCAGTGTAAGAAGCAGTTCAACAATGAGAACACATGAACTCAGGGATGGGAACATCACATACTGGGGCCTGTATGTGGGTGGGGGTCAAGGGGAAGGAGAGCATTAGGACAAATACCTCATGCGTGCGGAGCTTCAAACCTAGATGAGGAGTTGATAGGTGCAGCAAATCACCATGGTACATGTATGAATGTAACAAACCTGCACATTTGGCACATGTTTTCAGGAGGAGGAAGAGGAAGAAGGAGGAGGAGGAGGAAGAAGAGAAGGAAGAAGGAGGAGGAGGAGGAGGAAAAGGAGGAGGAGGAGAGGGAGGAGGAGGAAGAGGGGTGCGGGAGGAGGAGGAGAAGGAGAAGGAGAAGAAGGTGGTGATATGTGGTGTGCTCTCTTGATCTTAGCTTGGGGCTCCCATACAATACTACTCTGTTTTCTTTTTCCTCTGGGTCTCCTCTGCAGGTCTTTTCTGGATGTCCCAGTTTGTTAATCCAGATGATCACTGCCTATATCTTTTTGGGGCTCCCCAGGGTATAATTTAAATAAGTTTATGAATCAAGTCAGATAATCTCAAGCACATTCTTCGAATGCAGTAAGAATCTTTCTAGCCATTTATTTCAATCTGATGTGAAAATCAATGAACAGATTGGAATTTAATATGATTTATAAATTATTGGGAAGTGGGAATAAAAAAGACTCTTTCCTGGAGGTCACTGATTTGTGAAGACAATGTTTGCTTTAGGACAGAGTTTAAGTATTAAAAAATGTAAGCCTTACAATTATAGGGGCCTTTTCGTTTGAGAGATGGCTTAGTGTAATAGAAAACCTAGATTTTTAAAGCCTGACAGATTTAAGTTTGACCTAACTATGTGACCTTGAGAATATTTCTAAACTTCTCTGTACTTCTATTTCCTCATTTATAAGCAGGCATAATAATCGTCACCTTTCAGAGTTGTAAAATTCCGAGATCATATGTGCAAAGAATTTAGCACATTATAAGCACTCAATATGTCATAGCGGTCTTATCAAGGAGACCGAAAACATTCTGGGGGAAGAGGGGTGATATTCTTTGCCTATGTATTGTATAAACACTCCCAAAAAGGTTCTTAGAGAAAATCTGCTTGCAAGCACAAGTTTTAAGTTTATGACATTACTTCAATTGCAAAAGTTTGTTCAGATGACCTAATCAGAGGATTAACGAACCACCTTGACTGTGATGTGGATTACCATGACCTTCCTCTTGTTTTGGAGTTGGACACATGGTGCTACCCAATCGAACGAAAATCAGGAATATTTTTAAACGCACTGTGCCATGTCACTTCCTGCATGGTGGAACGCATTCACAGACACGACAGATACAATGAAGACTGTTAGGAAAACAGAGGAATGAAAGGCACATATTGTTCCCCTGAGTGTATGGCAGCCACTGAATAATGGCGTTTTCTTATGGGTCAGAACAGGTTTGCTTTCAGAGCATTTCTCTGTATTTTCCTTGGATCCAGGACTTGTCAGCAAGGACACAGAAAAACCCAAGGATAAGACTCAATCAGCAATAACTCAACACTCATAGGAAGGATGGTTTTCAAAGACAATTAGGAAGCTGTTTGTAATCTGAGCTTCTAAAACCACTTAGGGAAGTTCACCAAGTTTGAGAAAAACATGAGTATCTCCCTTTGTGACCAGGTTGTGTAATACTGTGGAAGGCCCCAGCAGGGAGGGGTCTCATTTGTGTTACCCTATGTTTGTTTCCTATGATTAGGATTCAGCATGGTTTCAGTGAAAAGGACCGGGGAGAAGGTTTGTAGCTTATGGCATTGGTACTCACAAAGGAGACATTTACACATATAAAACGATTTCAGAAAAACCCTCTAGTCGTCCACAAAACTCTCCCCCGAGAGCTCAGTTCTTCCCAACTCTGAAGAGGGTCAAGGTCTTTCACTCGGTAAGTAATAAAGTTTATTGTCACATGTCCTGACTTACTACAATTTATATTATACCAAATTTATGCATAGCAAAAGTTAACATAGGCTTCTCATCAGCAGCACTTTTGCTTTATAACAACCTTAGAAAGAGATAGATAGGTAGAAAAATATCATGATTGTTTTAACAAATTAGTGTTGTAAATTATTTAGATTAGCTCTTTTGACGGGAGTAGGGAATCAGTGATGGACCTGGAGTTGGAGGACACATAGAGAAAAGAATCAAAATTACACATAAATACGTCCTTCCATCCTCCATTTCAGCAATTATACTTCTGGGAAGGTACCCTATATGAGTAGCTGGATGGATAAGGATATGCATACAGTGATACCCACTACTGCAGTGTTTGGGGCAACAGAAAGCTGGAAGCAAATGGAGTCGCATGGAGCAGTTAAAAATCATAAGGAACTATAAACTGTAGGCTACCATGTAAAAATGTCAAAAATAAATTGCATATCAGCAGGTATAAAATGACCTCATTTGTGATTATAAAAATGAGGAGCTATCTAGATAATTCGATATTTACATATACTAACAGAATTTTTAGAAAAATGCTCTATAGTTACTCATGCCTAGAAGTTTGGAACCAGAGTGGAAAGATGGAGTAATACTTTTCATCATATATATGCAGATAAGCATTCCTGATATTTTTACAAAGGTCAAAAACTTTGCTTCTTAACAAATTTAAAGGAGGCTAACTTTTAAATGTGTATGAACTTTTACATGGAAGGAAAAAGAAGGAAAAATAGTCCTGAAGCTTACTATGTGCCTGACACCCAACTCTACAGCTGTTATCTCATCTAAACTTTATGACAACTCCGTAAGGTAAGACTTACCTTTGTTTTGTGAATGAAAAGTGAAAGTCCCAAGAAGCTGATTCCTTACTCTCACAAGAAACATGGATGGCTTCAACCTAATTTACCGAGACCCTAAAATCCCCATGTATGCATTTCCATAGGTCACACTAATATAATTGTGTATAAAGATCATGAGAATAATACTGAACAAAAGCAAAAATATTCTAACTTCTCAATGAGAACCCGAAGTATAAAACTTGATCCACAGAGTTGGTCCTGTGACTGTAGAAGGTGATTGCTAATGGCAGCAACTAGTTGCTGTGGGATGGGACACTTGATATTAATAGATTTGCAAATATGCTCATAGAGTTATTGCATCAAAAATAAATTAGAAGCAAATCAGAATGGAGGAGACTCAAAGAACGAGGAGGGGAGAAGGACTAAACAGGCAACAATGAGACGAGCTTTGCCACGTTTCAAAAATCTGTTCCACTCAGGATTCTGAAATGAAAGCAAATTTTTTTTTCTTTTAAAGCAAAATGGTAAAATGGAAAACTAATTTAATGTTGCCTTTGCATTGCCATCAAAATAAAATTAAAATTACCCATTTATAGAAATGTTTTGCCTTTCCAAGGTCAAGAAATAATGGAGTAAGAGCCTATGAAATTATTCATTTCTCTGTGATTTTTTTCTCTTTGTTCTTCTACAGTTCGGAAAGCTTACTGACTTGTAAGTGACTCTTCATGCTAATATGCACAATATTTATATATCTCTAAGTAATACCCACTTGCCCAGTGGCATTCCACACTGAAAAAATAGAATTTTATGTATCATTAAGCAGTTTCCAAGGTGTCAGCAATTTCATGCAAGGCATAAGTGTAATGACTAGTAGTTCTACTTGCTAAATAGCAGAGTGTTTCGAAATTTTTAAACCTCTGTACTGGATGCACCTGGACTCCCTGAATAAGCTATACCCTCCCTCCCCATCCATGTGAGTTCAGCAACTATAAGTAGCCCCCTACCAATGATTTCTGTCTAGGAAGGAGGACCCAGAAAGATGAGTGTACATTAGAGGCTCTAGGTGACTACCGGCAGTAACTACCAGCAGTGACCCAGTGAGCAGAGTTAGCTGCATATTTGCAAGACTCAGTACCAAATGAAAATGTGGTGCCCCTTGCAAAAAAGAGAAAAACTGTGCCATTTAAGGCATTCAAATAAAATGTTGTCCTCTTTTCTGTGGTCTCCGTCTCAACTTGTCGTGGTGTTTTTATTTGCTATTTAATGTCGTTCTAAGTAAAGAATAAAATTAAAAATTTAAATTATTTGCATGAGTTTTACTGTTCATCATGTGCCAATTTTATCAAGGAGCATTTAACTTAAATGTAGTATCATTGAAATTACACAATGTGTTTTTCATAGCTCATATATGCATATGTATTTCAGTCTCACCAGAATAGTGGAAGCATTGCACAAACT
The DNA here is from genome assembly GCA_028533165.1 of Leontopithecus rosalia. Taxonomy (NCBI): domain Eukaryota; kingdom Metazoa; phylum Chordata; class Mammalia; order Primates; family Cebidae; genus Leontopithecus; species Leontopithecus rosalia. The sequence continues at coordinate 4,661,559 of CM052662.1, forward strand.
AACTCAGTTGTTTTATTTTTTGACACTTGCACATTCTAGTAATACCCTCATCTTATTGATAAGCAAGTAAGGACTGAAAAGAAACTATGAGTTGCCCTATCTTTCCCTTTTTTTCTATGTTATCATTTTCAGCATAAGTAAGTGGCTAATACAGGAGAGTAACACAAGAGAAAAAAGATTTGATGGATTACTTGGTCTTTTGTGGTTCTTAGAATGGCATTGCTTTGCATTAGAAGCAAGTTCTGTACTCACTTTGAGTCTCACTCAACTTCCTCAATTGTGAGCCCACGAGAATTTCCTGCAACACGGCCAGGAGAGCACCATGACTACCCTATGCAAATGGGGAGGCCAGCAACTGCACACACTGGGTGTTATTGCCTCTCTTCAAGCCTATGCTCCACTGCCCCATTGGACTTAATTTACAAAACACGAGTTCGAAGATAAAATTATTATGAATTTCAAAACAGAGACAAAAGCAACTCAGGCTCCTCTGAGTGAGAGGCCCTATGACTTCACGGGTCATATGTCCATGAACATGCCCTCTTTAATCACCAAAGGCAAGACTGTCCTGCTGGATGGCAGAGCAATGTCCAGGGGTGATAGCTCTGCGGAGAGAGAAGTGAGGTGAGGGAAAAAAAAGGTTCAATCAGAAAGAACTGGACACTGATATACCCATCAAATATCATTCTAGTTGACTCCCAGCCTGGTCAAATTAAGACAGTCAAGTTGGTCAATACTTTGCCAGAGCATTCAAAACGCTTTATAGTCCTTTAAAAATTACAGTTTGTTGTCAATGCAATCTCCAGCCAATATATATTTAAATATGTCTGTCAAGCACAGGAAACGTTCAAATATATTGTAATAGAAGCAGTGACAACAATTCTCATCCACCCTTGGAATGAAAGTTACACTGTTAACAGGCCAAATATGTTTGTGAAACCCTCACCTATTTATAAAAGATATCTCTTAAGTTCTCAAAAATCACAAACTAGAAAAAACAAATGCTTTGAAATGAATATCCCATGAAATGCTTCTCTGTATATCTTCATACCGTAAGTTTCAATTTTCACTAAAAATCTATTTCTCATTGATTGGGTATTGTTGCAAAAATAAAGTTGATTTTTTATTTTTAGTTTTTAACATGTATTTTAAGCTCAGGGGTACATGTGAAGTTTGTTGTATAGGTAAATTTGTGTCATGAGGGTTTGTTGTACAGATTATTTCATCACCCGGGTATTAAGCCTAGTACCCATCAGTTATTTTTCCTGATCTTCTCCCTCTTCCCACCCTCTACCCTCAAGTAGGCCCTAAGTGTGTGTTATTCCCCTCTATGTGTTTATGGGTTCTCATCATCTAGCTTCCGCTTTTTATTATTTTTATTTATTTATTTATTTATTTATTTTGAGACGGAGTTTCGCTCCTGTTACCCAGGCTGGAGTGCAATGGCCCAATCTCGGCTCACCTCAACCTCCGCCTCCTGGGTTCAGGCAATTCTCCTGCCTCAGCCTCCCGAGTAGCTGGGATTACAGGCACGCGCCACTGGGCCCAGCTAATTTTTTGTATCTTTAGTAGAGACGGGGTTTCACTATGTCGACCAGGATGGTCTCGATCTGTTGACCTCCTGATCCACCCGCCTCGGCCTCCCAAAGTGCTGGGATTACAGGCTTGAGCCACCGCGCCTGGCCTAGCTTCCGCTTTTTAAAAAAAATTCTGGAGTATAGGATGTGCAGATTTGTTACCTGGGTAGATGTGTGCCACAGTGGTTTGCACCCACCAACCCATCACCTAGGTATTAAGCCCAGCATGCATTCGCTGTTTTCTTAATGCTCTTGCCTCACTTTCTCCTTCCCCAATAGGTCTCAGTGTGTATCTTTCCCCTCCCTGTGTCCATGTGTTCTCATTATTCAGCTCCCACTTATAAGTGAGAACATGCAGTGTTTGGTTTTCTGTTCCTGCGTTAGTTTGCTAAGGATAATGGCTTCCAGCTTCATCCACATCCCTGTAAAGGATTTCATTCCTTTTTATGGCTGCATAGTATTCCATGGTGTATATGTACCACAATTTGTTTATCAAGTCTATCACTGATGGGTATTTGGGTTGAGTCCATGTCTTTGCTATTGTGAATAATGTAACAATGAACATATATGTGCATGTATCTTTATAACAGAATGATTTATATTTCTTTGGATATATACTCACTAATGGGATTGCTGGGTCAAATGGTATTTCTGGTTCTAAATCTTTCAGGAATTGCCATGCTGTCTTCCACAACAGTTGAACTAATTTATATTCCCACCAACAGTATAAAAGTGTTCCTATTTCTCTACAAACTCACCAGCATCTGTTGTTTCTTGACTTTTTAATAATCACCATTCTGACTGATGTGAGCTCATATCTCATTATGGTTTTGATTTGCATTTCTCTAATACAGTCATGTTGAGCTTTTTTTCCCATACGTTTGTACCGCATGTATGTCCTTTTCTGAGAAGTGTCTGTTATTATTATTATTATTGATTATTTTTTAAAAATCCACTCCTGGATTCATTCGCTGATTTTTGAAGGGTTTTTTTTTTTGGTGTCTCTACCTCCTTTATTTCCACTCTGAGCTTGGTTGTTTATTGTCTCCTGCTAACTCTGGGGTTTGTTTGCTCTTGGTTCTCCGGTTCTTTTAGTTGTGCTGTTAGGGTGTTGATTTAAGATCTTTCTAGGTTTTCAATGTGAGCATTTTAGTGCTATAAATTTCCCTCTTAATACTGTTTTAGCTGCATTCCAGAGATTCTGCTACATTGTCTCTTTGTTCTCATTAGTTTCAAAGAACTTCTTGATTTCTGCCTTAGTTTCATTATTCACCTGGAAGTCATTCAGGAGAAGATTGTTCCATTTCTATGTAGTTATGTGGTTTTGAGTGGGTTTCTTAATCTTGAGTTCTAATTTGATTGCACTGTGGTCTGAGAGATTGTTTATTATGATTTCAGTTCTTTTTTGCATTTGCTGAGACGTGTTTTACTTCCAATTATGTGATCAAATTTTAGAGTAAGTGCCATGTGGCTCTGAGAAAAATATACATTCTGTTGTTTTTGAGTGGAGAGTTCTGTATATATCCATCAAGTCAACTTGGTCCAGCGCTGAATGCAAGTCCTGAATAGCTTTGTTAATTTTCTGTCTCAATGATCTGACTAATACTGATGGTAGGGTATAAAAGTCTCTCATCATTATTTTGTGAGGGTCTAAGTCCCTTTGTAGGTCTTTTTTTTTTTTTTTTTTTTTTGAGACGGAGTTTCGCTTTTGTTACCCAGGCTGGAGTGCAATGGCACGATCTTGGCTCATAGCAACCGCTGCCTCCTGGGTTCAGGCAATTCTCCTGCCTCAGCCTCCTGAGTAGCTGGGATTACAGGCATGTGTCACCATGGCCAGCTAATTTTTTATATTTTGAGTAGAGACAGGGTTTCACCATGTTGACCAGGACGGTCTCGATCTCTTGACCTCGTGATCCACCCGCCTCGGCCTCCCAAACTTTTTTTTAATGAATCTGGGTGCTCTTGTATTGGATGCATATATATCAGAAATAGCTCTTCATGTTGAATTGAACTTTGCCTTTTTTTAATCTTTGCTGGTTTAACGTCTATTTTGTCAGAAACTAGGATTGCAACCCGTGCTTTTTTCTGCTTTCCATTTGCTTGGTAAATTTGCCTCCATCACTTTATTGTGAGACTGTGGGTCTTAGCACATGAGATGTGTCTCTTCAATACAGCACACAAATGGTTGCCCTTCGGTGTCTTTTAATTGGGCCATTTAACCCATTAGCATTACATAAATTTAATATTCTTATGAATGAATTTGATCCTGTCATCATAATGCTGGCTGGTTAATTTTGCAGACTTTTTAATGTAGTTGCTTCACAGTGTTGTTGGTCTGTGTACTTCAGTGTGTTTTTTTGCTGGGGCTGGTAATAGCCTTTCCTTTCCATATTTAATGCTTCCTTTAGGAACTCTTGCAAGTCTGGCTTGCAAGTGGTGACAAAATCCCTCAGCATTTGCTTGTCTGAAAAGGATTTTATTTCTACTTTGCTTATAAAGCTTACTTTGACCAGATATGAAATTCTGGATTGGAAATTCTTATTCTTAAGAATGTTGAATATTGGCAATTTCTTCTGGTTTGCAGGACTTCCACTGACATGTTCACTGTTAGCCTAATGCGCTTCCCTTTGTAAACGACCTGGCCTTTGTCTCTGGATGCCCTTAACATTTATCCCTTCATTTCAACCTTGGAGAATCTGATGAGTATGTGTCTTGGGGCTGATCTTCTCATGGAATATCTTACTGGGGTTCTCTGGATTTCCTGAATCTGAATGTTGGCCTGCCTTCTTGCTAGGTTGAAGAAGTTCTCCTGGATGATGTTCAGAAGTATTTTTTCCAACTCAGTTCCATTTTCCCCTTCTCTTTCAAGTACTCCAATCAGTCATAGGTTCAGTCTTTTTACATAATCCCATTGTTCTCAGAGGTTTTGTTCATTCTTTTTCATTCTCTTTTCTCTAAACTTGTCTGCCTGCCTTATTTCAGCACGGTAGTCTTCAAGCTCTGATATTCTATCTTCTGCTTGGTTAATTCAGGTATTGATACTTGTGTTTGCCTCTCATGCTGTGTTTTTCCGGCTCCATCAGGTCATTTATGTTCCTCTCTAAACTGGTTATTCTAGTTAACAGCTCCTATAATCTTTTATTATGGTTATTAGTTTCTTTGCATTGGGACAGAACATAACCCTTTAGCTCAGTGAAGTTCATTATTACCCACTTTCCGAAGCCTACTTCTGTTAGTTCATCCATCTCAGCTTCAGCCCAGTTCTGTGCTCTTGCTGGAGAGGTGTTGAAATTATTTAGAGGAGAAGAGGCGTTCTGTTTTTTGGAATTTTCAGTGTTTTTGCATTATTTTCTCCTCATCTTGGAGGATTTATCTACATTGGATCTTTGTGGCTGTTGACCTTTGGATGAGGTTTTTGTGTGGTCTTTTTTGTTGATGATGTTACTGTTGCTTTCTGTTTGTTTTCCCTCTAACAATCAGGTCCCTCTTTGCAGGTCTGCTGTAGTTTTCTGGGGGTCCACTCCAGACCCTGTTCACCTGGGTATTATCAGTGGAGGCTGCAGAACAGCAAAGATTGCTACCTGCTCCTTACCCTAGAGGCTTTGTCCCAAAGAGGCACCAACCTGATGCAGCTGGAACTCTCCTGTATGAGGTGTCTGATGACCTCTGTTGGGAGGTCTCACCCAGTCAGGAGGCACAGGATCAGGGACCCCCTCAAGAAAGCAGTCTGGCTGCCCCTTTGTGGAGCTAGTGCACTGTGCTGGGAGAATCCCCCTCATCCAGATTGCCTGGACTCTTCAGAGCCAGCAGGCAGGAAAGATTAAGTCCACTGAATCTGAGACCATGTTCACCCCTGCCCCTAGGTTCTCTGTCTGTAAGCCTCAGGCTGGACTTGCTGGAATTCCTGCAAGGAGGCCCTGCCCAGTGAAGAGAGATGGATCCCGGTCCCACCTAGAGAAGCAGTCTGACCACAATCTGCTACAGCTGCTGTGCTGCACTGCAGGGAATACCGCCCAGTCCAAACTGCCCAGCCTCCCTGGCACTGGGAGAGAAAAATCATCAACTAGAGCTGCAGTAATTGTGGTTGCCCCTCCTCCCAGGAACTGGTCATCTTAGGCAGACTCCAGGATGGTGTGCTGGCCAGTGGGGATTCCCAGCCAGTGAGTCTTAGCTTGTGGGGATCCATGGGAGTAAGACCCACTGAGCAAGGCTGCTTGGCTCTCTGGCTTCAGCCCCCTTTCCACAGAAGTGGATGGGTTTCCTGCCTCTCTGGAGTTCCAGAAGCCGCCAGATTATGTAAAATCTCCTGCAGCTCAATACCTACCCAAACTGGAGCCACCAACTGGAGCAGCTGCCCAGTTTTGTGCTTGGAACCCAAAGCCCTGGTAATGTAGGGGCACAGGGAACCTCCTGATCCACAGGCTGCAAAAATTCATGGGAAAAGCATAGTGCCCCGGGGGGGTAGCCCCAGCAGTGTTTTTTTTTGGGTTCCAAGCACAAAACTGGGCAATCCCTCACTGCCTCCCTTGGTTGGGGGAAGGAGGTCCCTTTGCCCCACCCAGCTTCCGGGTGAACCATCACCCCGCCCCCCCGTTTTTCTTTGCTCTTTATGGGTTGCACCAACCACTTCATCAGTCCCAGTGAAAGAATCAGTTGGAAATGCAGAAATCATTCACCCTTTGCATTCATCTCCATGGGAGCTGCAGACAGGTACTGTGTCTACTTGGCCATCAGCTCCCACTTATCAGTGAGAGTATATGGTATTTGGTGTTCTGTTTCTGCATTAGTTTGCTAAGGATAATGGCCTCCATCTCCATCCATGTTCCTGCAAAGGACATGATCTCATTCTTTTGGTGGCTGCATAGTATTCCATGGTGTTTATATACCACAGTTTCTTTATTCGGTCTAGCATTAATGAGCATTTAGGTTGATTTCATGTCTTTGTAACTGTGAATTGTGCTACAATGAACGTAAGTGTGCATGTGTCTTTATAACAGAATGATTCTTATTTCATTGGGTATATACTCAGTAATGGGATCACTGGATCAGACGGTATTTCTGTTTCACATTCTTTGAGGAATCACCACATGGTTCTCCACAATAATTGAATTTATTTACATTCCCACCAACAGTGTATAAACATTCCTTTTTGTCTGCATCCTAGCCAGCATCTGTTATTTTTTTACTTTATAATAATAGCCATTCTGACTAGTGTGAGATAATATCTCATTGCAGTTTTGATTTTCATTTTTCTAATGGTGAGTGACATTGAGCTGTTTTCATGTGTTGGCTGGCTGCATGTGTGTCTTCTTTTGAGAAATGTCTGTTCATATCCTTTGCCCACTTTTCAATGGGGTTCTTTGGGTTTTATTTTTCTTGTAAACTAGTTTAAATTTCTTCTAGATTCTGCATATTAGGCCTTTGTCAGATGCACAGTTTGCAAAATTTTTCTCCCACTCTGTAGATTGTCTATTCACTCTGTTGATAGTATTCTTTCCTTTGAAGAAGCTGTTAAGTTTAATTAGATTTTATTTGTCAATTTTTGCTTTTGTTGCAATGCCTTTTTGGGTCTTTATTATTAAATTTTTGTCTGTTCCTATGTCTAGAAAGGTATTGCCTAGGTTGTCTTCCAGAGTTTTTATAGTTTTGAGTTTTACATTTATGCATTTAATCCATCTTGAGTTAATTTTTGTGCATGGCAGAAGAAAGAGGTCCAGTTTCAATCTTCTGCATGTGGCTAGTCAGTTATCCCACCACCATTTATTAAATAGAGAATCCCTTCCCCATTGCTTGTTTTTGTCAAGTGTGTAAAAGATCAGATAGCTATAGGTATGCAGTCTTATTTCTCGGTTCTATTCTGTTCCATTGGTTTATGTGTCTGTTTTTGTACCAGTACCATGCTGTTTTGGTTACTGTAGCTTTGTAGTATAGTCTGAGGTCAGGTAGCATGATGCCTCCATGTTTGTTCATACTGTTTAGGGTTGCCTTGGCTATTTGGGCTCTTTTTGGGTTCCATATAAATTTTTAGAAAGTTTTCTCTAGTTCTGTGAAGAATATCAATGGCACTTTAATAGGAATAGCATCAAATCTATAAATTCCTTTGGGCAATATGGCCATTTTAATGATACTGATTCTTTCTATTCATAAGCATGAAACATTTTTCCATCTGTTAGTGTCATCTCTGATTTCTGTAAGCAGTGGTTTGTAGTTGTCATTGTAGAGATCTTTCACCTCCATGGTTAGATGTATTCCTAGGTATTGTATTCTTCTTGGGGCATTTGTGAATGGGATTGCATTCTGATTTGGCTCTCTGCTTGTCTGTTGTTTCTGTATAGGAATGTTTGTGATTTATGTACATTGATTTTGTATCCCAAAACTTTGCTGAAGTTGTTTATCAGCCTAAGGAGCTGGCAGGCTGAGTCTATGAGGTTTTCTATATAGAGAATCATGTTGTCTGCAAAGATATTTTGACTTCCTCTCTTCCTATTTGGATGCCATTAAATTCTTTCTCTTGCCTGATTGCCTTGGCCATAACTTCCAGCACTATGTTGAATAAGAGTGGTGAGAGAAGGAATCCTTGTCTTGTGCCTATTTTTAAGGGGAATGCTTCCAGCTTTTGCCCATTCAATATCATATTGGCTATGGATTTTCATAGATGGATCTTCTTATTTTGAGGCATGTTCCTTCAATACTTAGTTTATTGAGAATTTTTAACATGAAGAAGTGTTAAATTGTATTGAAAGCCTTTTCTGCATCTACTGAGATAATTATGTGGGTTTTGTCTTCAGTTCTGTTTATATGATTAATTACATTTATCGAGTTGTGTATGTTGAACCAACCTTACATCCCAGGGCTAAAAACCTACTTGATCGTGGTGGATAAGCTTTTGAATGTGCTGCTGGATTAGGTTTGCCAGTATTTTGCTGAGGATTATTTACATTGGTGTTCATCAAAAACATTGGCCTGTTTTCTTTTTGTGTGTGTCTCTGTCAGCTTTTGGTATCAGGATGATAGTAGCATCACAGAATGAGTTAGGGAGGAGTCCTCATCCTCATATTTTTTTGGCATAGTTTCCGTAAGAATGGTACTAGCTCTTCTTTGTATATGTGATAGAATTTAGCTATGAATCCATCCAGTTCTGGGTTTCTGGGATTTTTGGTTGGTAGGCTATTTATTACTGCCTCAATTTGGTTGGTAGACTCTTTATTACTGCCTCAATTTCAGCACTTGTTATTGGTCTGTTCAGGGATTTTTTTATTCCTGGTTCAGTCTTGGAAGGGTGTATGTGTCCAGGAATTTATTAATTTCTTCTAGATTTTCTAGTTTATGTGTGCAGAAGTGTTCATACAATTCTCTGCTGGTTTTTTGTATCTCTGTGGGGTCAGTGGTAACATCTCCCTTATCATTTCTGATTGTATTTATTTGAATCTTCTCTCTTTGTTTCTTTATTATTTTCTTCTTTGTAAGTCTAGTTAATTTTTTTTTTCCAGAAAACCAGCTCCTGGTTTTTGGTGTCTCTCTATTTCCTTCAGTTCAGCTCTGGTTTTGATTACCTCTTGTCTTCTGCTAGTTTTGGGATGTTTGCTCTTGTTTTTCTAGTTTTGCTAGTTGTGACATTAGGTTGCTAATTTGAGATCTTTCTAACTTTTTTATGTGGGCATTTAGTACTGTGAATTTCCCTCTTAATGCTAACTTAGCTGTGTCCCAGCGATTCTTTTATCTTGAATCTTTGTTTTCATTAATTTCAAAAAACTTTTTTATTTCTGCCTAATTTCATTAATAACCAAATTCATTCAAAAACTGGTTATCCAATTTCCATGTAATTGTATGGTTTTTAGTGAATTTCTTAGTCTTGATTTCTAATTTGTGCTATGGTTCGGGAGATTTTTTTGTTATGATTTCAGTTATTTTGCACTTACTGAGGAGTGTTTTACTTCCAATTATGTGACCAAGTCTTACAGTATGTTCCATTTGACAATGAGAAAAATTTATATTTCATTGTTTTTGGATGGATGGTTCTGTAGATAACTATAGATCCATTTGATCCAGTGATATGTTCAGGTCCTGAATATGTTTGTTAATTTTCTGTCTTGATAATCTGTTTAATATTGTCAGTGGAGTGTTCAATTTTTCCACTATTATTGTGTGGGAGTCTAAGTCTCTTTGAAAGTCTCTAAAAACTTTATTTTTTTATTTTTTAATTTAATTTAATTTTTTTTTTTTTTTTTTGGAGATGGAGTTTCGTTCTTGTTACCCAGGCTGGAGTACAATGGCGCTATCTCGGCTCACCACAACCTCTGCCTCCTGAGTTCAGGCCGTTCTCCTGCCTCAGCCTCCTAAGTAGCTGGGACTACAGGCATGTGCCACCATGCCCAGATAATTTTTTGTATTTTTAGTAGAGACGGGGTTTCACCGTGTTGACCAGGATGGTCTCGATCTCTTGACCTCGTGATCCATCCTCCTTGGCATGGGTACTGGGATTACAGGCATGAGCCCCCGCACCCGGCCCTCTAAAAACTTTTTTAAATGAATCTGGGTGCTCCTGTGTTAGGTGCATATGTATTTAGGATAGTTCGGTCTTCTTGTTGAATGGAACCCTTCATCATTATATAATGTCTTTCTTCATCTTTGTTGCTTTGAAGTCTGTTTTGTCTGAAATTAGTATTGCAAACTTTGCTTTTTTTTCTGTTTTTCATTTGCTTGGTAGATTCTCCTGTATTCTGTTATTTTAAGCCTATGGGCGTGGTTATGTGTGAGATATGTCTCTTGAAGATAGCATACCATTGGGCCTTGCTTTTTTATCCAACATGTCACTTTGTGTCTTTTAAATGGGCCATTTATCCCATCTGCTTTAAGGAGCTTCAGGGTTGATGAGGAGGATAAACAACAATGTCTTGCTGGCAGAAGTCCTTATTCATGTGAGTGTGCGTGTGTGTGTGTGCATGTGTGTGTGCTTGCATGTTAGCATGTGCATCAAGTAGGTGAAGAATGGAAAGAAAAATTGAGGGGATGAAAGGAGTGTCAGGGAAGGCCCCCAAGGAAGGTCTGGAGGAAAGAGATGCACAAAGAGGAAGAAGGAAATGGAGAGTTGGATATTTTTTACAGTCTAGGTAATAGTGTATATGAAAACCCAAAGTTGGGAGCAAGAGATGAAGCAAGGCATATTGGAATAGCCAAAAGAAGCACGGCAGAAGGCCTTAGGTATTACACTAAGAATGTTGGACTTCCCCAGAGTGGGAACTCAGAAAGGCACATCAGAGAAGGTGGTACTATTGATATAACAGGTCTTGCAAAATGATGACATAGCCAATATACTGTAATTCAACATAATAAATTAGACCCAAGATTGCAAAGCCAGGAAGAGCTTCCACAGGCTCTGCCCCTTGGTGCCTTGGTTTCTCCAACCAAAATTGAGCAGGTATCAACTAGTCCCTTCTTGAGAGAGCACTTTGCTTGCCACACATAAGTTTCATTGCCTGAAATCCATAAAGCAGCTTACACCAAAAGAAAAAAAAATCATATTATATTGCTAGCATATTATAAAAGATTATAAGCACCAGGTGTAAATACCAATTTCGCTCAGTTAATATTCTCTAAATAATATATATTAAAATTAGCTGAATAAAGGCCAAACACTGAGCCACAATTCTTAAGATCTTATCTCTTAGTTGAAGAGGGGAATTGGGAGGAAGGTCTGCATCTGGCATAGAAGATTCACTGTAATATAAAATACATTTGCCTCCTAGCTCCTTGAGATGTAATGCTCTCTTTCATATGATTTCTTGAGTTCTTTCAGTATCTAGTCTTTTAAAGAATACCTGTTATTCATCTGTCATTCTCAACGAGGTTCTGGCAAATGCCAGTGGAAGAAAGGTGCCCATCTTTCTTCCAGTTATAACTTCCAGGTTCTCTCAGTTATAACCACTGGGTTATAACGCAAAGCTCTTTCTGTTATAACGTGGTCCGTACCATCCTATTTAGCACCTAATTAAACTCTAAATGCTCCGTTTCTATTGCTTTTGACTTTTTAACCACCCATCATACTTATAACTGCTATAGACTTGGATGCTTTGCTCTGCCCAGAATGATACTCCTAGATTAATTTCATGAGCCCCCATGCCTAAATCTCTGAACCCCCCTCTTAAGAGTAGTCTGCTTTCTGCTGCTTCCTGGTGACAATCATGAAAGGCAAGCAAAGCTGGAGCAGGTTATTTCCAAGTCCAACTGAAATTGTGAAAAATAAATGGCTATAGTGATCACAACTGTGAATTGGCAGAAATCAATAACAACAAACTGGTATAGACTTTTACCTTCCAGGAAGGATTATGTCCATCATGGCCTTTAAGTTTCATAGATGGAAAAATATTGGTAAATAAATCAATCCCTTTGCTACATCTCCGACAAATTAATTGACCATTTAACAATAGATTCTGATATAAAACTTAGCACTGAGTGAATTCTGTCTTTCACACCACATGATAAGCTCAGTCAGCATTTTGCTATATCAGGATAAAAAGTATATTTAAATACTGTCTTTCTGATGATCAGTTTGAAAAAGACAACTTAAGCTTTTGCTAATTATTCTTCCTTGCTATAGGCCCTGGTTTTCCTTTTCTTTTCTTTTCTTTTCTTTTCTTTTCTTTTTTTTTGAGATGGAGTCTTGCTCTGTCACCCAGGCTGGAGTGCAGTGGTACAATCTCAGCTCACTGCAACCTTCGCCTCCCGGGTTCAAGTGATACTCCTGCCTCAGCCTCCCAAGTAGCTGGGACAATAGGCACCCACCACCCCACCCAGCTAATTTTTGTATTTTCAGTAAAGACAGGATTTCATGATATTAGCCAGACTGGTCTTGAACTCCTGACCTTGTGATCCTCCCACCTCAGCCTCCCAAAGTGCTGAGATTACAGGTGTGAGCCACTGCACCCAGCCGGTTTTTACTTATAACAGAATCAGTGGAAAAGTTTGGCCATTTCATTACCTACACAGATTTCCACTGAAATCTTTTGCAAAGTATGTGTTTTCATAACTCTAGTTTCAGGAGATGCTCTCTGAAAAAGTTCAATGAAAAAGAAATTTCATGGTCAGAGATTTTAGGGAAAGATTACAAATTATGTCATTTCTTGCACATTTACAATAGACATTAGCACAGTAAAGCCACTGAGAAGTCCTACAATGAAGAAACCTATGTAATTTTATTTCCCTCACAGACTCCCCAAACTATCTGACCTCAAAAGCCTGTTTTCAAGTAGCACCTATTACCATCCTGTGGAACAGTGGTCCATTGAATGTCCTCAGAAAGGGTGCATTAGAGCCAGGGGACATCTAACAAGGCCAAGATGCTTTCCAACCCTCAGCTTTACTAAATAACTGCCACACTTTAATTGCATTTATCCAAGTACCTAAATATTAATTCATTTTAAAAGTATACATTTTAACATCAACTATCTTACTGTAAAATCCTAGTCATTGAATACAACTACTGTATCAACACAGTATCTGCCCTTTAGGAACTGCTAGTATTTTTGGAAAGAAAAGATATATTTCCTTAAAGGGAAGTTGCACAGAAAAGCCACATGTGATTACGTAAAAATTAGTGGGGCAGAATTAAACACTCTTAGAGTTGAAAGGAGGAGGGCAGTTGAATGCACATTATCCACTTTTAGAGACAATGGCAAATACATACACACCCTTTGTTCCCTTCTGCCTGTCATTTTTCCTTCCTTTCCCAGAGACACTCAGAATGCAAAATGTGTTGTTTGTTCTGTGCCCACAGCTTTGGCAAGTTGGGATCCCTACATTGTTCAGCCAAAAGGCATCCAATAATAGAATTTATTGTCAGGAAGTCATAGATCTTAGGTCGGGGTTAGAAGAAAACTCTCACCCCCATCTAAGCCACCACATCCTCGCCTGGCCCCAGTGGTATCCTTGCTGCCACCCTGGCCCCCTCATGCATGGTTCCCCAGGCAGCAGTCAGAGTGACTCTTTTCAAATGTAAATTCAACCCGGTCTTTTTTCCAGTGGCTTCCCATCACAAGTAAAGTTAACACCCAAACTCCCACCAGGGCTACAAAACCCTGCTGTGATCTAGCCCCTGGCTACCTCCTGCCACACTCCTCCCTCACAGAACTCCGACCCCAGTGAGCGTCGCCTGCTTCTCCCTGCATACCTGCTTCCCCCTTCTCCGCTGTGCTATTTCTCCTCACTTCATCAGATCTCTGTCCAAATGTAGTCCCCTCAGAAAACCCATCCCTTGACCCCTTATCTAAAATAATGCCCTTACTCCCCACCTCACTTCCACTTAATCCTTCATTCCCCTTCATCCTCTTCATTTTTCTGCAATAGGCGTATTGCTTTTTAAAAGATATCTATGCATTTACTTGTTGACCTCCTTGAGGGAGGGGACATGATTCTATTTTGTTCAGTGTTGCAGTTCACGGTGCCTGGTATACATGAGGCATTTCATAAATATTTGTTGAATGAGTTAGCCGATCAATGAATGATTGGATAAATAAATTTACAGAATATACATGCACAGAAAAGCAGGATATATGCGGAAGAATAATCTGAATAAATTAGAAAATATGCACCTTCTTATAAAAATCCAGCAAGTGAGGGGCCGGGCGCGGTGGCTCAAGCCTGTAATCCCAGCACTTTGGGAGGCCGAGGCGGGTGGATCACGAGGTCAAGAGATCGAGACCATCCTGGTCAACATGGTGAAACCCCGTCTCTACTCAAAATACCAAAAATTAGCTGGACATGGTGGCGCATGCCTGTAATCCCAGCTTCTCGGGAGGCTGAGGCAGGAGAATTGCCTGAACCCAGGAGGCTGAGGTTGCAGTGAGCTGAGATTGCGCCATTGCACTCCAGCCTGGGTAACAAGAGCGAAACTCCGTCTCAAAAAAAAAAAAAAAAATCCAGCAAGTGAGTAACTTTCGTGGTGGCACAGGAATTCCAAGAACTTCCTCTGAAGAAAGTCACTTATAGCTGGATGGGCTTTGCGTAATTCACTTAGCTTTTTTGTGTCTCCAGTTCTCTTAACTAAGAATGGAGAACCATAAAAACTACCTTGCAGGATTAGTGTAATAATTAAATAAGATAATGTATATGCACTTCATAGGCCAACTGCCTTCCACAATGGATGGTCATTATTACTAATTCCCAAAAGCTTCTTTTATAGAATTTCCTTAAATAGAAAGGTGCCTTTCATAAATTCAATGTGAAGGCCTTTGGCCTGCTAATAGAAGAGAAAAATATTTAGTTATTCATGAAACATATGGTAAATACGAAGCAACTAATTTTTTTTTAGATTATTGTTTTGAACTATATGTCTAGGCCACAAGACCCCTCAGCATTCTGAGGATATGGACACATGATACATCACATATTCATTAATGTTTTCTACTTCCAGGGGACCTCTTAACTTATCAGGAGAAAGCTATGCAATTAAACAAGAAAACCCTTTGGTTTTGAAATAATTTAAGAACTCCAGAGAAGTTGCAAAAACAGTACAGATTCCATATAACCTGCACCCAGCTTCCACCAATGATATAGTGCACAACCACAGCAGAATGTCAACGCCAGAAAATTAACACTGGTCCAATTCTATTAACTTACATACAAAACTCATTTGAATGTTTATGAAGGATCTTTTCTAATCTTAGAGTTGGGAGCTAATTGGGATCATATCTTGGCTCCATTAATCAGGCAAATGAAACAAACTTACAAAGCTATAATTTATATAATTATTTTCCTTTTCAAATAACTTTAGAATTTAAGAAGCTGTTAGTTTCTACCTACCTAGAAGTCCAATCTACCCACTCTGTAAAACACAAAGCCCTTCACAGTTCTAAAGAGATGTAGACAAGAGAAGCCCTGATTTTAACCTCCAAGTTCAAGGCCCTTATTTCCCTGAAAAGCTAATTCCTCCTTTTCCTGTCAGTTCTAGACACTGCTGTGCATTAGTGTTGAAAGGGAAATAAAGCTTTGGCAGGACCAAAATTCAACTTCGACTCCAGCTAGAGGAGGATTAAGGCAGAGATGTATGGGAGAATCAAATGTGAAAAGAGAGGAGCCATCCTCATTCCCAGAGAGGGCCTGAAGGTCCTATGAGAGGCGTCCTTACACGTGCGCCCTCAGCCTCTGCAAGTGCAGAAGCCACCTGCAGCCAGGCTGTTCACACACAGAAGGGTAACTGCCAGCTGTTCCTCACCCAGCCAGTATTCTCCTTGCTGCAAAACCTCCCCACTTACCACTTCTTCCAGGTCTGAATGTGACAAATTAGCATTGAGTGAAATTCATTAATTTGATGTAACAAAAAATATGCAAAAGTGTTCTTTAAAAAACACCTAAAAATAATGTGGCACATATACTCCATGGAATACTATGCAGCCATAAAAAAGGATGAGTTCATGTCCTTTGCAGGGACATGGAGGAAGCTGGAAATCATCATTCTCAGCAAACTGACACAAGAACAGAAAACCAAATACTGCATGTTCTCACTTGTAAGTGGGTGTTGAGCAATGAGAACACATGGACATAGAGGGGAACGTCACACACCAGGACCTGTCGGGGACGGGGAGTAGGGGCATTAGGAGAAATACCTAATGTAAATGATGGGGGGATGGATGCAGCAAACCACCATGGCACGTGTTTATGTATGTAACAAACCTGCACATTCTGAACATGTACCCCAGAACTTAAGGTACAATTTTTAAAAATACTAACATAAAATCAGCTATAGGTGAGGTACTGGCATTTTTTCTGTCTCGTTAACTGAACGCTTCTGTTTTCCTGTTTTGTGTAACCCCACCCTGCAGGGTGGTCCACTTGGACTAATGAAATACGGCTTTAAATGTATCAGAGTGTTCATCACCCGCCTATGAGTGAGAATATACGGTGTTTCATTTTCTGTTCTTGTGTCAATTTGCTGAGAATGATGTTCCACACACTGGGGTCTACTGGGGGGAATAGGGGAGGGACAGCGTGGGGGGGAGCTGGGGAGGGATAGCATGGGGAGAAATGCCAAATGTGGGTGAAGGGGCAGAAGGCAGCAAAACACACTGCCATGTGTGTACCTATGCAACTATCTTACATGTTCTGCACATGTACCCCAAAACCTAAAACGCAATAAAAAAAAATAATTAAATAAATAAATGTATCAGAGTGGAGATGACTCACACTCCATAATGAGAGTGCCTCAGGACAGAGAACAGAGCTTTTGGTGCCAGGACCATCCAGGTTTAACTTTTGATTCTTTACAAGAATTTTTCCAAAATGTGAATATCTTGTTCCAGAGAATAAAATAAATTGACTATGGCAAAGTTACATCAAAGTCCCTTTCTTTTCCCTTAATTCATGTTGCGATGAAAACGTACAGAATATGGAGCCAGGAAACATGATTTTGAATCCTAGCTCCACAATCTACTGAATGTTTGAATTTGGGCAAGTCACACCCTCAGTTTCCTCATCCGTACGATGGGTAATATGGTGTAATACTATCTACTGGTTTGTTTGGTGAATCAAAGAAGGTCATAAATGTGAACGTCCTTTGCAAATAAAATAATTTTGCAGGTATGTTATCATGGCTATGTCACACGGAGGAAACATAGAATCAAAAATCCCATTTAAATTCTTTAGAACATTTTAATAGAAAACTTTCAATGTCGTACCAATGAAATGATTTGATAGATAAGCTCTTCCTTTCCTTCCGGTTTTTCTCTTTCTTTTCTTTTCAGCTAGGGAATGAGAAGAGCATATAAGGAAGAGACAGAAGCTATTTTTCTTCATAAAGTTCTTCATAAAACAATCGTCATAAAGTTTATAAGATACGCAGCGTATTTTTTCTCCTCATGAATATTCTCCATAAGGCTGTGCCCTGAGTCTTGCCATCGTGGAAAATCTGGAGGGAAATCCTAAAGCCAGCCTGCAGGAGAGTTCTCATAAGTCTTCATGGTAATGAGAAAAATAAGCACAACTTGGTGAGCTAAATTAATTAAATTTACATGACTGTCATTTACCCTGAGATTATGTCCTTCCTACCTTCTTTAGTGTAAAAATCCCCTTTCTCTTCTGAAATGATGGTGATAGCGGATGGCAACCGCTCTGTTTTCAATGCCCTTACTCTACAAAATAAGAAGTTGGCTACCCTATGTCAGGCCCCAATTATTTTTTGAAATTGGACTGGCCCACGACATGCCAATCTCTGGGAGCCCTTGGCCTGGAAGGTTAATTGGAGATGGCAGGGATGGAGGTGGGGAAGCTAGTTCAGCTGCCTGTGTTTTGCCCCCTTCCCCAGAGCCGGCGGGGCCCACTGCCCCACATCCGGGCTGCCGCCAGTCCCTGGCTGTGTATCTGCGTCCCAGCCCCCGGGGCTCCTCATCCCCATCCGCTTCGCTCTCCCAGCCTCTCCTGGCTGGCGTCATCCTTCTAGACACAGTTTCCTAAGTTTGCCATGTGCAGTGACCCCGTGTTGACACCGAGCCATGATACAAACTATGGGATTGTAATGAATCTCTAATTACCCACAGTACCTCGGAGAGTCGTCAGCCCTGCTGCTCAGCTATGTTCCTCACCAATTTGGTCATCACCGTGCATTCAGACTGCAGCCAAGCTCTCTGCCTGGAAGCTGGGAGCCCCCACAGCCTCAGCCAAATGAGGCTGGCTCCACAGGCTTCTGGGAATGACAGGATGATTTGCTCCCTTGTTATGAATCAGAGAGGGCGTTTGCACATGAATCATTCAGCTCTGCATGGGGACCCTGTTCTCAACTTTTATTTCTCCTCGTAGGTCGGTTGAGTGGATGCTCAGGAACCTGGGGTAACTGCCCTTGGGTGAGGTGAAGGCCGGGTAAACATTTTTGATTTTGTGGGATAACTCTGAAATCCCACTTCTTAACCTAAGCCAAAAAGGGACATGATAACTTGTCTAAGTTTGATAAAGTGACAAGCAGCAGATTTTTATTTTCCAATAGGAAGTGTCACATCTTACCAGTGGGGGAAAATAGCTTCAGAAAAATGACAATAATAATATCACCCCTCCCCCTCTATGTACTAGAAATTGCACTAGAGGCTGTGTATACATTACGTCTAATCTAGACTCAGACAAAAACACAGCCAACCAACAACAAAGACATTTTACAGGCAAGAAAACTGAGGCTTGGCATGGTGAAGTGACTTGTTCGACTCACACCGCCTGAAAGCAGCAATTTATCTTGTTCCAAGGCACCGGCTTTCTGGGAATATTGAATAGCTGGAACTTAAGAGAGATCACTGGTCTTAAAGGGAAGATGGTTTTTTAACTTACTATCAGATCCCAGTTGAAAAATTACTTCTGGTTTTCAAAATAAGTCACAGAATTTATTTTTTTTTAAAGACTGACTGAGATAATCACCATGAAAATATTGACATAAAAAAATTAGTCAAACACTCGAGAAAGTGCTCAACTAAACCAAGAAACCCTTCAATTCAAATAGCTCTGGTACAAGCATTTTCTGTTCTTCTCAATATTCAAATGTTCCCTGGCATAAGCAGGTGCCGGGGAAATAGAAGTGCATAAGACACTCTCCACCTTCAAGTGGCTCGGAGAGCATTATTGGTGTTGTTCTTATTGCCCACACAATATAGTATTAGAAGTGATATTTATAAAGTACCACATTTGACATTTTTTAGAGCAAATTACTAACTAATATTTCTCCGGTTTTTTAAAAACCAAGGCTTACCAAAGCATGAACAATGTCAGACTGTTCAACTTGTGTGGATTGAGGATGCCTATGGCCACTTGATATTCAGGTTATACCCCAGCAATGTGAAAAACATTTTTCAAGAAATAAACGTATGTATTCCAAGGTTGTGTTTTAAAATGGAAACGAATGAGCCGTACGAAGTGGTCATGTCACTGTGTTTCTCAAGCCAGTCTGTTTTCCGAGCATCAGGACATGATTTTAGTCCAGAGGCTCCTTGCAATCCAATTAGTTCCTCAAATTTGCAAGTAATTTGTACTTTCTGTTGTGTAACAAAGCTTTGTGATTAAGACAGTACTACTCTGTTCTTGAGACCTACAGCCTTCTGCTACCACCTAGAACAGATAATAGAAAGTAACTTTACTCCTAGGGAGCACTTTTTATAATTGAAATGTATAGTTCCTAAATCCAGAGTCTCTGAATCACGCCATCTCTCACCTCACCAAGAAATGAATACGAAGTTTTAGCTGGAAGGGAGTTTGGAGACAAATGTCTTCCTTTTACAGATGGAGAGACTAATGCACAGACAAGTGAGGAGACTTCAAAGACAAACTGAAATAATCTGGCATGCAGGATGCCAGTGGAATATAAATACACTCCACCTGGGGTGGGAAGTCTGCATTACCCTAGTTTTGAAGGTTTGCTCCCACTGCGGTTGTTTCCCAAGTCCCTGTCAAGTCGATGGCAGTCTCACTGTCTTTCTAAACAACAGCACTTCCCAAGCATCCTGCTAACATTTTGGAAGCATACATGCAAGCAACAAGACAGTTTAGGATGTGCCTGTATGAATTGACTATGACATAGGGTTCCTAAAACTTTTCAAGCATTACAGTTAATGATAGCTACAACTTACTGAGTTCCTTTCGTATGTCATGAGTCATATAGAGTGTATCACTCATTTTCACAATGCAGAATCTATTATGAATCCCATTTTGCAAATAAAGAAGCAGGTGATGTGCCTACAGTCACATAGATTGTAAGTGCAATCAGGTTTCAGCCACTGCCGAGGTGGGTGGATCACCTGAGGTCAGGAGTTCGAGACCAGCCTGACCAACATGGAGAAACCCTGTCTTTACTAAAAATACAAAATTAATCGGGCATGATGGTGTAGGCCTGTGATCTTGTGATCCCAGCTACTCAGAAGGCTGAGGCAGGAGAATTGCTTGAGCCCAGGAGGCAGAGACTGCAGTGAGCCAAGATGGTGCCATTGCACTCCAGCCTGGGCAACAGGAGCAAAAATCCGTCTCAAAAAAAAAATCAGAGATCAGTCTGCTACCCTCCCCACCATCTGTGAACCTAAGCCCCAAAATAAGCAGAGGAGAGTGTTCTTGCTCCATGTTCAAAGCACATAGAATAGTTGTATCATGAATATAAGGCTGAGAGGAAGTTTTACACAAAACATCCTCAGCTATATCTCTCTACCTGCAGTGAGTCTCATTCTGAGTCACGGTCCCCTTTGTCTCACTGCAGCCACTAAGTCAACAAAAGTATTCTTCTCTGGCTCAAGAATGAAAGACTGGAATTATGCCTCCAATGTCCACTTCCAGATCAGCCTTAAAGGAATAAGGAGTAAACATTGGGTAGGGGTCTCTCCTGGCAAAAACGTGTCTTTAATAATATTCCCTTGCCTGTTATGATTACATTTCTACTTGGCAGTTTAAACCAAACTCCAGAAAACGCCTATTAAAATTTACCCATACAGGCCAGCTGCAGTGGCTCATGCCCATAACCCCAGCACGGTGGAAGGCCAAGGTGGGAAAGTTACCTGAGCCCAGGAGTTTGAGACCAGCCTAGGCAACAAAGTAAGACTCTGTCTCTACCAAAAATAAAAATTTTTAAAAAGATTAGCCAGGCATGATGGTGTGTGATTGTGGATACTGAATAATAATAATAATAAAATTGTTACTGTTTCTTTGTGAAAAAATCCTAACATATCAAATATGTAATTTTCAAATACATTTCATCATGGTAGATAGACTTCTTACAGTTATTTGATGTGGTCCTCAGATTTCTCACCCTTCCTTGTGATGAGATTGAGATAATCTGCCTAATTCTGGGCAACGGATCATGTAATTGACACTTTATGTGATCCACTTTATTTTAAAGTTTTATAAGTACAAAACTTATAAGTGACACTTTATATGATCCATTGGACAGAATTAGGCGGATTATCTTAACATCACTTCTTCTCTGAGGTACATTGGAGGCTGAGGTAGCAAGACTGTTTGACACCAGGAGGTTGCGGCTGCATGTTCGTGCCACTGCATTCCAGCCTGGGTGACAGAGCAAGACCCTGTCTCAAAAAAATTAAATAAAATTACACATACAGCAAACAGAGTTAAAGAGGATTGGCTGTTCCATTTTTGTTCACTTCAGCACCCACTTGGATCCGAAGAAGAGAGATAATGGACCTTTCTACAGTCCTGCTGGAAAACAAAAGAATACAACTACATTGTTAAAGAAGTCAGGTAACTGTTGAGAACAAGGCAGCAAACAGAAACCAGCCAGTAGAATAGATGTGGGTAGATTTTTCCCAATCATACTTATTAAAAGGACCTCTGAAGTTACAAAGAGAATTGACTAAAGAGGGACAGAGTGGCAATAAGAAAGCAAGATAGTACAGACTGCAAGGTCAGGTAAGAGATGATGGTATTCAGGAGCAAAACAGAAAATAGTACCAGAGGTAAGAAATAGTACTATTTAAAATGCATTTTGAAGGATGAACTCAAAGTTGGGACTGGTGAATACAGATGAATATTTGAGTAGAACCAACCAAAATTTTACGTTTGAACATGGTAAGTTTAGTAAGCCTATTAGACATCAAAAGGCAGATTTTGAGCAGACAGTTGGGTAGTCTATAATCTATATTTTGTAAAGGAGAGTTTGGGACTAAAGGTAACAATTTGAAAGTCATCAGGATGTAGGTGGTTTTCAAAGCCATGGATTGGATTCCATCCCTCAGAATGGTGAATGCAAACAGAGAAGAGAAGAAGTCCCAAGACTTTAGCCTGAAATAACTTCAATTTAGAAGCAGAAATAATAAAGAAGGTAAAGCAAAGAAGACTGAGGAACACAGCCAATGAGATAGGAGAAAACCCAACAGCACACATTGTCCCCAAAACCAGAAGAAAATGTCTCAAGATAGTAGGAGTGTCAATTATATTAAAATATTCCTGAGGAGTAGAATATGATAAAAAGTTAAGATTTGACTGTTGAATTAGGCAACATGGGGGACATTTATGACTTTGGGAAAAATAACTTAGTGGAGTGCTGTGAAAGATAGCTTGGCTGGCATGGTAAGGAAGCAGATGGGTAAGGGAACAGGTAAGGTGAGACAGCATCCAGTAGACAATAGCATCCAATCAAGTTAGTCAAATTGCATTGGCCTAGGTGTCTGTTTTTTGAGCTATTGTATGGAAATTTTGAAATTTAACTTCCAAGAGCCATTTTGTTTCTGCTACCTCCAGGTTCTTTGAAGGCACCTTGATATGTCCATGCTGGTGCCAGATGTTAGTAGTGAGGCAGGGTTTTATGTATGTAGGAACAGGGGATATATATAAACTCTCTATACTTTCTGTTAAACTTTGGTGTGAACCTAAGATTGCTACTGAAAAAATAATGTGTATTTAAAAATTGTTTTAAACTATCAACAGAACTGAATATTAGTTATTTGAAAAAATAATAAAATTAACTATTCACCAGCAAAGTCAATAGAGACACAGGAGAGAAGGAATGAATAATAATACACATGAATAACAAAGGAATAAAATAAATATTACTAGATGAGAATCTGGAGAAGATAAGCAGAGCACAGAGGTGATAAAAGCACAGATTATAGAGGTTAAATTAAATTTCACTTAAAAAGATAAAAATAGAAATCTGGATATATGAAAATTCGTATTTTCTTAAGTTAAAAATGTGAAAACTTGGCTTGATCTCCCAAATATCTGGAATTTGAGCTTCTAGATAACCATGGGCAAAGTAAAAATTCAAAGAAATGTAGAAAATACTTTGAGGTCAATGATAATAAAACAAAAAAAATTAAAATTTATCAGATGCAGCTAAAGCAGTGCTTAGAGGAAATTTATAACTTACATTAGAAAATAAAAAGATTTTAAAATCTGTGATTTCAGTTTTCAAATTGGGAAACTAGAAAAGGAAAACAAATTAAACTTGAAAAGAAGAAAGGAAATAATAAAGATTAGTATAGAAATAAATAAAATAGAAAACAAAAACAATAAGGAATACCAACAAAGGAAAAGTTGACTCTCTGTGGAGATTAATAAAATGGATAAACCTATAGCAAGACTAAAGAAAAAAGAATGAAAAGAGAGCATCAATTTAGGTCCTAGAGATTTTAAAAGAACAACAAAGGAATGCTAAGAATAGTTTTATGGCAATAAAGTAAACAATTTAGATAAAATGGACCATTGTTGGGACATATACAATTTACCAAAACTGACACAAGAAGAAAAAGAAAACCTGAATAGTCCCTAATCTATTTTTAAATTTGAATTTATAATTTAAAATATATTCTCACAAAGAAAACTTCAGATGCAGAGTTCATTCCCATGAAAGAAGTAATACTAATTTCATGCAAATTATTTTGAAACATAGAGAAGGCTATGTGTCTCAACTCATTTTATGAGGTCAGCATAATCATGATTGCAAAACCTGACGAAGACATCACACACAAAAAAAAATTGCAGGCAAATATCCTCCACAGACAAAGAAGCAAAAATCCTGAACAAAATAACAGCAAATCAAATCCAGTAATATATAAAAGTAATAATGCATTATAACCAAAGTGAAATTTATGCCAGGAACACAGGTAATTTAGTATTTAAAATATATTAATAAAATCTACCACATTAACAGAATAAAGAAAAAAATTAGCATTCCAAATAAATGTGAAAAAAAACTTCATAAAATTCAACACTTATTCATGATGCAGGCTTTCAGCAAACTAGAAATACAAGGTAAATTCTTCCATCTAATAAAGTACATCTATGAAAGAAAACCTCAGCTAACATCACACTTGATAAAATTTTGAAGCCTACTTCATAAGATGGGGAACAAAGCAAAGATGTCCACTCTTACCTCTTAAATTAAAAAGCCACTTACACACTGAGGTCTACTGGGGGAAATAGGGGAGGGACACTGGGGGTGGAACGGGGGAGGGATAGCATGGGGAGAAATGCCAAATGTGGGTGAAGGGGCAGAAGGCAGCAAAACACACTGCCATGTGTGTACCTATGCAACTATCTTACATGTTCTGCACATGTACCCCAAAACCTAAAATGCAATAAAAAATAAATAAGAAATAAAAAATAAAAAAGCCACTTAAATTAAAAATCACCAATTAAAATAAAAGCATTGCAGTGGAGTTTTTGGAATTATAATAAGGAAAAAAAGCTAAAGGAAGGAAAAATAAAGAAAGAAGTAAAATTGCCTTTATTTGTATACAATATGATCTCATGTGTAAAAAATTCAAATAAAAAAGAAACTACTATAAGGAAGAAGTAACCTTAGCAAGACTGTAGGATAACAAGCCAATATACTATAATAATTCTATTTTTGTATTCTAAAAACAGTAAGAAATGAAATTTTTAAAATACTATTTGCTAAAGCATCAATATTTTAATATACTTTGGAATAAGTATAGCACAATATATGAGATCTTTATACTGAAAATTAAAATTTTGCTAAGAAAAGTGGCCTAAATAGTGGAGAGATACCATTTCAAGGATTAGAGGCCCCAAAATTACTAGATGATAATAGTAATTATAATTTCAGTAGCACTAGATGGTAATACAAAATAACCTAGAATATCTATGACAATGTTAAAATAAGAACAACAAAATTGGAGGCCTTACTATGATTCTAACTGAGTAAGAGAGTATGTTATTGGCATAAGAACAATACATTGGTATGTGTTATTAGCATACACATGAACTGAACAGAATAAAAATTTCAAAGATAGACTTTCATACGGTGGTCAATTAATTTTTATCAAAGATACCAAAACAATTCAATGAGAAAAGGAAAGTCTTTTCCACTAATAGTGCTGGAACAACATGATATCCAAGGGGAAAAAATGAACTTTGATTCTCTATCTCACATCGTGCAAATAATAACAATTTGAGATAGGTCATAAATCTGAGTGTAAATGCTATTATTACAAATCTGATAGAAGAACACATAGGAGAATATCCCGACAACCTTGAGGTAAGCAAAAGTTTCTTAGGATACAAAAAGTGCCAACTCAATAAATTTGATACATTGCATATTACCAAAATTTAAAACCTCTATACATCAAAAGACATGATTAAGAAAATAAAAAGACAAGCCACAAATTTGAAAAACATATTTGCCATTCACATTTCTAACAAGGAACTTGTATATATAAGATATAAATACCAGCAAATCAATAGAAAAAAGACAACCAAATTTTAAAATGGGCAAAAGACTTTAACAGACACTTCATAAAAGAAGATATATGAAAGACAAATATGCCCATGAAAAGATACTTTAATTATTACTCATTAGGGACATGCAAATTAAAATCATAATCAGACATCACTACATGTACACTTGAATGGCTAGAATTTTTAAAAATTTAAATACTATATATTGGCAAAAAAGTATTACACAGGAACTCTCATACATTGCTGGTAAAATTTAAAATAGTATAACAACTTTGGAAAATTGTATAGCTATGTCTTATCAAGTTTTGTCATTCACCTGCTCTAGGACTCAGGAATTCCACCTCTAGCAATTCATTTAAGAAAAATGAAAACTTATATTCACAAAGAGACTTGTACAAAAATTTTTACAGCACTGTATTTGGAATAGTCAAAAGTAGAAATGATGGCCATGTCCATTAAAAGGAAAATAGATAAACAAATTGTAGAATATTTATACAATGGAAGACTACTTAGAAATAAGAAGAAACAAACTATTAACAGTTGAAGCAATAGGAAATATCAAAAATTTTTTGAGATAAAGAATCCACATATTACATAAAAGAAAAGAGTAAATACTGTGTAAGTCTATTTATATGAAATTCAAGAACAAACAAGACTAATCTATGGTTTAGAAATCAGAACAGAAAATGTTTCTCTTCAGATTATGAAAAACCACCTTGAACTTCATATGGAACCAAAAGAGAGCCCGCATAGCCAAGTCAATCCTAAGCAAAAAGAACACAGAGGGAGGCATCACACTACCGGACTTCAAACTTTACTACAAGGCTACAGTAATCAAAACAGCATGGTACT